>CM076571.1:20965759-21331456 GCA_034641835.2 Pinus albicaulis
TCACATATCGTCTCTTTTTACTTTAAATGCCCATCACACTTCGGAAAATCACAAACTCACTTCGTCGCACTTTGCAACTTTAAACTCCACCGTTAACTATTATACCATATCGAATGCAATGTACGATATGTGCATGGACCTCCGCCTGACACGTGTCCACTTTGACACTTTCACAATTTAATCTCATCTCATCGCATCACCAAACCACATCGCAAATCCTTCACCCTTTAACCTGATGCAATATGCGATGGTGATATCGCATCGAAATATCGCAAACTGAGACTCATCGCAAATCGAAAACTTTAACTCTTTCAACTGAATGTGTTATGTGATGGACCTATATACCGACACATGGCTCCTCCTCATGGCTCCCACCTTATTTCTGCGATATGAGCTCAACCATCCATCTTCAGTTCATATCTGCGATCCGATCTCAACCATCCATCTCGATATTTTTCCGATGCTTTGCTTTAATTCTTAATTCACATTCGTCATTGATCAATATGTGATCTAATGGTCCATGTGCTTTCTTCCATGTAATTTCACTTGAATTTCTTGTGCATATTCCTTTGGTCTATTTCGCACGATCCCTAATATGTTTTGATATAAAGTCAGGGTTCAATATTTGTTGTTATTCCACGGTGTTAATCCCTCCTGAGCTTTGCTATGTAGAATTGTATTGACTGCTGCAACCGCCTTTGCACATTGTTTTCTCTCCAATCTACCTCAGACTAACCTGCAATACTTATGTTATAAGAAACACACACAAATTTTATAATTCATTAACACTCTACACTCCACATAAACTAGGAATTTAGTTTTCTATTCACAGACAAATATTTACAGTAATAAAACCTTCTCTCGGCCTGATTTTCTTTAAAAATGGCCTTCTCTCATTCCTCTCTCTATGCCTGTAGGCTTACAATCAAATATCCTCTATTACCTATCTAATAATATGGTCTCCTAATGCCTTCGAGGCTTACAAATATATACAAAAGGTTTTGCACCCAATTCTGGTTTAGATCCTCAATCCTCTCAACTAAATCTTAATAATCCTCTAAATCTACAAAATCATCAACTAATTACTAAGTCTAGGATTCACAATCCCTTTGAAATCTCAACTAGCCTAAATCTCTCATGTTCTCCTACATTCGAGAACATTTAAAAATATGCCTCACAATATTTAATTAAATCCTATTCTAAATGTCTCACATAAAATCACTCAAAACATTGAAAATTACATTAATTAAATACTTAGGGAACCAACTCCCTTGAAATCAAAAGATCCCCTATATTCTACTAAATGTACAAAATTTTGAACCATGATGCTCCTGCATCAGAATCCCAAGCTATAAATTAATCATGAACTCTAGATCATGTGTCTTCAATGCTGATTGAATTCCTCCTAGATCCCAAACTTTGTTATGTAGTATGTCTTTGGTGGCTTTTGTTGTTGTTTATTTCTGTTTTTCTCCATGTCCCCACACTTTATGCTGCATTTCCCCACTAGCTATGCTTTGACAAACTATTGTTGTCTTTTCCTTGCTATTGCTGCTTTTCTTTCTTGTTGTTGTCTTCTTCTGAGACACTTTCATCATCAACCTTAGTATTCTTTCAATCTCCATGTCCAGTTTATCTTCCGACTGGTAATCATTATGCCATTTGTTGTTTCTTATTTTTTCAACTTCTCCTGTTTCAACTTTTGCTATTATTCTCGAGATTTCTCTAGATAATTCTATAGATATTGCTATTTTTTCCATCCAAACTTTTTGAATATCCTTGACGATATCTCTATCCATCATTTGAATATTCTCCTGTGCTAAATATTCTTTAATCTTTGCAACATTACCTTCATAGAAACCTGTAATCATAAACCAATTATCAGGATTAAAAATATAATACCTCGTTGCCTTTTCCTTCTCTGGAAACATCTCAGTATGCTACTCCAAGTTTTCCTTTAACTCCTTTCTTAGCACATCAGCATGCTGATTTAAATTCTCCAAAGAGCTAATGGGATGGTCAGCTAGTCTATCCTCCATATCATCTATTTCAAGGATGTCTCCCTACTCTGGTTCTCAATAATGAACTCCTTCCTCTATAATTTTGATTTGCTGAACTCTTATTACCACTCTTACATACTTACACTCTTATTCATGATTGTAATTCATGACAATTTCTATGTATTTATTCTTCAACAATTCATCCTCAGTATATATCCTCTACTCTTCCAACTTTCTTCTTTGAAGGTCTAACTTTCTATATAACTCAAAAATTTCAATTGGAGTGGAATTTGGAAACTTTACACAGTTTTCCATACCTTCACTTGTTGTTGACCAATCATTCGATGGCCCTTCTCCCTATGATAAATCTACACACATGTCTAAATCATCATGCTTAAAAATTCCAATCTCATTAGGCACAGTAAATACCTTTTCTTCATCATGTTTTTTAATTGCATATTCAATGTAGAATTCTTCGTTATTTTGAGCAATCTTCAGTAATTGTTCCTTTTCTGTTGTCATCTCAATATATTCCTGTAGCTCAACTCCTTTGAGCTTCTCCGACCTCAATTTAACATCCATTGTGTGCTCAAGATTTCTAAGCACCTCTATTAACTAAGTATTCATCCGATGATTTCTCTTCTCTTGTATCCTATGCCATTTCACCCTATTTCTCATTATATAACTATACATCTAGTATTCTTTACTTCTCCGTAACATTTCCATCAATAACTCAAGATGGAATTTTATCTCAGATTTCTCTCTGTCAATCTCCTCTTGACTCATCGTACCTGTGCCCTTTTCCTTAGCATATTTCTTCTTGTTGTGGCTTTCCTCTGAACCTATGCAATGACCTTCAATAGTCATTCTTCTGTCTCTTGTGAACTGCATCTGTTCACTTGTGAATGGCACAAAGCCTCTCTTTCTTAGAAAGTCTCCATACCTGCTGCAAGTACCTCACCAAACCTCTCTCCTTTGAGCTTGGTCTTTTGGTAACACTAGTTCTCTTTCTATAGAACCTCTATTGAGAAAATCATTTGCTCCTTGGCTTCTACAATTCTTCTTTATTTTTAGAACACTCTTGTCCTCTTCGTCCAACCTTTAGTTGGATTTGTTAGGTTCACTGCCACTTTTCTCAGAGTATTTCATTCACTCCATCTTCAAGAACACAACTGGTTCTTCTTCTTACTACTCTTGTTGCTGTTATTTTCCTGAGATATTCATCCTTGAGTTTGCAATTTGAAATCTGCAAACAAAATCTTTAAATCCAAAACTAATATAAAAGCATATCATATTACCTTCAAATCTTCTGTCACACTTTATCTTTATGCGTTGTTCTCTGTTAGATTTAAAACTTGATCCTTTCTGCATTTACATGTAGAATCATTTTCTTCTCTAATACTAATAATCATGTAGCCATATGGCCGCAAATATCCAAATGTACAAAATTAAGACTTAGTCTTCCCAAAACCTAAGGGTAGGTTCATATATCTCTAATAAATTTTAAAAACCCAACTTTAATCTTCATATGATTTCACGAAATATCCTTTAACAAGTGGTTCTCAGGATTATAACTCATATAACCATATAATAAAGTTTTTAGCTTTATACCATGGCCGCCCCTTCACATTATCTTATCGCATATCCATTATGGGCATTTCCGAAATTTATCGCAGTTTCACTAATATATCCACTACACAGTTCGTAGAAAATACCATTTCGCAATTTGTAGAAAATATTTAATATCACACGTCGGGAAATACATAATATCACATATTGGCTCTTCGTACTTTTAACTCCCATCACACTTCGGCAAATCGCAAACTCACCTCGTCATACTTCAAAACTTTAAACTCTATCATTAGCTATTATACCATATCGAATGCAATGTGTAATATGCGCATGGACCTCTTCCCAACACGTGTCCACTTCGATGCTTTCACAATATAATCTTATCGCATCACATCACCGAACCACATCATAAATCCTTCACCCTTTAACCAGATGCGATATGGGATGGCGATATCGCATCGCAATATCGCAAAATTAGGCTCATCACAAATCAAAAACTTTAACTCTTTCTACCGAATGCGATATGAGATGGAACCATATGCCGACAGGTGGCTCCTCCTCATGAGTCCCACCTTATTTCTGTGATACGATCTCAACCATCGATCGTCACTTCATATCTGTCATCCGATCTCAACCATCCATCTTGATATTTGTCTGACGCATCCAATGAATTATTAATTCACATACGTCAATGATCAATATGT
This sequence comes from Pinus albicaulis, assembly GCA_034641835.2. NCBI lineage: Eukaryota > Viridiplantae > Streptophyta > Pinopsida > Pinales > Pinaceae > Pinus > Pinus albicaulis. The sequence continues at coordinate 20,970,036 of CM076571.1, forward strand.
GATCCGAAGGTCCCTGTGCTTTCTTCCGTGTAATTTCACTTGACTTTCTTGTGCATTTTCTTTTGGTTTCTTCCACTCGATCCCTACTTTTTCTTGATATACAGTCAACATTCGATCTTTGTTGTTCTTCGACGGTGTTAATCCCTCATGAGATTTGTTATGCAGAATGGTCTTGACTACTGCAACCTCCATTGCACGATGTTTTCACTCAGATCTGCCTCAGACTCATATACAATACCTAATTTATATGAAACACACAAAATTTTTATAATTCATTAACACTCTACACTCCACATAAACTCGAAATTGAGTTTTCTATTCACAACCAAATATTTACAGTAATAAAACCTTCTCTCAGCCTGATTTTATTTAAAAATGGCCTTCTCTCATTCCTCTCTCTATGCTAGTAGGCTTACAATCAAATCTCCTCTTTTACCTGTCTAAGAATATGGTCTCTTAATGCCTTCGAGGATTAAAAATATATACAAAAGTTCATTCAACCAATTCTGGTTCAAATCCTCAATCTTCTCAACTAAATCCTAAGAATCCTCTAAATCCACAAAGTCATCAACTAATTCCTTATTCTATGATTCACAGTCCCTTTGAAATCCCAACTAGCCTAAATCTCACATGTTCTCCTACATTCGAGATCATTTACAAATGTGCCTCACAATATTTAATTAAATCCTATTCTAAATGTCTTAGATAAAATCACTCAAAACATTGAAAATTACAGTAATTAAATACTTAGGGAACCAACTCCCTTGAAAACATAAGGCCCCATAGATTCTACTAAATGTAAAAAAATTGGAACCATGATGCTCCTGCATAAGACTCCCAAGGTAGAAATTAATCATGAACTCCATATCATGTTTGTTTAATGTTGATGGAATTCCTCCTAGATCCCACACTTTGTTCTGTGATCTATCTTTGGTTGTTTTTGTTCTCCAAGTCTCCAAACTTGATGTTGCATTTCCCCACTAGCTATGCTTTCAGAGTCTATTGATCTCTTTTCCTTGATCGTGTTGCTTTGTTTTCTTGTTGTTGTCTTCTTCTGAGACATTTTCACCATCAACCTTATTATTCTTTCAATCTCCATGTCCAGTTTATCTTCTGGCTGGTAATCATTCTGCCATTTGTTTTTTCTTCTTTTTTCAACTTCTCATGCTTCAAATTCTGCTATTATTCTTGAGATTTATCCAGATACTAATGTAGATATTGCTATTCCTACCATCCAAACTTCCTGAATATCCTTGAGGATATCTCTCTCCTTCATTTCACTATTCTCCCATGCCAAATATTCTTTAATATTTTCAACAATACCTTCATCAAAACATGTAATCATTAACCAATTATAAGAATTAAAAATATAAGACCTCATTGCCTTTTCCTTCTCTAGAAACGTCTCAGTATGCTGCTCTGAGCTTTCCTCAAACTCCTTTTTCTGCACATCAGTATGATGTTTTAAATTCTCCAAATAGCTCACAAGACTGTCAGCTTGTCTCTCCTCCATATCATCTATTTCAAGAATGTCTCCCTGCTCTGTTTCACAATAATGAACTCCTTCCTATGTAATTTCAAATTGTTGAGCCATTATTACCACTCTTACATCCTTACCCTCTTCTTCATGATTTTCATTCATGACAATTTGTTTGTCTGCCTTCTTCAGCAATTCATCCTGAGTATATATCCTGTGCTTTTCCAAATTTCTCCTTTGAAGGTCTAACTTTTTATATAAATCAACAATTTCAATTGGAGTATAATTTAGAAACTTTAGACAGCTTTCCATACCTTCACTTGTTGTTGACCAATCATCAGATGGCCCTTCTCCCTCTGCTAAATATACACACATGTTTAAATCATCATGCTTGAAAATTCTAATCTCATTAGGCATAGTAAATACCTTTTCTTCATCAAGCTTTTTAATTGCATCTTCAGTGTAGACTTCTTCTTTCTTTTGAAAAATCTTCAATAATTGTTCCTTTTTTGTTTTCATCTCATCAGATTCATGGAGCTCAACTCCTTTGAGCTTCTCCGACCTCAAATTAACATCCATTGTCTGCTCAAGATTTCTAAGCTCCTCTATTAACTAATTATTCACCTGATGCTTTCTCTTCTCTTGTATCCTGTGCCATTTCACCCTAATTCTCATTATATAACTATACCTCTCATCTTTTTTACTTATCTGTAACATTTCCATTAATAACTCAGGATGGAATTTTATCTCATCTTTCTCTTTGTCGATCTCCTCTTGACTCATCATCTCTGCGCCCTTTTCCTTGGCATATTTCTTCTTGTTGTGGCTTTCCTCTGAACCACTGAAATGACCTTCTATAGTAATTATTTTGTCTCTTGTGAACTAAATATTTTCACTTGTGAACTGCACTAAGCCTCCCTTTCTCAGCAAGTCTCCATTCCTCCTGCAAGTACCTCACCAAGCCTCTCTCCTTTGAGCTTAGCCTTTTGGTAACACTAGTTATCTTTCCCTAGAACCTCTATTGAGAAACTCCTTTGCTCCTTGGCTTCTGAAATTCTACTTTCTTCTCAGAACACTCTTGTCCTCTTTGTCCAACCTTCAGTTGGATTCTACCTTCAGTTTTTACCTTCAATTGTATTATACCTTCAGTTTGATTCTACCTTCAGTTTTTACCTTTAGTTGGATTCTACCTTCAGTTTTCACCTTTTTTACTATGGCCGCCCCTTCACATTACCTTATCGCATATCCACTATGTGCATTTCCAAAATTTATCACAGTTTTGCTGATTTATCCAATTCACAGTTCGTAGCAAATACCATTTCTCAATTCGCAGCAAATATTATATATCATACGTCAGCAAATATATAATATCACATATCGGCTCTTCGCACTTTTAACTCAAAAACTCATGTCGTCGCACTTCGCAACTTTAAACTCCACTGTTAACTATTATACCATATCGCATGCGATGTGCGATATGCGCATGGACCTCCGCCTGACATATGTCCACTTCGGCGCTTTCATAATTTAATCTCATCACATCGCATCACTAAACCACATCGCAAATCCTTCACCCTTTAACCAGATGCGATATGTGATGGCGATATCACATCGCTATATCGCAAACCTAGGCTCATCGCAAATCAAAAACTTTAACTCTTTCTACCGAATGTGATATGCGATGGAACCATATGCCGACACATGGCTCCCACCTTATTTCTGCAATACAATCTCAACCATCCATCTTCACTTCATATCTGAGATCCAATCTCAACCATACATCTTTACCTTTATCCAACAAATCCCATGAATTCTTAATTCACATCTGTCATTGATGAATATGTGATTCGATGGTCCCTGTGCTTTCTTTCATGTAATTTCACTTGACTTTCTTGTGCATATTGCTTTGGTTTATTCTGCTCGATCCCTACTGTGTCTTGATATACAATCAGGGTTCGATATTTGTTGTTCTTCCACAATGTTAATCCCCCCTTAGCTTTGTTATGCAGAATGGTCTTGACTACTCCAACCGCCTTTGCACATTGTTTTCACTCTGATCTGCCTCAGATTCACCTGTAGTACTTACTTTATACGTAACACACAAATTTTATAAGTCATTAACACTCTACACTCCACATAAAATCATAATTTAGTTTTATATTTACAAACAAACATTTCCAGTAATAAAACCTTATCTCGGCCTAATTTTCTTTAAAAATGGCCTTCCCCCATTCCTCTCTCTCTATGCCCGTACGCTTACAATCAAAACTCCTCTATTACCTATCTAATAATATGGTCTCCTAATGCCTTCGAGGCTTACAAATATATACAAAGGGTTCTGCAACCAATTCTGGTTTAGATCCTCAATCTTCTCAACTAAATCCTAAGAATCCTCTAAATCCACAAAATCATCAACTAATTCCTAAGTCTAGGATTCAAAATCCCTTTGAAATATCAACTAGCCTAAGTCTCTCATGTTCTTCTACATTGGAGAACATTTACAAATATGCCTCAAAATATTTAATTAAATAATATTCTAAATGTCTCACATAAAATCACTCAAAACATTGAAAATTTCTTTAATTAAATACTTAGGAACCAAATCCCTTGAAAACATCAGACCCCCTAGATTGTACTAAATTTACAATGTTCGGAACCATGATTCTCTTGCATCATCGATACATGTTTGATTTATCTAGTTTCATGGTCATATCAAATTCTTATAGATATACATGATAACCCTACCTCATTTCATGAGTACAATGAAATATTCTAGCAATGCATGCTAGATCGATCTCATTTTGTGTTTATATCAACATATTCTAGTGATATTTGATATCACCATATCATTTTCCCCTCAACCTAAAATATTTTCGCAATACATGTTGGATTGATCTCATTCCATGCTAAGATTGAAATATTCTAATGTTGTATCATTATCAAGAAAAAAAATATTCATCAGGAGAGACATTTATGGATCTCTCCTCCAATGTGCATTTTGCAAGTTCGTGATATTTTTAAAGAAATTATACAATGTTTCTTGACTTGAGTGTCATTTTTTAAGCCTTAGGGCTTGACATATGGTACCATTTTATGTAATTTACATATCACCGAGGAAGAATAATCTTCTTCTCATTCCATGTCCCTCCTTTTCCATGATTTTCACTAGGTTTAGAGACCTATCTCCTCCCACAATAATATAGACTTACATTCTCAGAGGAAATAGGTTAGTCATGAACCTTGTTTCAAGTAAATAAAAAGGGAAATGATTAAGTTGGTTCATCACTAAGTAAGAGATCCCGAGGAATCCCCATTTTCCACACCCAACACTTAGCTCTCACGACATAGGTATCTATGTTTGGTTCCTCTCGTTCATAGATATGGGATCATTAGTGGTAGAAAGTAAATCAAAGATACATTTACAATTAGAAGGACTATAAATATACCTCTATGTTCCGTCCTTAAGGTTTGAGATGGAGTTTCCTCTTCCTCTTCCAAACCCTATGAATGTTCATCATGATCATCTTGTTCACTTTATAGGACATATTTCTTGTTCTTGGGTCTAGAAAAACCATTGATTTCTTCCTATCCTTTTCTAGATAAACCACCATGGCATGGGGCAAGATTAACTTCTCTAAAATGACATTTGTATTAAACAAAAATTGAGCCACATGATCCCAAATTTTGTACCCTTTCACACCAATACCTAAATGATGAAGATGCATTTCACTACCTTGTTATCCAACTTTGATCGACTTTCGATAAGCACATGAACATATGGCTCACAACTAAAAATATGAAGATAGTGAAGTGTGGGATTATTTCGAGTCCCCAACCTCCAAGGGTGTCTTATGCATGGGTGTTTATATTGGAGGCATGCTAATCAAGTAAAAGGTGGTAGAAATTGCTTCTACTCGGGACTTATTCACTAGGTTGACTCCACAAAGTCTAGTTCTTCTAGCACTCTTCAAAAAAGTTATATACATATGTTCCAAAAACCCTCCATGCTTTAATATTCCTACTAGTATTATTTCTCAAGAGATATTAAAGCTCTATAAAATGACTTAAAACTTTATGTTTAGTTCGAATAAAATATATCCATGTCATTCTAGAATAATCCTCAATAAATTACACATAATACAAATACTTATAAATCAAAAGAACTATAACTGGTATGAATACATCATAATGGATTAAGTCCAACAACTAAGTAAATTTGTGAGAACTAGAATATAAGTGAATGTATGGTTTCAATAAATGTGAACATGGTTTAATTTTTCATACAGTGGTCAGAGAAACTAAATTCAAGAGTACAATCATTCAATCCATTGGCAATTTTTTTTGTTTTCCAAGGAAAATAGGCCCTTCTAGCCCATATGGCCCAATTTAGGTGTTTTGAAGCTATAGATCATATAGCTCTCCTCACTATAGAAATAATAATTGTATAATGCAAGGATGAGATTGGATCAAAGTTCTTCCACAAACACCCTTCGAGGGCGAAATCATTGATTGAGCCATATTACACCCTATGTGAGAGTAATCACAATCTATTATGCATTCAAAATCTCATTGTTAGAAACAAGAAATGACAATCTATTAGTTAGGTAAATTGAAATTTTCTCCTTGAAACTTATAATTTTTTTGATGTTTACGACACTTATGATAAAAAAGAAGGAATAAATTTGTTTTCTAGTAACTTGTGATATTTAATATTTTTATTAGTTTCAATCATAAAATGATGAGTTACTTTCCTCATCACATGATGGGTTATTTTCCTTCTAACTTGTGGTTTTGTCGAAAGTGATTACTCACCTTTAGAGTGTGAATAAGAAAATGGATTTTGGCTCCTTCAAATATTAGATGAATGCCATGACGGCTACTCAATAGAGGTAGTTCATATATATATATATATATATATATATATATATATATATATGACTTCCATGCCAGCCACTAAATTTAGCCACTCCAGGCTTCAAGATAATGCAAAAATGTTTTCATACTTGGTAAGTCTATCAACTACCACCATAATTACACTCTTTGCTTCGTACTTATGTAAAACTGTTATAAAATCAATTTTAAACCTCCTCCCAACGTTGACTTGGAATGTATAAACGTTGTAGCAGACCCAGGGACTTAATTGTCTCAACTTTACTTTGTTGGAAAACCAAACATTCTACCACAAACTTTTGAATATCAAATTTAAGGACATCCCAAAAAAATCTTTCTTCACCTTGTGGTAGGTTTTTAAAAATCTGGAGTGTCCTCCTACGCGAGAGGTGTGCAATTCCACAAGAATATTTTGTTTTAGTTGGGAATTGTTACAAATATATATATGCGATCTTTGTACCATAAGGAATAATTTTTACAACTCAATGTATCAGAAGTACTAGGATCTTGCTGCAACGTTTGAATGAGTGTCCACACTTCTTCATCATTCTTCCATTCCTCCCTTGCCTCGGTTAACCAATCTGGTTGGATAATAGAAATGGCACAAATCAATGCTTCCACCTCCTCATCCTTTCTTGAAAGTGCATCTGCAACAACATTTAGCTTCCCTTTTTTGTAGATGATTTCAAATTCATAACCCAACATCTTCGTGACCTATTTTCGGTGCTCTTCTAAAGATATTATTTGTTACAAAAATTATTTAAGACTATCATGATCAATTTTTACCTTGGAGTGTCTTCCCATTAGGTAAGGTCACCATTTCTTTAGTGCATGTAGTATTTCCAACATTTCATTCTCATAAATAGCTTTCTGTAAATACTTTCCTTTGATTGGACAACCTTCAAAAGCAATGGGTCTTCCTTCTTGCATTGAAACGTCACCAATTCCATTTCCTAGGGCATCACATTCTACAATAAAGGTTTTTGTGAATTCTAGCGTAGCAAAGACTAGTGGTAAGAACAATGCCTCTTTAAGATGTTCAAAGGCCTTAGCTTCTTTAGGAGTCCATGAAAATTCCTCTTTCTTCATTAATGTTTTTAGAGGTGCTGCTATTCTCCCATAATTATTAAAACACTTGCGATAATATCTAGTTAACCTAAGAACTCCTCACTACTACTTTATGGTTATGGGGAATTTCCATTACTTAATGGCTTTAGTTTTGTTAGGGCCTAACTTAACACCCCCCTGAGATACAATATGACCCAGATATTCCACCTCGTATACTCCAAAGAAACATTTGGAGGTTTTTTCATATAACTATTTCTCCTCCAATAGTTTGAGAACCCTGTCAACATGTTGAATATGATCCCTCCAAGACCTGTTGTAGATTAGTATATCATCAAAAAATACTAACACAATTTTTACAGGGAAGGGCTTAAAAATGGAATTCATCAACCCTTGAAATGTAGAAGGTGCATTGGTAAGGCCAAAAGGCATGACAAAAAATTCATAATCACCCTCATGAGTTCGAAATTCTATTTTGGGAATATCTTTAGTATTAATTCTAATTTGATGATATCTAGAGATCCAACTTGGTGAATTAATTTTTCCATGTAATTCATCCAATAATTCATCAATCACAGGAATGGGAAATTTATCTTTAATAGTGAGCTTATTGAGCTCCCTATAATCCATAAACATTCACCATGATCCATCCTTCTTATGCACCAATAATACTAGAGCATATAAATAACTTTGACTAGGTTGAATTATACTAGCCTCTAACATTTCGGCAATCATATGTTTAATTTCTCTCTTTTGGACATAAGGATATATGTAAGGCCTGATGTTTGGAGGAACACTTCCTGGAATCAAATGAATAACATGATCATGATAAAAAATAGGTGGGATTCCTTTGGGAATTTCAAACATATTGGAATGGTTGTCCAATAATTTTTGGAGATCTTTAGAAATAGATGATTTTGATGTTGGAATTTTAAGTGAGCACAATTGTGTAATTACGCCTCATTTTTCTTTCTTAAGAAGCTATGTAATGAAATTATATACTATTATCTTTCCCGGTTTTCCTATGATACATCGTAATTCAACTTACTTTTCTTTCGGAAAAAAATTCAAGAAAATGTCTTGAAAATTAAAAGCTATCATCCCCAAAGATTGTAACCATTGTACTCCTAGTACAACATCAACACCTCCCACTAGAATGGAAAGCATTGGACTATTAAATACATATTGCCCCATGGTTAGCTTGATATTAAGGCATTTACAAGAGAAATTTATAGTCCCTCCATCTGCAACCATCAATTCCTTGGCTACCTTACAATGAATAAAATTTGGGTAATACTTGAATCAATCAACACTGTTACATTTTTCTTCTTGATATGTCGTTCTATATTGAGAGTTTGAGGAGCATTAATTCCTGCCAATGCATTACAAGATATGGTCAGACTCGTTTCTTCTTTCTAGGGTTGGTTCCTGGTGTATATCCTCTTGTTTTGAAGTTCCCTGTTCATTTTCTTCCTCCTCTTCACAATCTATGAAAAATAATTTCTTCTCAGCAAACTTCTTACCTTTAGTGTATTTGTTATCACAATTGTAGCAAAGCCCTTTTTCTCTTTTTTCTTCCAATTGTTGTGGTGTCAACCTTGTAGGTTGTGGAAGTCTAGGAGTAGCAACACTTCCATCTGTGAGTGGTAGGCTTTCTTGTGGCCATAATTTTACTTTCAATTTTTCTTTCCAACCTAAATGCCTTCTCCAATGAATGAAGTTCCCAAAGGTGAACCTAATTTTGGATGTTATCCTTTAAAGTCCCTATGAAGACATCAATCATATGTTCCTCTCGAATACCAGTTACCCTTATATTCAATTTTTGGAAGTCCTCAATGTGCTCCACCATTGAACCCTTTTGCTTGAGATTTATCAATAGTATAAAGAAGGTGTTGCTCTTTGTATCCTCATAATGTGCTATCATCTCCTCCATAAAAAATTACCAATTGACATATTTTTTACAAGATAAAAGCCATCGATACTATACAAATGTAGTTTTTTCTAAATATAAAGTTGAAATGCGTACCTTTGGTGTGTTTTGCACATTATGGAGATAAAAATATTTCTCCATCTATAATATACATCTTATGGGATCCTTGCCATCAAACTTCCTGATATCGATCTTTGGAGTATGGTGGGTCTTCAATGTGGGTCATTCTCCCATGTGGAATCATCAGTGGGTAAGTTCTTCCACTTGATGAGATACTCTCAAATTGATCGATTTTGTAGTTGTCGAGTTCTTATTTGTGTGGCTGCTTTGGGTTCCAATATGATTTTTCCTTCTTCATCAAGTTTTGGTGCATATTGTTTGAACCGGAATTTTTTCACCTATAACCTTCTTTAAGCATGAAACATGGAAAATTTTGTGCACTCAAGAAGATGGAGGAAGATCCAATGTGTGTGCAATAGTACCAATCTTTTGCAACACCTTGTAAGGACCATAGTACTTTGGCAATAATTTATTACCCTTCTTAGCTTGCTTGAGGGACATCTTTTTGTATGGTTGTAGATGTAAAAATACTCAGTCGCCTACATCAAAACTTCTCTCATTGTAATGTTGAACTACCTATTGTTTCATTTGATTCTGTGCCAAATTTAGGTTATCCTTTAAGAGTTAGAGAACTTGTTGCTGACGCTCGATGTGATCTTCCACTACTTGAACCTTATAATTTTCTCTTAAAGATGATGTGATGGACGACGGATGATATCCATAAAGTGCCATAAATGGGGTCATTTTTGCTGCAATGTGGAAGGAAGTGTTATAACACCATTCAGTGAGAGGTAACCAATTGACCCATTGTGTTTGTTTATCAGATACAAAGCAACGAAGATATTCTTCCAAGCATTTGTTCACCCTATCAGGTTTTCTGTCGGATTGAGGATGATAATTTGAGATATTAGGTAGTTGAGTACTCAAACAAGGAAATAATTTCGTCCAAAAATTTCCACTGAAAATGGGATCTCTATCACTTACAGTAATCTTTGCGTTTCCATGTAGCTTTTGAATTGTTTCCATAAATGCAGTAGAAACTATACCTGCTTTAAATGGATGAGATAATGCAAAAAAGTGTACTTACTTGGTAAGTCTATTAACTACCACCACGATGACACTCTTTCCTTCAAACTTAGGTAAACCTGTCATAAAATCCATTAAAACCTCCTCCCAACATTGATTTGTAATGGATAAAGGTCGTAGGAGACCCGGGGTCTTAATTGTATCAACTTTATTTTGTTGGAAAAACAAACATTCTGCCACAAACTTTTGAATATCAGATTTAAGGCTAGCCCAAAAAAATTATTTCTTCACCCTGTGGTAAGTTTTTTAAAAATCTCGTGTGTCCTCCTAAGGGAGAGATGTGCAATTCCAAAAGAATATTTTTTTTAAGTTGGGAATTATTACAAATATATTTAAGCGATGTTTGTAACATAAGGAATTATTTTTCCAGGTAAACGTATTAGATGTACTAGGATCTTGCTACAAATTTTGAATGAGTGTCTTTACTTCTTCGTCATTCTTCCATTCCCCTTGCTTCAGTTATCCAATTGGGTTGGATAATAGAAATGGCACAAGTAATGCTTCCACATTCGCATCCTTTCTTGAGAGTGCATCTGCAACAATATTTAGCTTCCCTTTCTTGTATATGATTTCAAAGTCATAACCCAAAATCTTTGTGGCTCATTTTTGTTGATCTTCTGAAGATAGTCTTTGTTCCAAAAAGTATTTAAGACTATGATGATCAATTTCTACCTTGAAGTGTTTTCGCATTAGGTAAGGTCGCCATTTGTTTAGTGCATGTAGTATTGCCAACATTTCCTTCTCATAAATAGATTTTTTAAATACTTTCCTTTGATTGGATGGATTTCAAAAGAAATGGGTCTTCCTTCTTGCATTAAAACAACACCAATTCCATTTCCTGAGGCATCACATTCCACAATACAGGTTTTTGTGAAGTTTGGCGTAGCTAAGATTAGTGCTTGGCACATCTTCTCTTTAAGATGTTCAATGGCCTTAGTTGCTTTATAAGTCCATGAAAATGCATCTTTCTTCAATAATGTTGTTAGAGGTGTTGCTATTCTCCCATAATTATTAGCAAACTTGCGATAATACCCTGTTAACTCAAAAAGTCCTCGCAACTAGTTTATGGTTGTGGTGACTTTCCATTCCTTAATGGATTTAATTTTGCTTGAAGCAATGATTGCGTGTTTGAAAGAATGAAACCCTAGAATCCTAAGCTTTGATACCAAATGTTATGAAATTAGCTTCCAAAATAGAAGAAAAGAGAGATTAATGCCTTAGAAATCATCCACTTCGAGGGAGAAACCTCCTTTACATTACATAAATGAACAATTCTTCGATGACACAAATGACAAAACTTCCTTTTTATATAGAGGAGTCCATGGGGTCACAATATAATCCTAACCGACCTAACAATAATAATGTAAGGGAACAACAATAACAATAGTGGTCTATTATGGGGAACAATAATAACAAAATGGGGACTACATGGATACAACAATAACAATAAGGGACTACAAAAATAATATAGGGCCCTAACATACCCAATGATTGATCACATAAATGGGAGAGTTATTTGACAAGTAATAGATAATCACATACATAGTGTAGACCTCTTAGCAAGTAAAAGATGATTTTTTTTTTACCCTCCCTCCTTGAGGACATCTAGTATTTCATATTTATTACACACCATGTCCTTAATGAAATGGCATTGGATATATATATGCATTTCCGTTACATCAAATTTCATGTTTTTAGCCAAGCAAATGAGACTATTGTTATCACTCTGAACTGTAATAGTTTTATGACTTTGTTAAACTGTTAAAGAAAAGGTCATAAGTTAAATGGCTTACTTAAAAACATGAGTAGTTTCCATATGAGAACAACTTATTTCTGGCTCCTCCAAATAACCAAAATATGTATCCATTCATAGATATTATTCCATCTACATCCCTTTCCTAATAAAAATCCTCAAAACCCTATATATCCATTATGTGTGGGTCCCCTAAAACATCATTATGATATAAAATGGAATATTCATTGGTACCTCACAAATACCTAAAGACCCTAGATCCATTTCAGTCGAGTGTTCATGTCTAGAATTAAGCATGAACCAAATCAAGGCTCCCACTATTTGGGTAATATCTAGTCTAATACAATCCATAACATACATAAAAATTATGCACTACATTAGAATAAGGAATAAAAACCATATCCTTAACCTAAGTAGGTATTTCATGTCACCGCTCAATCGAAATATTACATCCCACAAGATTTAGAAAAGACAATAACCTATAATTTTCCACCTGAAAAATATTGTAGCACATAGTTTATATAGTTAATATAGCTCAACCAAAGTTTTTTTTTTATTGTGTCTCCCGTGATATCTATTCTTAAGATATATTTTACATCCTCCAAGTCCTCCATGTCAACCTGTGCTGAAAGATGAGATTTCAAATTGAAAATCACATACTTACTATTACAAAATAATGAAATATCATTTACATATATTATTACAGCAATGAAATTATCACCATCTTATATCTAATACACATAATGATTTGATTTGGGTTTCATATATCCTATTCCCAACACAAAGGAATTGGATGCCATATAAATATTTTTTTGACCTACAAACTAGTTACTATTTATCTTTTTCAATATAGTGCTCTAGCTATGTTATATATATGCCCTCATTCAAGTGTCCATGTAGAAATGGGATTTTTTCATCCATATATTCCACCTTTAAATCAAAGGTTGCTACTACACTATAATAGGAACCTAAAAGTTGTTAACTTAGAAAATAAGGAAAAGGCCTGGCCAAAGTCTATCACTTAACTTACGGAATGCCATTTTGCAACAAATCGTGCATTGTACATTTTTCCATGTAAATTAATCTTCTTTTTAACCACCAATTTACCTCCAATATATTTACGTGCAGGAAGAAATGGGGCTAGACTCATCGTATCATCATTTTTAATTGCAATCATTTCCTCATCTATGTTTGGTTCCTCTCTTTCATAGGTATAGACTTATTAGTGGTAGAAACTAAACCAAAGATACATTTGAAATATTAGTGGTAGAAACTAAACCAAAGATACATTTGAAATATTAGTGGTAGAAACTAAAAGAAAGATACATTTGAAATTAGTATGACTATAAATATACCTTTATGTTTCATCCTTAAGGTTTGAAATGGAGTTTCGTCCTCCTCTTCCAAACCCTATGAACGTTCATCATGATCATCCTGTTCACTTTCTATTACATCTTTCTTGTTCTTGGGTTCTAGCAAAACCATTGAGTTCTTCCTATCCTTTTCTAGATAAACCACCATGGCATGGGGCAGGATTAACTTCTCTGAAATAACATTTCTATTAAATTAAGATGACTGCCATGCCAGCCACTCAATTTAGCCACTCGAGGCTTCAAGAGAGGAAGGTGGACCCAATCATTAAAAGAGGCAAAGTCTTCCTTTTACGGTTGAGGGTCATATAATTTATCCCACAGATCCCCTTTCAACTAATCATAAAAACTTTTCTGTGCAGGCTCTGTTCCAAAAGCACTTTTGGCTAAACAAACCATGGATGTGCGCTCATCGTTATTGATTTTTCATATTGTGCATAATGTGAATCTTGCATGGTCCCACTCATGTTATTTCCAAAGACATGCTGTTTCTCAATGTAATCACGACGGTTTTCGGTGTTCCAAATTCCAATTGCTTTTATGACGGTTTTCTCAATGTCGATGCTCCTTACGTTACTCTCACCTCCCATTTGGCGATCAACACAGCTATATATATATCCTAGCCTGCGCCCACTTACCATCCATTACTGTAAGATTTATACATATTAATTGTTGAAGTATTAAATCCAACAGCAAACAGTACAGGAGGACAGAAATTCTGCATTCAAAACCAGCAAGTAAATTTCTGGTTCAAAGCCGTAGCCTGCATTCACATTTAAAATCCATGGTTGACCACGCTATCAACCTGCAATCAAACCTCGCCATCCTGTCTTTAACTCGCGCCATACCTGCATTCAACCATTCACCAAACACAGCACTTACCGCACGGATTCCCTCTCAAATAATCATAAAAACTTGTCTGTGCTGGCTCTGTTCCAAAAGCACTTTTGGCTAAACAAACCAAGGATGTGCGCTCATCGTTATTGATTTTTCATATTCTGCATAATGTGAATGTTGCATGGTTCCACTCAGACATGCTGCTTCTCAATGTAATCACCACAGTTTTCGGTGTTCCAAATTCCAATTGCTTTTGTTATTTCCAAAGACATGCTGCTTCTCAATGTAATCATGACGGTTTTCTCAATGTCTATGATCCTTACGTTACTTTCACCTCCCATTTGGCGATCAACCCAGCTATATATATATATCCTAGCCTGCGCCCACTTACCGTCCATTACTATAAGATTTATACATATTAATCTTAGCCTGCCCTCACTTACGTCCATCCATCACTGTACGATTTTTGGTTGAGCCAGTAAGCGATCCATGTCAATGGCCGGGAAGGGTTATTCATGGCTTTGCCCATTCTTTTTTGTTTTACTCGTCGGTGTTTTGCAAGCTTCTCATCATGAGTCGGATGAAGCTAGTTTGTCGACTCTAATGAGAGTATCAAAATCCAGTTCCCCCGCGCCCTTAGAAGCTTATAGAACATCGTATCATTTTCAGCCGGTTAAACATTGGATGAATGGTATAATATTGTAAAATATATAGATAAATAGTTTGTATGTTTTTATTTTTCCCATTTGCAGTAATTTTAATCATGAACTTGGGATTTCCTGTCACTAATGTGTCTGATTGTGCGTGCGTGATGGGCTTTGCGGCAAATTACTCTCCAGACCCAACTGGTGAGTATAAGAAATGAATTTCAATTAAATGATGTGAAAGCTGCGTTTTCCCTGAATATGCTACTGTACTTTTACCGAGGATATTATAATGAAAATTTGTGTCGTTTGCCTTCGGAAGCAAGTGTGCTGTAGATATAATTAAATAGCTTGCACTGAAATGATAATGATTATCATGAATGGCAGCGCCATTGTTCTACAAGGGCTACTATCATCTGTTCTACCAATATAATCCCAAGTCGGCTGTGTGGGGACTCATCATCTGGGGTCATGCAGTTTCAAGAGATCTGGTAAATTGGGTACACTTGGCTGGTGCAGCTATATACCCTGATGAATGGTACGATTCCAATGGAGCCTGGTCTGGATCTGCCACTTTCCTACACAAAGGGGGCCCTCCCGTAATCTTATACACAGGATGCAACAATGCCTCTGAACAAGTTAAAGCCATGGCTGTTCCCAAGGACCCATCGGATCCTTTGCTGCGGGAGTGGAAGAAGATCCCGCAGAATCCCATCATGCTGCCTATTGGCATCAACGCCAGTTCTTTTAGAGATCCAACGACGGCATGGTTGGGATCAGACCAAAGATGGCGAGTCCTGGTTGGGTTGGAGGCAAAAGAGACAAGAATAAAGTGGGAATGGCATTGCTGTACAGAAGCAAAGATTTCGTCCAATGGGTGAAAGCCAAACATCCGCTGCACTCGGCCAGGCATACTGGAATGTGGGAGTGCCCGGACTTCTACCCGGTGTCCCTCTATGGCAGCCATGGCCTTGACACCTCAAGCACAGGTCCCTCTGTGAAGCACGTTCTCAAGAACAGTTTGGACGATAACAAAGTGGACTACTATACAGTGGGGCATTACTTGCCTCACTTGGACAGATATGTCCCCCAGAATGGATCTGTGGAGGGCCCCAATGGTTTTAGGTATGACTACGGTAAATTTTATGCGTCCAAGACCTTTTTCGACGATAACCGGTCCCGTAGGATTCTGTGGGGTTGGATCAACGAATCCGACAGCGTGGAGGATGATCTCAACAAAGGATGGGCTTCCCTTCAGGTATCTATATTATATTATCCGTTTAATTACCTGCTCTCTTTGCACCTCATATATATTATCCTTCTTACCTGCTTTTTTTCTTTCTTTCTGCTTGGTGCATGATGATAATATTAATACAAGGTGCTGCTGTTTGAATATGTGCAGGCGATTCCTAGGGTTGTGCGGCTTGATCCTCTTACCAGGAGAAGCCTCGTTCAGTGGCCAGTGTCAGAGATTGAATCTTTGCGCGAGCATAATGTAAGGAAGGACCACGTTCTTTTGGAAAGAGAATCGGTAATGAAGGTGGAGGGATTCAATTCAGGAGCTGCGCAGGTAATAAACATAATCAAAATTAATTAGATATTGTTAAGATTATATATATGTGTGTGTCTGATTGCATTGCAGAATGAGATGAATATATAAGCACATAGTTATATGCATGCGCGATTGCATTGCAGGTGGACGTGGAGGTAGAGTTTGAGTTGGGAGCTGACGATTATGTAGAAGCAGTGGAGGAGGAGTTGGAGGGATTGACAGCTCAAAGCTTGTGCGGGCGGAACAACAATACCAGTGGATTCGGGTTGATGGTGTTGGCATCCGATGATCTCAAAGAGAGGAGCGTTGTCTTCTTCAAGATTCTCAAGGGCAGACTTAATGGCAATGTCCACACAAAGGTGGCCTTGTGCGTGGATCAGAGCAGGTGCAGCAGGCCTATATTTATTACTATACAATTTCATGATCATAAATTACTCATCAGACCTATATTTATTACAATCAAATTTATTGTACGTAGATCAGAACAGAGCAGGTGCATCAGACCTATATTTATTACTATCAAATTTATTGATCATAAATTTACTCATCAGGGCTATATTTAATATCAAATTTTATTTAATTGTAATTGTAATTTGAATAAAAATTTAATATCAAATTTCACTTAATTGTAAGAGTAATTTGAATGAAAAAATGTGCTGAGGTCAGGTCCACGCTGCAACTGGATGTGGATAAAACGAGCTATGGAGGATTTGTGAGCGTGCAGCCCCACCAACGGTCGCTATCGCTTAGAGTATTGGTAAGAATTGTGTGGCCAATATTCAATCAAAGTTAATGTTAACAGAATGCAATTGGACTCGACGGATTGAAGGTGTTTATACTATTCATGTATGTACTGTGCCCAGGTTGATCACTCAATCGTGGAGAGTTTTGCAGAGGGAGGGAGAACGTGCATTACGTCCAGGAGTTATCCCACGGTGGCGGTTAATGAGAAAGCTCATCTCTTTGTTTTTAATTATAACAAATGGCCGCTCCTCCTCCGTCGACTCTCAGCCTGGCATATGAAAACTGCCACCCAAGTATACCAATCCAAGTGAAGTGAATTAGTGAATTGTGAATTGTGACGTGGTTGTTTCTCTATCAAGAGTGGGGTGAAATCCACCTTAATTAGTGTAACCGCTTGGCCTTGGCTTATGATTGTGTGATCACAATTTTCTTATATTATTGGCTTGTGATTGTGTGATCACAATTTTCTTAATTAGTGTAACCGCTTGGCCTTGGCGTATGATTGTGTGATCATAATTTTCTTTTATTATTGAGTTATGTTACACGAGAATAGGAAAAAAAAAATTAATGTTTTTGGGCAGTCATGATAACCATCCGGTTGAATCATGATGTGGATGAGTCCATTTCTATTTGGTGTTTTCATGTGGATTATAATTATGATTTTGGATTACAATTGTCAATTATCAGTCATAATTATAATTATAATGTGATTGCACAATGATAGATGTTATTCCATTTTTTTATTTGGCAATAATGACATCTTTTTCCATAACACATGTAACTAAAATGTTGTTATTTGTAGCTTAGTTATTTTTATTTAGAGTTTATGTTTTACAATTTTATTGATTTACTCTTATTATCTCTTGAATATTACAACATTTGGCCTTGCCTCCACCCAAGTTAAATAAAATGGATCTACAACACAAAAGTGCTAACAAAATGGATACTTTTAAACCTCACTAACTCACAATTGGATAAACAAGAAACTCTTTTAATGATGAATTTAGCACTACTTCATTTTGTTCCATGATCTTTATAGGTCAAATGTTGAATTCAATACTTTTTCATCTTTTCCACTGTGTTTTCATGAATCCAATCTTTGTCACAATTTTACATATGTTTTTCAAAAAAATTGCATCATTTTCTACTTCATGATCTAAAATTAATATTTATGCTAGTTGTAAGAGAATCAATGAAATCCATGAGTATTTTCAAATTTTATATCTCGAGGGTTATAAATTTTATTTTCTCTTAGACATTAGTGTATTAACTAAGAAGTTGAGTTTTTCTTTTACCCTTTGTTGAATCCATAACTCAAGGCTTACATAGTCGTTGGGATGAGTACCAAATACTTTAAAAATAATGGCCACTTTGGAAAAATAATGGCCACTTAATCCAATGAGCTCCCATAAACCAACTTTATGGAAAAATGGGTTTGTACAAATAGCTCACATCTCAACATATATATTATAAAAAATATTCTTATTTTTTCTATCATCAAGGTTTCCATAGGCCATTTTAGTGTTCTAAGATTTCTTCCAAAGCCATCAAGATTGCAAATCATTATTTAGGGTCCAACATCCCTACTTTCATCCCCCGACATTATGAAGGCATAGTATACATATCCAACATTGTGTGCAATACCCCCTTAATGATTCTCATATATTTTCATTTGCAGGTTAAATATTCACTCTAAATATCATGTGTAGCACTCTTAGGCCTCAGTCATGGTTTTCAAGTTGAAGAATACCACTTGACAATGTTCACTTTCCCATGTCGTGATTTGAGATCTTTTTGATGGCCTCCGAGTTTGAGAATCCTAGAGATTTCATATATCCTAGTTTCAAGCATGCTTCATTGTGCCTCAACCTCAAAGGGTTGACTTAGGGACTATATACTACGAGTGAAATTTGTATATGAGGAAGATTTCATGACCATCAAGGTTGCTGAGTTTTTTTTTCAAACATAGTAAATATTTGTTACAACTTATATGCATTATTTGTATATAAAAAATTCCTTGTCTTCTCATTCAAACCCTTTTCTTTTCACTCAAAGAAAAAATAATTCTACATTTGCATGAAAAATATTGCTTTGTCACTCTATTTAGATTTCGATGTGGATATTTCTCTATTTAGGTTTGATGTTTCAATGTTGAAATTATGAATTATTAATCACAATTTTAATGTGATTGTGCAATAATAATATAGTGGTGTCATGCTAGTCTTATATTTTACAATAATGACATAGTGGTTGTGCCCGTCTTATATTTTGTCATCAACCCAATTAGGCATGCATATGGTGTGCAATACCTCCTAGCAAATATATTATCAATAGTGAGAGGCGTAAGATCCCCAAAAATTTTCATTTTTAGTGCTTTGTGTTGGGGTTCCTGAGTTTTGATAGATTGGCTAACCAAAAGACAAGACAACATCAGAACCAATCTTTAGAGTTCCAGGATCTAATCCTCCTGTTCTCAGAGAGGGATCTCTCAAATGTTTTGCAAAGATATATCTTGTTTGCTTTTAAGTATTGATTTTAGACTAGTTATTAAGTGCAAGTGTTTGTTTGGTTTGTTTTCTTGGTTGAATTGGTATAGCAGAACATGAAAGGTCTAGGTAGTATAGATAGAAAGAAGAAGTGTCAAATTCATTGGGCAATGGAGCCAAGAAGAGGTTTATGACAAGCTCATCAATGGATATGGGATATCAAAGGGAAAATCTAACTTGGCCAAAGGATTCTTTAGTTTTGTGAATGAGATGGGCACTAATGATTAAGAAAGAGAAATTGAATTCTCAACAAAGGGAACTTAAAAACATAACTTGAAAAATAAAGAGGTATTTGATAGACAGGGCTAACCATGAATTCTACAAAGCACACTTTAAGCAAATAATGATCTCAAGACAACTTTCAAAATGAAATCTAAGATTCGGGAGCACATCCTATTTCCTCAAAGATTTTATTTCAAAGGACTTAGAAAACATAAAATATTCACTTATAATTGTAGTCATAGAAGAGGGAACACCTAACACATCTATGATCACAACTATAAAGACCTTTAAAACACTTATTCAAGTAGGGACAAAAGGTATGATCGAAACAGACCTCCTTGGCTAACTATAAACAATGATACTTCAAAGGGAGACTTCAAAAATAGTTTTCAAGTGGCAGCAGACAAGCAAGAAAACCATAAATCATGCTGGAACCAACTATTTGAACTATTTGAGAAATAAACAAGCATGAGGACTAAAGAGAAAGATTAAAGACTTTAAAATACCTCAGCAGAAGAAAACATAAAACAATGAAGGATAAACAGGTCTAAGGTGTTGCCAGGAGTCATTTATTAGCCTAAAATTTTCATCCTACTACAGTAAGAATTTATGAAACATAATGAAAATAGGAAGAACAACAGACAGTTCAGAATAAATCACCAACAACTAAGCTCAGGGATCAAATGATAGAGCCTTCTCAAGAACAAGCATGTCAAAACATAATCCAGCTTCCAAGACTTCAATTTCTTCTTCAACTTCAATAGACTATGTATTATTTCAGAGAGTTCTAGTGTTACAACTAGTGACCGACCAACCAACAACTTCTCATCTTCTTCAGAAGTATTTATAGAAGAAATGAGGAGGTGGAAGAGTTCTAGGGTTGAGGTGTAATTAATTCTATACTAAATGCAACTCCTAGCCTTGAAAACCATGCAAGACATAAGGCAGGAAAGCATTCGATTTACAACTCTGTTTCATTAACTCCGTTTTCTGGTTTTTAGGCTTAGTGGGTGAAAAGATTGACTTTAAGGCTCTTTTTATCTTTTACAATAACTTTGCTCTCAGTGTGAAATATTTGATTTTTCTTGTAATAACTGTTAGCAGTCTTTAGCCTTAATGTTACTGACTGAGATTTGATCTGGGTATTCCTTTGAGGCAGAGAGGCTGCAGGTGGCAATTTTGGTAGCCGGGGATTCAATTAGCCCCTTTGACGTGGTTCTGAGGTGTCCTTCATTGTTTTTTCTTCTTTCAATTCTTTAAACATTGATTTACTTTTAATACTATGTTTATGCCTAATTTGGGCTTTGAGACTTTATCTTTAATCATCCTCGGACTGTTGACTGTGATCATCTGTTTCATTTGTGGATTAGGCCTTTGATTCCTGATTTTGTGCCTTAATCCTTTCAAGCTTTGATTAATATCTTTAAACCTTTGATTATGCTCTGATATTTATTTTTGACACTGATATTTTTTCATTAATCGATGCCGACTGTGCTTGTTGTTTTGCAGGTGCGTAGAGGGTTTGTTGGAGAAATGGTTTTGAAAAGCCGACAATCATGACTTATTGACCTTCTTAAACATGTAATTTACACTTCAAAACCCTTTAATTTGTACCAAAAGCCATGAGGATCGCCATCCTCGACTAATAACACCGTAATCATCTGCGGGAGGGTTTTATCTTGAATTTCATTAAACCTGCATAAAAACATACAAAGTTAATTAAAATCCTGCGAAGTATTGGTTTGACTGCTTAGGAGGGTTTATGGAAGCGATCAGAGTTGTGGGGATGAATGGATGCAACAGTGTAAGGAGCAAAAATGAGGCGAAAAAATGAAACAAGAGTTTTAAATTTGAATTAGGGCGCGAATTGAGAAGAAGCGGTTTCGGGAAAACCATTAATGGTTTTCGCGTAGCATTTGGGGGGTAGGTGGTATTTTGCGAAGGGAATGCAATTCCATAGATTAGTCGACACGTGGGTTTTTAATACTGCCTATTTTGCAAAATGTTTAAGCATTAAAATTTAGGCGCAAAGATTTTGCAACACGCAACATTAACCGTTGGATCGGAGGACCCAGATCCAACGATGCGGAAAGAATGTGATATGAAAGGTGCGCGAGCGGGGGTTCTAGTGGAAGACAGGTGGCAGCGAGTGAGTGGACATGTGGTTTGTGGGGTGGGAGGTAGGTAGGGTCCACAATGACATCTGCAAATGTGTCGCGGAGTGGGTTCAATGGTGAGATCGAGTTAAGTCCTGATCGTTGGATCATCAGATCGGACGGTTGAGATCCAAAGATGGGGGCGGGTTATTTTGGAAGGAGAAGAGTATGGCAAGTGAACGGGCAGAAGGATGAAAAATAGAAGGTAATAAGGGTTCGGAAGAGGATTTTTAGTCCTTTAAGTGCCCGATTGCGGGGCTTTAGGCCATATGAGGAAGAGGGCTAAAGAATATAAGCTCTCGGGGGATTAATGCCTTAGGAGTGAAAAAGACTATTTTTAGGCCAGAATAAAGGGTTTTTAAGGCCAAATGAAGGTTTTGGTAGGCTAGAAAAAGGATTTTTAAACCAAATAAAAGGATGATATAAGGTTTAAAAGAGGGTTTTGATGGTTTGGAGGTTAATATGAAAGGATGAAAGGGGAAATTTGTAAAGGAAAATAGGGGTGGAAATGGAGATGATTTGTGAAAATGAGATGGAGAAGTGAATGATGAGAATGGAGGCTCATGAGTATTTTTCTTTGGTAAACATGAGGTACTTTAGGAATAATAATAAAACAATAGTGAATATTAACTCAAAGGGTAATAATCATCATAAAATTTCAAAATATGATAAGTTTTCCAAGAGAACTATCTATTGAAGGTTTAAAAGACAAGCTTAGCCACCATTGAGTATAAAAAAATTTATAGGTGGCTAACAGTGGCTCCACTTGGGAAGGACAACTGGTTCTTTAGCTGTCCAAAACCTCAGCTATTAATCTCTGGCTTTTCAGTAAACCAGTGCCTTCATCCATTGAGCAACAATTTTCTTTTCCTTTAGCTAACCTTTCTTTGATTTGATAATCTCTGCAGCAATCTGAAACAATGGAATTTTATCAAAACAACATCTCTACCTACCCATTCCTAATGATCCTAACATTTTTTCTTCTTTTCAGAGTGCATTTGGACTAGCAAACTCTTTTCATAAACATTTTTTCTTTTGAAAATAGGAAACTAATCTAAGTCTAATCTTATTCCTCCATGAGTTCAGATTAAGCAGTTGAACTCATAAGTTTCTCTACCTAACTACTATCTGTCACGATTAGACTGTCTGACAGACCTTTATTCTCTAAATTCTAAAACAGAAATTTAAAAGCAGCCAAGCCAGGATTAAGCAATTTGACTTGCTGCATATCTATGGCATAAAAACAAGCTGCACATAGATTTTATTTGCAGAAAAGTAAAACAAAATTGTGAAGGCTTAAGATCTAAAAACTAAAACATTCTTCATTATCTCTTTAGCTCTGATTTTGAATTTGTTTGAGCTGTATTTTCTCTCTCATCTAGTTCAAAGTTTTGAGCATATTAGAACCATTTTGTTTTCTAGCTTTGGCTCAAGATTTAATCTAATTTAGATCCATTATTCTTTTGAGATTCATAGGTTCAGATATTGAATTTGTTTGAACCTTTGTTTCCTCTATCCTAATCTACCTTACTGATAAGCCAAGATTGTGATGTTTGGCTGATCTAATTCACTAACCTATCAGCAGTAAATTGAAAAGCTAATTAGTCATGATTAGGCTGTATGACTAACTAGAAGTGTGTTTTTGGGAGTGGCATTTTGAGCTTGCACACTTTCAGACTTTGTCTCTCTTTTTTGGTATGGGGTTGTACCTTTCTTTTTTTTATCTGCCCTCTTTTCTTTTGTATTGTTTTTGTATTTTTATTTTTCTAAATTTGAATGTAATGTTCAGACAATGATAATTTACAATGGAAAGTAAAAAGCTTTGAAACTCATGAATTTTGACAGAAGTAATGCTTGAGCATCCTACCATTGACAGGACCTCCATATAGATCTTCTCCACTCAACTCTTTCAAGAAAAATGCATTATGACCCCTCTTAGCATGAATAATATAGGGTCCTTTCCACAGATTCTCAAACTTTTCATGCTTTCCCTTCTCTTACCTTCTTGAATCCCACTTAATAAACACATTTCCAATTTGGAAATTATTTTCCTTAGTCATTTTATCAAACAGTTTCTTGATATTTTCTTGGACTAGTTGTGTTCTTTCATAGACTTCTTCTCTGGACTGCTGTAAATGAATTGTTTGGTTGATTCTTCTCTGCATATCATTTTCTTCAGTTTTCACTTCTTGAAGGAGTTTCATGACTGGAACTCCTAATGAGGTTGGGAAGACTACATCCATGCCATAGACCATCTGATAGAGGGACATATTTATTGAATTCTCTGTAGTTAATCTATCAGCCCATAAGGCATGAACTAACTTACTGTTCCATGACTTCTGATTCCACTCCAACAGCTTTTTGATGATATTGATGAGGCTATTTTTGGAGGATTTATCTAATCCATTTCCTTGGGGATAGTAGGCAGTAGTGTGGCCCAAGGTGATGTGGTATTTGTAACAGAAATCAACCATTCTTTTAGACTTGAAGGAAGCAGCATTATCTGTGATGATTTTTCTAGGACAACCAAATCTAGACAGGTTGTTTGTTTCAAGGAACTTGATAATGACAGATTCAATAGCATTCCTAGATGGTATGGATTCTATCCACTTTGTAAAATAATCAGTGGCAGTGGGGATCC
Source organism: Pinus albicaulis (assembly GCA_034641835.2). NCBI lineage: Eukaryota > Viridiplantae > Streptophyta > Pinopsida > Pinales > Pinaceae > Pinus > Pinus albicaulis. The sequence goes on from CM076571.1 coordinate 20,995,009, forward strand.
ACTTATGCAGGGCTGATGAAGATTGGTGAATTTCCCCAATGAATTCCAAGCCCCATTGTTGAAAGGGTGCCTCAACACTGATGGGATGTAAGGGTAAGGGAAGGAATTTCTTTTTCCATAAAAAATTTGACACTTATGGAAAGACATGACTAGCTTCTAAGTATCTGGGAAAAGGGTGGGCCAATAGTAACCAGATCTAAGGATTTTATTTGATGTGGTCTTCTAGTAGAGGTGTCTTCCACATTCTCCTTCATGCAGCTCATGCATGATTTTTCCTGCATCATCCTCAAGTAAAAATTTAAGAAAAATTCCAAAAACAATTTTCCAATATAATACCCCATCTAATATGCAATAATTCAAAGCCTTATGTTTCAAAAATATAGCTTTATTTTTAGACAAAGAAGGAGGGGCATTTAGATATAAAAGCACATAAATGATGTCAACATGCCAAGGATAATTCAAAAAAGTTTCTTCAATGAAGGGAGTAGTGAATTCTTCTATTTCTTCCAACACATCTACCATATTCATATCTAGTGCTTGGAAGTTTGAGTCGACCATGAGTTTTGATAATCCCTGCCCTTTAATCAGTTTGGTGGACCTAATTTCTAAGTCATATTCAAGAATAGTAGCAATCCATTTTCCCCTTTTACCATCAGGGTCTTGACTTAGAATATCCTTGACAACAGTATGTGGAACAAAAGCAATTATGTGAGAGTGTAAAATGTAGACTCTAAAGTCCTTTAATGCTTTCACTAATGCTAAGGCTTGCTTCTCCATGATGTTATATTTGAGAGGAGCATCTCTTAAGGCCCTACTAAAAAACGATATTGGTTTTTCTTGCCCCAAATCATTCTTTTGAAGTAATACTATAGCTATTGTATGTTCGGATGCAAAAGAAAAGATATAAAAGTCTTTGGTGAAATCTGGACTAATCAAGACTGGTGTTTGAGTGAGAGCTTGTTTAACCAGTTCAAATGATTGTTTAGCTTGTGTAGTCCATTTCACACCTACCTCTTTCTTAAGCATGTTTGTAATGTTTCTTAATAGCTCAGCAAGGTTGGGGATAAACCTCCTCAAAAAATTAATCTTTTCAATGAAAGATTGTAATTCTTTGAGGCTTCTTGGATGGTTAATTTTCAATATGCCATCAATCCTTTTAGGGTCTACTATGATTCCCTCTTCTGAAATTATGTGACCAAGAAGCTTGCCTTCTTGGATACCAAAGAGTGTCTTTTTGGGGTTCAAAGATAATCCAAATCTCTTACATTTCTCAAAAACGTTTCTTAAGTGAATCAAATGTTCTTCATCAGTCTTTGAGAAAACAGTTATGTCATCAAGGTAAATGATTATAAAATAGCCAATATCTTCTAAGAAGGCTATGTCCATGGCCCTTTGGAAGGTGGCCCCTTCATTCATCAAACCAAATGGCATTTTGACATACATAAAGGTGCCCCAAGGTGTAGTAAAAGCAGTTTTGTGTTGATCACTTGGGAGCACTAACACCTGATTGCAACCTGAGAACCCATCCAACAGTGATATTATTTTTGACCCAACTACCCTTTTAAGTATATGGTACATCTTTGGAAAGGGGTAGTTGTCTTTTAGGGAGGCTCTATTTAAATTTCTAAAGTCAATGCAGAGCCTGATTTCCCCTGTCTTCTTCCTAAAAGAAACTAGTTTTGACACCCATTCTGAATATCTAAGGGATACTATAATCCTAACATCATACATCTTTTCAATTTATTTTTTAACTAAAGGAAATAAAATAGGGTTTATCCTTCTTAGTTTTTTTTTTTAAAGTTTCTAATTTTCCTTAAGAGGAATTTTGTGTTGGATGATGCTAGTGTCATAAGATTTCAAATCTTTGTATCCCCAAACAAACACATCTCTAAATTCTTTGAACAGCTCTATGTATTTCAATTTTATATGAGCTCGAAGAGTGCTGGACAGTTTGATCATTTTGGGATCTGCTAGGCTGCCTATGTTATGTTCTTCTACATATGTTTCCATGGGCTCAATCTTGGTTCTTTGGCTACATCATTAAAGTCAAAAAGGTGTTCTAAAGGTGTGATACCTCTTGGAATCGTATCATTCTAGAATTTTAAAACTTCCAAGTCTTTCTGGTCTGTGTTGTCAATTAATTCTTCTTCAAAAATATTCTTAGTGATTTATATCAGTAGAATATGTCATTTCTATTTCTGGGATTTGTTCATTATCCAAACAGTTTTCTTCATGGTTGGTTTCTAATGTTGGTATGGAAAAATCATTTTCTGATTTTAGGAAATCATCTATGTGTTTGTCAGTGTCAACCACTTGCCATTGGTTTTCATTGTTAGGAACTGCAGGCCTATTTTTGACCTTTATGTTAAGATGTTCATTTATCTGAGGTACTTGGCAATTTATGGCAGTGAAGGCAAGTTCATTTGCTAGATGATTTTGTGCTCTTGGAATGAAAATGAGTTCATATTTTTCAAAGGTCTTTAATAAATCAAGGGCAACATTTTTATATTCTCTAAGTCTTGGGTTTTTCGCTGAATATTCTCCTTTGATCTGTCTTATGATAAGTTCAAAATCTCCTAGGATTGATATTTTTTGGGCTTCTAATTGTTTAAGCAACTGTAAGCCAAGGAGAAGGGCTTCATATTCAGCAATATTGTTGGTGCATGGAAAATATAGTTTATATGAATAACCCTGATTTGTATTTTGAATCCATACACCTACCCCTGCACTTGTTTTATTACAAGACCCATCAAAGTTTATTTTCCAAAGTATTTCTGCCTCATTTTCATTTTCTTGTTGATGTTGATTACTAATGTTTTTTATTTGATTTGAGTGAAGTTTTGATTGTTCTGGTAAACTTATTTCCTCTTTTTTTTTCCTTTTCTTGTTGAGTGATTTGGTCTTCATTGTACAAGATAAAGGAATCTAAACTTGATTGAATGGAATAGATTGGAGAGTTGTTTGGTTTATCTATGTTTCTCACCATGTGTTTCATGTGGGATTCCATGTATAATCTTCTATTTTGGTTAAAAACTAGGATGGTGGCATAAGACATGTCCATTTGAATGCTCCCCTGAATTTTGGCTCCCCATGATCTTGATAAAAGCATGCCATACTTTGGGGGAATGTCAGCTACTACTATGTCCATAACTAGACTCTTAGCAGGGATCTAAGATAAGTTTACGCATAAATATTTAATTAAACTCAAGAATTTGACTCTGCTTGAATCAAAGGAATATAGATCCTTGTATGGTTTAGTAATTTCTAAGCCTAAGCTTTCCATTACTACTTTGGGCATAAGATTATGTGAAGCTCTAGAGTCTAACATGGCATTGTGTAATATCCTATCATGTATATTCAAACTAACATAGAAGGGAGGGACAACTCCTTCTTGGTATTTTTCTTCAACTTCTGGACCAAACAAAAACTCAGGTTTGTCATCTGTTAAGTTTAAAGTATCAGTGTCACTTCCTCAGTTCAAAGCTTTCAAAACTTGGTTTTTGTACACTTCTTGGGTTACTAGTTCAGCTAGAGGTATGGTAATTTTTATCTTTGCAATCTCTCCCTCAAGGCTGAAAGGAACTATTGATTTTGTCATATTTACATCTATTTTTTCAATTGAATTCCTTTCAGCAATTCTGATCTGCTGAACTTTGCTTGGAATGTTATTAGGGACAGTTTTTCTAGGGCCACTAGCTGAGGTGCTAGGGCTGCTTTTCTCAACATTTGGCTGGTTTCTTTTCTCTTTGTTTAAATCTTTTTTCTTAGCCAAAATGTTGAGTTTCTCTGCTGTTTTCTTAGGCTAATTTTCTGCATTTTTCCTAACAACAATGCTAGTGTTTTTATCTTTTGAATTATCTAGGTTCCTTTTGCTTCTAAGATCATATTGTTTATGTACCTCCATGATTGCATTCTAAAACCCCAAACTATAATCTTCATAATCTTCATAAGTGTTTTCATTTTGTTCTGAGGAGAAGAAGCCTTGTTCTTCTTCAGTGAGGAAAACATCATCCTCATTGTCTGATCCAATCAAGTTTACATGATTTTCTCCCAATATTTCAATCTCCCTTTCTTCCTCATCTTGATCTACATATTTTTGTTGGAAGGGAGGTCTAATCTATTGGTCATTGTCCTTTTTTCTATCTTGATTGTTTTCTCTTCTCTAATTCTGGTTCCTATTTCTATTTTGGGGGTTGTTCTGATTTTCTCTTTGTTGTGCTTTCTTAAGTATGCTCATATTTTTCATTATTGCTTCCTTCATTCTTTCCATTTTTGAGCTAGATGTGGAGGGTGCAGATTCCTCCCTAAATGATACTTTCCTTTCTTTCCTCATCCTCGCTCTTTTCTCTATTAGATTTACCTCCACAACAAGAGCTCCCTTTTGCATGTATTCCAAGGTTAAGGGGTCTCTTTCTCTTAGCTGATAGGCCATTTCAGGATCAAACCCCTAAGGAAATTTGGCCAAAGATAAGCCCTGTAGAGGTTTCAAGTCTGGGGGGAGGGCATTATAAACACTATTGAACCTAGTGCAATAATTTTGAACACTTTCCCCAGTGTTTCTTTTGATTGTAGTCTAAAAGTATTTGGAGAGGGTTTTTTCTAACTTCCCACTTGTTTAGGAATGACTGATGGAGGGCTTGGAGGTCATTAATACTATTAGGGGTTAAGCTTTTGAACCACTTTCTTGCTTCTCCCCCTATATTTTGAGCAAACAATTAGAGTTTGACAGTTTCATCATCAATCTCGTTTCTATGAAAATAGTCATTCATCTTGTCCACATGTTGTGAAGTAGTAGCAGTGCTACTGGCATCATATAATGGTATCATGGAATGATAGTCCTTTGGCAGATTGACTAAAGGTAAAGGAAGGACTAGAGGGGCATACCATGTTGCCATGATAGGAGGTTGTGGAAAGAATGGGGGGAGGTTGTGGAAAGAATGGGGGGTTTACAAGTGGAGGATGTAAGAGGGGAGGGGGTTGATGGAATGGTGTGGTTTGAACGGTGGGTGTATGAAGAACAGATGTGGATGGACCAGTAAGAGACTGTTGAGCAGATATTGGATGAGAGAAACCAAAATTATGAAGGTAATGCAAATTAGGTGGGGTAGTTTCTCTGCTAACAGTGTTTTCACCACTATCTTGGGATGAAGGTGAAGGCTCAAAATCTGTCTGATCTATATCATCAAGTGACCTAGTTCTGAATGGGTTTCTTAAGTCAACTTGTGAATCTTGTAGAGTTGTAAGGTTTTCAGGAACATAATTAGCTCTTTGGACTGGTATGACAATAGTTGAAGCTTGAGCCTTAGGAGACTTCCTAAGTATGCTTTCAGGATTATCAACTATCTCAGGAGGGGTTGGGTCAGGATATGCTCTAGTATGAACTCTTCTAGAAGCCACTATGCTATGTTTTCAGACCCAACAATAAGAAAATTTTAACCAAATATGACAATCTTCAGTAGGCTAACTGATCTTTAGCAAGAAAACTTTAATCCTCAAAGTCTTCTTAACTGATTTTGTATGATTTTATGATAGTAATGGGTTTCCTAGTGGAGTCTTCGGGTCTATTAAGGATTGTGGAGTCACCAGGTGGAAATTTTTAGCTTTAGAAGGTAAATTTTTTTATGGTCCACCACCATTAAAAGGTTTGAATACCAATCTGAAATGTTTTTGGGTTTTCTGAGTTTTTACAGTCCTATGGGTTATGAGAGTGTCCTAAATTTGTTTCAACACTTAGCTACGGTGACGAGACAACAAATTTTACTCTTATGGCTTAGCTAGCTGATTCCTTCAAGGTTTGATAAGGCTCTATGAGAATCCTAAGGGTTACTTAGTTTGTCACTGATTCAAATAAGCCCTATCATGATCACCATTATGCTTTGGCAGTGCTTGAAGAAAGCTACTTATACTGCATTGAACAGTGAGTGTTTTGTTTTAAGGATTTTACTCAGAGTCCCACCGTGATCACCATTATGTTGGGGTTCCTGAGTTTTGATAAATTGGCTAACCAAAAGACAAGACAACATCAGAACCAATCTTTAGAGTTCCAAGATCTAGTACTCCTATTCTCAGAGAGGGATCTCTCAAATGTTTTGCAAAGATATATCTTTTTTGCTTTTAAGTATTGATTTTAGACTAGTTATTAAGTGAAAATGTTTGTTTGGTTGAATTGGTATAGCAGAACATGAAAGGTATAGGTAGTATAGATAGAAATAAGAAGTGTTGGATTCATTGGGCAATGAGGTCAAGAAGAGGTTTATGACAAGCTCATCAATGGATATGGGATATCAAAGGGAAAATCTAACTTGGCCATAGGATCCTTTAGTTTTGTGAATGAGATGGACATTAATGATTAGGAAAGAGAAATTTAATTCTAAAAATCACACTTTAAGAAAATAATGACTTCAAGACAAATTTTAAAATGAAATCTAAGATTTTGGAGCACATCCTATTTCCTCAAATATTTTATTTCAAAGGAGTTAGAAAACATGAAATATTCACTGATAATTGCAGTCATAGAAGAAGGAACACCTAACACATCCATGATTACAACTATAAATACCTTTAAAACAAATTTTCAAGCAGGGACAAAGGGTATGATAAAAACATACCTCCTTGGCTAGCTATAAACAATGGTACTTGAAAGGGAGACTTCACAAACAGTTTTCAAGTGGCAGCAGACAAGCAGGGAAAACCATAAATCATGTTGGAACCAACTATTTGAACTATTTGAGAAATAAACAAGCATAAGGGTTCAAGATAATGATTAAAGACTCTAAAATGCCTTAGCAGAAGAAAACATAAAACAATGAAGGATAAAAAGGTCTAAGGTGCTTCCAGGAGTCATTTCTTAGCCTAAACTTTTCATCCTAATGTAGTAAGAATTTATGAAACATAATGAAAACAGGAAAAATAGTAGACAGTTCAGAATACATCACCAACATCCAAGCTCAACGATCCAATGGTAGAGCCTTCTCAAGAACAAGCATGTCAAAACATAATCGAACTCCCAAGACTTCAATTTCTTCTTCAACTTCAACAGACTATGTATTATTTCGAAGAGTTCCAATGTTACAACTAGTGACCAACCAACCAACTTCTCATATTCTTCATAATTATTTATACAAGAAATGAGGAGGTAGAAGAGTTCTAGGGTTGAGTATCATTAATTCCATACTAAATGCAACTCCTAGCCTTGAAAACCATGCAAGGCATTAGGCAGGAAAGCATTGAATTACAACTCTATTTTATTTACTCTGTTTATGCCTTTTCAGGCTTAGTGGGTGAAAAGATTGACTTTAGGAACTGTCTTATCTTTTGTAATAACTTTATTGACAGTTTTAAAAAGTGTTCTTTTGTTTGCAATAACTATTAGCAGTCTTTAGCCTTAACGTTACTGACTGAGATTTGATCCGGGTATTCCTTTGAGGTAGAGAGGCTGCAGGTGGAAATTTTGGCAGCTGGGGATTCAATTAGCCTCTCTGATGTGGCATTCGAGGCTTTTTTGGAGATTTTTCTTCATTATGTGGATTAGGCCTTTTGATTTCAGAATTTCATGCCTTGATTCTTTAAGCTTTGATTAACATCTTTAATCCTTCAATTATGCTATGATCTTCATCCTGACACTGATATTATTTCATTAATTGATGCTGACTGTATTCGCTTTTTTGCAGGTGCACAGAGGGTTTGTTGGAGAATTTGTTTATAAAGCTGATGATCATGACTTATCGGCCCTTTCAAACCGTGAAATTTAAACCCTTGATCCCTTTAATTTTATCTAGGGCTATGAGGACCGTCATCCTTGGCCCTTGGTCACATTTTTATGATAGTGGGATGGCTCTGTAACCCTTTATCCATTAAATCTACAACATGAAACAAAAATTTAGATAAATCCTACGTTTAGAGGTTATAATGATTCAGAGGCTAGGTGGAGCGGAGGAGCAATGCAGAGGAAGGGTGATTATGCAGGCGGAGAAGTCCTGTGGAGAAAGACGGGCTAAAAACATAGTTTAAACCATTTCTGGCGTGATTTGGTAGAAGTGGTTTTGAAAATGCCATAGGTGGTCTTCGCATAACTGAAAGGGAGTAAGTGGTTTTTCCTGAAAGCAATGTGATTCCATACATTAGTCAACACGTGGCTTTTTAATACTGCCTATTTCGCAAACAATTTTAGCTTTAAACTTTAGGCGTAAAAATTTTGTGATACGCATCGTCAACTGTTGGATCGAAGGCTCCAGATCTAATGGTGCAGAAAGAATGCGATATGAAAGGTGCGCAAGCGGGGGTTCTGGTGGAAGACAGGTGGCAGTGCGCGAGTGGATAGGCACTTTGTGGGGTGGGAGGTAGGTCCAAAGGGGGTCAGGTTAAGTCCCGATCATTGGATTCTTTGGATGGACGATCAAGATTTAATAAAGAAGCGAAGATTTCGAAAGGGAAAAGGAACAACGGATGAATGGTCGGGAGGGAAAGATGGCTCAATGACCATTGATCAGTTTAGATCAACGGTCTAGATCTGATCAGAACCATAGAGTTGGAAAACACAAAATAGAATGAAAGTCAGGTTTTTACCACGAGGTTTATGCTTTGAGCGCCTGATTGCGGGGCTAAGGACATATGAGGAAGAGGGCTGAATAATATAAGCTCTCGGGGGCTTAATGCCTTAGGAGTGCAAAAGAATGTTTTTAGGCCAAAACAAAGATATTTTAAAGCCAAAACAGGGTTTCGATAGATGAGAGAAGGATTTTTAGGCCAGATAAAAGAGAGGTATAAGGCTTAAAGGGGTTTTTGAAATGATTTAGAAGTCAAATGAAGGTCCTTTTATGGATGAAATTAGAGAGTTAAATGGAGAGGTGAAATGAGGGAAAATGGAGTTTCTTAAGCAATTTTTCTCTTGGTAATCAATAGTTACTTGAGGACTTATAGTGAAACAGTAGTGAAGATTAATTCAAAGGGTAATAATCATCATAAAACTTCAAAAGATGATAAGTTTTCAAAGGGAACTATCTCTTGAAGGTTTAAAAGACAAGCTTAGCCACCATTGAGTATGACATAATTTATAGGTGGCTAACAGTGATCATGATGTTTTTAGTAGTACTACCCCGTCTGATCATGGTCAGTGTATAAGTGATCCTTACGGTAGTACACCTCCTCCTTAGTCACCTAATTATCAGATGCCATAGCAAGAGGATGCGCCTTATGTTTCTCCTAATGGAATAGGCCAACCAACTCCTCCTCCACCTCAAAGTCTGGAAAACATTGAGTTAGTAGTTTTCCATCCACCGTCTTCTGCTGCAGACCAGTCACCTCCTCCTCCACCTAAGAGTTTGACAGGCGTTGTGGTAGTAGTTAACCATCCATGATCTTATGTCAAAAACTAGGCTGACAATACTATGTCTATTGTATCATATATTTTATTGTAGTTATTTGAATTTTATATCTATATATATATATATATATATATATATATATATATATATATATATATTGTTAGGTCATGTTAGATATGTTCATTTAATGTGCTTGTAGATAGATGTGCATGTGACAAGAGTTACTTGACATGAGATGTATATTAATTTGAGGATGTGTGTGGCGATGATATTAGATTACAATGTTTGTGTTTTGTTTTATGTGATCATGATGATAATGCCCTGTTAGATTATTAGGTTTGTGTGCTAGCTAATGACATTTATATTGGCTAGAGGTGTATATAATTAGATGATGGAAGTGAATTTGAATGTGTATCTTAGATTATGTTTATGTTTGTTAGATGTTTATCATCATGATGTTTATTTTTATGAGATAATATTTATTATAGATTATGTATTAATGGTGAACTTGTATCAAACTTTTATATATGAAATTGCATGCAAAACGACTTACTTAAAATAAATGCAAAGATATTTTTATAAATTTGTTAGGTCCCTATAATACTAGTGTAACCTCTTAGGTCCCTATGATGTTATAAAAATAATGGTTAATATCAAGATAAATATGGGGTAATATGTATTGAATATCCCAATGATTTACATTCCAATGGGTGGTGTTGATGTTGTACTAGGAGTTTAATGGTTACAATCTTTGGGTACGATCACTTTTAATTTTCAAGAACTTTTTTTGAATTTTTTTTTTGGAAGGAAAGGAAGTTGAATTAAGGGGTATTACAGGGAAAATAGGAAATATAATTAGCTTTAATGGCATGAAAAATATTCTAAATAAAGTACAACAAGGCGTAATTGCACAATTATGCTTACTAGAGTTTCAAACATCGAAATCATCTATTTCTCGATATCTCCAAAAAGTCTTGGACAATCATTCCAAGGTATTTGAGACTCCCAAATGCCTCCCACCTATTCATTATCATGATCATGCTATTAATTTGATTCCAGGAAGCATTCCTCCAAACATCAGTGCTTACTGATATCCCTATGCCTAAAAAAGTGAAATTGAACATATGAGTGCATAAATGTTAGAGGTTGGTATAATTCAACCTAGTCAAAGTACTTTATCTGCGCTAGTAGTATTGGTGCACAAGAAGTATGGATCATGGCACATGTGTATAGATTATAGGGAGATCAACAAGCTCACTATTAAAGATAAATTTCCCATTCCTGTCATTGATGAATTATTGGATGAATTACATAGAGCAATTTACTTCACCAAGTTGGATCTTCGTTTAGGATATCATCAAAATTAGAATGAAGATTGAAGACATTCTGAAAACAACATTTAGAACTCATGTGAGTCATTATGAATTTTTGGTCATGCCTTTTGGCCTTACTAATGCACCTTCTACATTTCAAGGTGTTGGACCATGGAAAAGGTATAATTCCTCTCCTTATTTCCTTGATAATTATTATGTTTTAGGAAATTTTATCCTTAATTTGTAATGAATCAAGAGAAAAGGATGGTAAAAGAAAGTTGAAAATAATATAGTTAATGTGAGCTTTTCTAATATCAAAAAGGTTATAATTCAGGTAAATTGTTATGCAGATCAACCTAAATGAACGATTATTGTTCCTCGAGATATTTGAACGAGATACTAATCAGTCCGACATTGCATTTATAGAAGATTATAGCTTGATGTCTGCATTAGGGGGATTTTGAGGTCTAAAATGGGCCTCCTAAGGAAATTATAAAATAATAGTGGAAATAATAAAATAAGATTTGATTACATCATCAAATTTTAGAGGGAAAAAATAAAAAAACTACTTTCTCAATTCGTATTTTCAACTTATCTCCCAAATGTTTTACACAAATTTCGAGCGGGAGTACTCGTTGGATGAAAAATTTAATTCATCATCCAAGGAGTGCCCATGTTGCATACTTTTGATGGATCCTTCTGTTAGGGTCATATAATAATAGGGTTTATAGATTTTGAATTGACTTTGATAGTCTTGTAAATATGCACATACCTTGCTTTCTGCAAGTTGTTTTCCCATATTTTGAAAAGATGAAAAATAATAATAAAAAAATCCAAAAAGAGGGTAAAAAGTCCTAAAAGAAATATCAAAGGACTTAGAAAAATATAAACCCCAAAAGAAAAGAAATAAGACCTCAAAGTGAGCAAGTTCAGATGCCACTACTTTTACTTTCACTGCAAGAATAGTGATTATGTGCAGAGTGTCAATAAATACCATAATCCATGATCAGTTAAACAACTTAATCTTAATTCCTCATGCTTTCAATTTCATGTTTTAGATAGTGAATAAAGATTTGTCAAATAGTTTAAACTTGAAAAATTAGTATATAGGTAGAGAATAATGAGGAGCTCAATAGTTTAATTTGAGCCTTCAGATGAAATAAGGTAGACTTAGATAGTTTTATGTTTTGAAAGAAAAATATTTTAAGGTTGCAAGCCTAAATGCACCTACAAAAATGAAGAAAAAATGTTAGAAATAAAGATGGATAGGCAGAAAGTAGTTGAGAAATCATGTAATAAAACATAATCAGGAAAAATTACTAATTTCCCCTCCCTTATAAGTATTCAGTATTCTAAACTATCAGTCAAAGGCTCAGAGCATTTCTCTGACTTTTGTTGGGACTGGACCCAAGGCGTAGTGACTGGTCAGTTAAAAATATTGAATTCTTACCTTAAACCCTCTTTCATCAACATTTACCCTTCATTCATACATCAAAACCCCTTTTTCCTAAGTAAAGACACATTCTTAGTAAAATTGAAAATCCTAAAATAACTAATTTCTCTTCAAAATCATTCATAAAACCCTCAAAATTACATTTATCCTAAGTATTAGTGAAGTAATATACAAGATGAGCTATGCTTTATTTTTTACACTTTACTTAGAGATAATGTCTTTTATTTCCATTTCATTACCCTTTTTACATATTAACTTTTAACTTATTTTATTAAAATCCCTAAAAATACCCTTCCGTAGTTATTAATTCCATTATATTTAAATAACCCCCCAAAAACCCACTATTTTACATTTAGACCAAAGATTATTATCCCCATGTGTGCAAATAAACCCCACTTTACGAACCCCTTGGTCTAAAATTATCATTATTTAAATACCCAGCCCCTATAGTTTGAAAACTCTTAAAAGGTTTTAAACTATATAATATATAATAACCGCGCCCGCATATAAAATTTGAAACATTTTATAAATGTTTTAAAAATTACCCCCCGCCTATATTCATATAACCCAAGTTTTGAATTAAACCAAGGTCTATTCATAAGGTTGAAAAACCATTTCTGCCTATGCAATTAGCCCAGTCCCACTACTCTTATCCCAACGCAGCTTTCGAAATGATCTGGAACATTCACTCATGAACTCCAGATCCTACGATGAATATCCCATATCACGCAGAATAGATGCACGCTCATCCCCATGCCAAAATTACATGAAATGAGTGGTTTCACTATAAACTCTCTCCTCCACGTGCCCTTCAAACATTGGATTGCATGGGTTAAGCTCAAAACTTCTTACCACCAAATCATCGTGCGATCCCACCAGTTTTTAATCCATTGAATCTCCGAAACCACTCCTCCTGCCTGATGCGACCTGCATTCAATGCCAAACTAATGCAACCAATATGCTTAACAAAACCTTTCGAAATGCATTTATCCATCATTCTTGCGCATTTAAACCTACTGCATGAACCCTTATCAAGCCTTTTCTGCCATTTTCATGCCCGAAACCTGCAATATTTTCCCTACAAACCTTTGAAGACTATTGTGGAGCTGCACATTGCTCCAAACAATTCACAGAAGTTTCCAACTTGTTCAAAGAACCTCTGAAACCATTACGAAGATCAAATACTTGCACACAAAAGGTATTTTTCTAGAATTTGAACCTACAATCAAGTTGAAAAACCTTTTAAAAAGAAAGCAAACACATTTAAAATTAAAAAATCGATTGAAAGACTGCCTAAAAGTCCCAAAAATAGGCCAAACTCTGGAAAATTTTTCCCAGAAACCCTGTTTCTCTGCTGCGCACTATTTTAAGGAAATTTATGAGTTTTTCACAGTTTAAACATCTATTTTGAACTCTGAAACAAGCTATAAAACCTCTACAGGTACCTTAAACCCTTTGTGATCCTTTTTAAAAGCGTTTTCAACCCTATTTCCATTTAGAGACTCTGAAAACCCTTGTTTTCTATTTTAAACTAGTTCTAAAGCCTCCAAACCTCTTTGACAAACCTAATTGAACAGAAAACCCAAAGAAAAGCCTATACTTTGCCAAATTTTCCCAATAAATCCTCTGCTATAGTAAAATTACTTCTGAAAACTGTATAAACTTGCAGAAGTAGATCAAAATTCCTAAAAAGCAGAGTGTAAGCAAGCCTGAAGGTTCTAAAGCACCTAAACCTACCCCTTCCATGACTCCAAGTACTGATATTGTTGTCAATCTATTGCAACCACCTGTTGTTGATATTGAACACATTCCCCTAGCTGATACTGATTACAAGATAACAGACCCCATAATTGAATTCAACCTGCTAGATATCCATAATTGGTGCTATGAGAAATATTTAGATGATCAAGAAGAAGTCCATATTTGGGAATCCAATTTTCCCAAGTATGTTGTCCCATTAACTCACCCATGTCAGAAGATTATCAGATTATGTCAGCAGTACTATGTTCCAGAGCAAAGAGCTATTGTAAATTCCAGTAAAGAAGTCCATTTTACCATCACTGCAGAATCAATTAACCAAATGTTCATGATTTTAGCCTAGATTTTCCTAAAAGGTTCATGATTTTTTAGACTTTTATGCCTCTGCATGTAGAAATTCCAAAGTTAAATCCTCCCTATTCTACTACTAAATTCCTTGAAGGATCAAGACATGTGATTTCCATGCTTTCTTTCATACTTGGATATTTTACCGATGAACACATTGATGAATCCATCTTGGGGTTCTTGTCCACCTTTTCACGAGGTCAACCACCTTTAGTAATATGTGATTATGTTGGTTTCATTGTTGATAGTATTCATTATCAATTGACAAATTTGCAAATAGAGGGAGTGTTTAGATATACCTCCTACCTTTTCCACATGTTTCTATACTTCCAATTAGATAATTTTCCAATTACTCTCCAAAAACTTGACATAGAGGAAAATCCTCTATCTGTCATTTTTGGACATCATTGCTCAGAAAATAATGTACAGATTTCAGTTATTCAGAGTTTTCAGAGTTATTTTACATCCAATGATCACCATGTTGACCAAAACAGATCAGCCTAAGATAAGTGAAGAAATGAAGAAGATATTACAGTTATCAGAGTAGAGTAAAGTTGGTGACTGGTATTTGTATGAGAAATATACTTAAATCAAAGTCTTTAGGTCAAAATTTTTACCTTACAAGTTACCTAAACATCCTTCAATGAGGATAATTGCCTTGGAGTATATCAGGCAGATCCTAAACTCTGATTCAATCAATTTTATGGCAGATAAGAAGAAAACCCAATTCAAACTTAAGAACCAGATTGGGCCATTCATATGAAATCATAGGGATGCAGAGAAAGAAGCTGCAAATTAGTTATTGGAATAAAAATTTGAAGAGATTTTCCCTTGCAAATATGATCCACAAGGGATCTTGAGCAATCTAAGGGTTAAATGCAAATTAACACCCTTTATACATGAAGCTAAACCAGAAATAGAAAGGTTTTCCAATCGGATTGAATGGACTGAAAACACCTTAATAGATGCAGTAAACAAAGGTAATACTAGTCATACCTTAGAGACTGCAAATCAGCTAGAAAAGTCCACCAAAAGAATAAGGGAAGAAGGAGCCTATGTGGCAGAGACTACAAAAAAAACCAAGTTCAAGATCATTTATAATAAAAGGCCTATATTAGATATAGCAGATAAAGGAAAAGTGAAAATAGATGTGGAAGAAACAGAGCCTTTAAAAACCAACACAAATCTGCCAGAGACAAATGTAGCTACTGTAATTATCAATGAGCCAAATCAGAATAATGAAGACACAAAGTTAATGGAAAGACATCAAAGTAGGGAAGCTTCTTCCTCACAAACATCTGAGGAAAAGGATTTGGATATAAAAGAGAAATATAAGCAGATCAAGCTGAAGAATGAGGAAATCAAAGATGATATTTACTCTCAGTTCTTGAAACAAAAGCCAGGTAATCAAAATAGATTCCTATCAGCATTTGATTACTCAAGTAAAAAATTGATTAGGTCAGTATTGCAGCCCATAGTATCAGTTCCAAAGACAATTTCTAACTATAAGAAAGTTGATCTAGAAGTAGCTACAGACAGTATTCATGAATTATATCAAATAGAGTTTCACAGGAAAAGCTCAGAGATGTTGTATTCCAGAGTTACAACAAAAGCTGTGAGTGCTCAAAAGCTCCAAAATACCATCTCGAACATGTAAGATCAAATGAAGTTGGACAAAGCCTCATTGTATGCCAAGGATCTAAGGATAAAAGCCTTAGAAGAGCTAGTGTTATAGGTAGGATATGATCCTACTAATATCAAAGCAACAGAAGCATTGGTGAAAAATAAAAATGAAGATATAGCAGCTTTAAGGAAACAACTCAAGCTTCCTCAAAGTGAGCATTCTCAAACAAAGGAAGTCATATAGGAACAAAAGGAAAAAGATGAAATGATGAGCTTAATTCTTCAGTTAATAGCCCAGATTAAGGAAATGGAAATACAGATGGAAAAACTTGTCCAAGAAAAGGAGACAGTGAAAGAACCAGTGATTCCTACAGTCATTCCAGTTATCACTGCAGTAGTGCCTTCAACTTTAGGAGAAAATTTGGCACCCAAAGAACCACTAGCTACTGCAGTTCCAGTGACTTATTCCACAACATCTGTGATTGAATATTCTACAATATAAGTACAGCCTACTGATGAGGCCAGCAAGATAGTGACAACAATGGAAGAGATGTCTTTAAATACAAATGAGATAAACAGACTGACAAATATGGTTGAAAATCTTGAAAAGTCAAATAAATCAGCTCAGGTAAATGCTAAGATATATGAACAAAACGCCGACGGATTGAGTGAAGAGTTAAAAATGTTGCAAAAGGAATTAACTTTGAAGATCAGATATCATACATCAAAAATTACCTTTGGAATAATATCAATGAAACCATCAATGATGTATGGCCTTCAATTCAAGTAATTTTTGAGCAAAGAGAATTATTGCTAGCAGCCTAAGTAGAAATTCAAAAGACTCAAATTGATTTGGCTGACAAACCAGAGCAAGAAGTAAGGCTAATCAATATCCTTAACAGAAAAAATAGACAGGATTTGGAAGAACTAAAAATAACAGACAGAACTGCAACTATCCTAGAAATTAGGAAAGTCACAACAAAGAGAAATTTGATGAGCCAACTTGAAGAAAAATGTGAAGGTATGAATACTGCCATAACTAGATTTATGGTTAAGTTCACCAGTCTGAGACAAAAAGGACTTCCTGATATCATGGTCATTAATGATAAGTTGATTCCTCAAAATGACTATGATAAGAAGATAAGAGAATTTGCCAAGGAACAGGTAAATAAGCCAACAGGTCAAGGCATCCCCACAGGAAAAGTGTTACTAAAGAGTTTTGAAGATTTATTTCACTTATATTATGAAATCAAACACTTGTTTTTCAGATCATTTGGAGTAGATTTGGTCCTCCAAAAGGGTAAAAAACATGTAAAAATTCACCATTTTGCCCTATTTTCAGGGTTGGCGCTATGCCTTGCGCAGTCTTGGGAGATTTGGTTTTTGGGAAGGAAAATGGACACCAAATGAAAAAATAAAGGCATTTTTGGAAATTAGTCTTGATAGGATTTCCAACGAGCTATCACAGAGCTCATTCTGAACCTGGGAAGGCCTTGAAAACTCAGTTGCAAGGTGACCTATTTTTCTGGTGCAGGCTTTGCGCCCTTGGACCTCAATGATGCGCCCTTGCCTGCAAAGTAAAAAAAAGACACAAATTTATTGAAAATAGATATTTTGAGGTTTTTTTGGGTAAATCAATCCAAATTTAGGTGTTAGAAGTTATTTTTCATTTATTACCTTAGATATTTTGTGCCTTGGGCCTTGCATGGTCTTAAAGGACAAAAATGATATTTATGAGCAATTAATGGCCTCCAAAACCATAGTTAGGGTTTTGATATTCCTTTTCATGATAAATACTGCATCAGGGTCTCATTGTTCATGTTGGTTGATTGTGGAGACAAACCTCATAGACTTTGATTTGTGAGGAGTTTTTGGTTTTGTAGCATTGTGAAGATTTTGAAATGAATATCAATGAGACAAGCACTTTGCAGGATTCATGAACATGGCTAATGGTGATGTATTTCTCATTTTTTTCTCATTTTATTATGTTTTACATAATGTGTCATCTTTCTCTAGCATTAGAATAGAAATTTTAGCTTAAGGTATGTTGTCAAAAGCTCATTAAGTCTGTCTGCTTCTTTTGATTTCATGTTTTCTTCTGCTAGGTCAATTTAGAGAATTATTAGTTGCTCTCTAATCCCACTAAACTTGTTTATCTCAAGAATGATTTAATGGAGTCAATGCAAAAGTATTTTATGGTTATCCCTACCCTTTGGAATCACTTAAACATTGTTTTTGAGGTCTTTTCTTCAAAGTATTGATAACTAGGGTTTAGCTGAAAAGGTCTATGGTTTGCCCTGCCCTTTTTCTCATGTTAAATGATTTATTTGAAGTTATTTGTAGTATGATTAAGGAAATTTAGGAGTTCCCTGCTTCTTTATCATTACTATATGTCATCTTGCATGTTATCTTTCTCTAAAGGTAGATAGCTGGAGAGGTTAGGAGTTCCCTGCTCTCTAGGGTTTACTGAGTTGTTGTCTTAATGTTTGCTTGATAGGGTTTGCTCAAAGAAGTATGGTATGCCATGTCTTTGGTTTTGTCTCCATGGATAGTATTCTTAAAGGCCTTTCTTGTTGTAGTATTTGACAAAGGATTCTTAACTGCCCTTTGCACCTACTTTGTTCACAATTTAATGTTCACTCCACTCACCTAAGCCTTGAAGATTCATTAGCTTTGTTATACTTGCCCTCCGAAGCATCCTTGACCTGTTGTTGTACCTTTCAAGACCTTTTGTAGACTCCATAGCCCAATGGTCTAAACCTCTCCTACTCTATCTGTTTTGCTTGACAAGCAACCCAACCAAAAAAATCAAACAAATAAACCCTAACCCTTATAACTAGCCTAAAATCAAAACCCTAAAAGCTATCAAGTTACATCCTTTATAAAAACATAGAGAGAGCCCTCTCTGAGTCCAGGAAGGCTAGGTCCTAGGACTCCAAAGACTGGTTTGATGTTACCCTTGTACATTTGGTCTTTCCAATCTGACAAATTCCGGGGACCTAACAGTATTGAAGTGGGAGGCAAAAATTGAAGAAAATGGGAAACATGGTAAGGTTTAGAATATCTAGAAAGGTCCATTCATAGTAGCTGCATTCCATCACAAAAACACTTACCTACTGCAGGAGATGGATGGACAACCTTATGCTGGAGGGATTGTCAATGGCAGGTTTTTGAAGCACTATTCCTCTTAAGTTCTACTAGTTTCTCATTCCATTGTATATATTCCATTTTATTATGCTTTTCTGCTAATAAAGACAAGCTGATCATCAAAATTGAGCCCGAGGTGAAGGCCATTAGGGTTTGAAGAAAGCTTGGCATATTTCAGAGTTTTTATTTTCAAAAAAGATGGATGGCACTGGAACTAGAGGTTCTTTGGTGTACCACAGGGGCACACCATCCCAAGTGGAGCCACTGTTATCACTCATAAAATGTGAAACAATTACTTGACATGGTCATACAGTTCATTTATCAAAGGTCTCAAGTTGGTATAGGAGAATTTTATTTTTTCATATTTAATCTATATTAAAGTTCAAAACCACCTCCATTTTATCTCAATCCACCTCCATTCAGGTCATGTCATGTCCCATTAGTCATCATTTGTTGACAGTTTTCATTTCCCTAGCGTTTAAATTTGGAAAGGACACTTTAGCCAATTTCACCTCTTTTTGTAGTGTTTTACACTGTGAAATAACAGTTTTCGCTATGGAATTGCCTAATAGTTTTGTAGTGAAACTATCAGATAATGAACCAGCCATGTTACGAAAAAACCATTTTTCTGTCTATCTTGTCAAATCAGATGCAGAATTTCAATTCATGATTGAAGGAGTTAAGGTGGAGGTCATTTGTGTTTGTTAGGGTTATTTCAAAAGTACAGAGTCATGGATGAGGTCATCATTACCGTTTTTAGCATGCATGTGTCATGATTAAGGTATGAGTTGTCATTCAAACCATAAAAGGTTACCCACTTAGTATTTTTATCATACTCCACTTTGTCTTTGCATGTTATTTGATTTTTGGAGAGCTGCTTCATCGAGCCATGCAAGTTGCTGGCATTTTCAAAGGTTGCAGGTGTCATTAATCAAGTGAGGCTGAGAAGATATAAAACCACCATGGATGCAAGGAAGAAAACCAAAAAAGGTGGTCACTACTATAGGTATGAGCCCATGGACATGAATTTCTAAATGAATACCCAACTTCCATGGAGGTATTCAAAAGAACATGTTGTTTGCAATTCTGTCAAAGACTGCAGGGTTGTCATCTACAAGTTTCTAAAGATTTTGCTAAAATTTTCACTGGAACAGCTTCAAAGGTGGGAATGCTAAACCTCGCAGTAACACCAGACAACATTTCAACAACAACATGAATCCCTAGAGCAGGGGAACAATGGTTTAAAGGCATCAAGTTCACCATGAAATATTTCAGAGAGTTTATCAAGCCAAAGCATAGTGAAATTGATCTCACAAATGCTATCGCAAGGAGTTACATGAAGGACAAATTTTTAAAGCTGTTGATGATCATTCAGACGTATTTCACATGTGAAGGAAGATTTCACATGGTCTAATCCTACCACCTTAGGCTTCTGCTACATTTTGTGGGTAAGAGGCCTCTTGACTTGCCCTTTTACTTATACAGAAGTCTAGGTAAAATGTCAAATAAGGTCCAAGTTAAAACATAAGACAATGAAACCTCTCTCTTTCATCATAGTTTGATTAAGTTGTTAGTGTTAGAGGAGTTGAAGAGAGTAGGCATAGATTGGATATCCTTTCTGTTCATGAGTGGTTTTAAGTAGATGATGTCACTACTAAATGAGTTCCCAAGCCTAGAGATATTTCATCACCAACAATGGCAGAGCAGTTAGAACTAGTGAACATGGAGACAAAGCCTTTGCAGAAGATTGCCATACCCAAAGTTACACCCACAAAACAAAAGCCAATAGTTAGCAAACATGGCAGCAAGAGAGTTACTAGGAGCCAAACAGTGGTTAAGGGTAACTTAGATGACATCTTACATGAAATTGATATTGAAGAAACTCCCATTGTGCAAGCTGAAGATGTTGAAGATGGAGGAAGGAAGCTAAAGAAAGGGAAAACAACTAAAAAATTAGAGTTTGCAAGTGATGATGTTGGTTTCATGTTTCAACCTAGAAAGCCAATTACAAGACATGCAAGAAAGGTCATGGAAAGCAGCAAAGAAATTCAAAAGGTCAGTGAAACTACTCAGCCACCACCAAGCATCATAGACCTCTCCTCACCTGCAAAAGAAGAACTGGTCATCAAACAAAAGAAGGGTAAAGAGAAAATCATTGAAAAAATAGAAGTTGAAACCCTTAAGGAGAAGTTGAAAGAGGTAGTTGATGAGATATCAGTCTTGAGGAAAGAGGCAAATATACATAGAGATGAAAGGGTTCAGTTTGAACAAAAGAGGAAGATCTGGGAAGATCAAGTCACAACTGTCTCAAAGACCATGAACAATACATAAAAATTGATAAAGAGGACTCAGCCACTAAGAATAGAGGTCAAGCACATAAAAAAGGTAAACCTGCACTTGCAATCCAAGAATAGGACATTGAAGGATCAAGTCAAATATCTTCAAGAACAATTGGATCTGATTCATGAAGAGCTGGAAAAGAAAGGTTTGAAAAAGACTGTGGTAGAAGAGCCTATAGCTTAACTAATAGTTAATGAGGAAGAAACACCACAGGAGGAACAATTTGATATTGAATATGCCCTAGAAGGTTCATTACATGTAGAAAATCAATATTTTGCAGCTGGAGGTCATTTTTTTAAGATAGTTTTGAAATGGGCAATTTCTGGGTTTTTACACAGTTTCGTAGCATTCCTCAGGCTTGAAGCTAGGAATACGCTATGAAAAAAGATGTAGTATCCTTTTTTCTTCCAAAGTTAGTTTTTGCATGATTAAAGGAGGGGGATTCATGGTGGTGATGTGTCATGACTTGATTAACATCATTGAACAACAAAGTAGTGAAGTAAAGGGAT
This sequence comes from Pinus albicaulis, assembly GCA_034641835.2. Lineage (NCBI taxonomy): Eukaryota > Viridiplantae > Streptophyta > Pinopsida > Pinales > Pinaceae > Pinus > Pinus albicaulis. Next base: position 21,016,820 of record CM076571.1, read on the forward strand.
GTAGAAGCTAATTTTTCCACGCTACCAAAACTCGCTACGAAACTGTCCTGTTTTCGTAGCGAGCAATTGTTAAAGGTTTTTGAGCATCTTAAAAGCAGTTTTGGCTAGCTAGAGACCTCCAACATGTCAATGGAGCTTATTGTCAGATACTTATGAATCTAAGGAAGTGCCATGAAGATAGTTCATCAGTCAAATCAACGTTGAAGATAAGGGTCATCCATTCCTAAAAAGTAGGGTTGTGTTCCATAGATCTAGGAGGGTTTTAAATATGTAAAGTGGTGATGAACTTTGTCATGTGTCTTTTGAGCATGTGATATTTATTTTGTGACCATCATGTAACTGTTTCACAGATAGGATAAGATAAATGTAATAAATAGGAGTTAGAGTCCTATTAGGAGATGGTTTCTTTAAGGTGTAGCTGTCAGTTTTCTGTTAGAAGTTATGTATTTCAATTATGAAAGGTGTCATAGGGGAATTCAATGATCTAGCCACCAGGCAGATCATCCTTGTTGTAAATAATGTATATTTAAATACAAATCATTGAAATAGTAAATGGTTGGAGAAAATTTGCACCAAACTGCTGCTTTTATGTTTTTGACCTATATCAGTAATACAAAGTGACATTCTTCTTGATAGACCTGAGATTATCATGAGGTTTTTTATGTATTATTTATCTATATCTTTATGTTTTATCACTTGCAGTAGATATCATCTCTATTACTCAGAATTCATAATTTTATGCTCTGACTTCCTTTAGTGATGAAATGACTGTGTTTTCCTATGTTTTATGTGTGAGTTGCCTCTGTTAAAGACCTCTATCTGCATCAAATTCCATGTTGAAGAACATTTGTCACTGAAAATAATGATTTTTGACTCCATAAGCCCAATGGTAGCAAGCCTGCATTCTTTCAACCTGCAATCATAAAAAAACAAGTTACAATTTCCATAGAGTTAGCCATCTTGTACTATCATCATTCAATATCATAAAACCCCCTTGAGAGAGCCTTCTCAAAATGAAGAGGCTAAGCTTCAGTTAGAAGTGGTTTGAAATAGTTACACTGAGTTGTTTGATAAGCAGCCAATCAAGTACAATTTTGTGATAAAATTTATTTTCCTTTATTTCTTTAAATTTAATTTATTTAACATACATAACTATTTCGACCATTGTATTGCCAATTATTTTAGAAATTCAACAACCCCCCATTTTTAGTTAGCTCTTAATAAATAATGGGGACCCTTTATCTAGTATACTTAGTTTCTTTAATGTAATATTCCCAAATAGAGAAGCAAAAATATTTGACACAATAATGGAAAGAGAAGTGAATAAGTCAATACACCATTACATGAGAAAAATGTACAACCATTTTATTATATATATCAGCGAATATTTAAGCACAATATCTTCAGGTTCAAGTCGCTCAAGCAATGGGAAACAAGCCTCCAATAGGGAAATATGCTAATACATGAGAAATGTTGCTATACAAGTGCCATGAGTCATGAAAACACATTTTTTGGGCATAAACTGCTAAGACAAGATATAACAAGGTGGATCTTCTCATCTATAGCTCAAAAAATGTTGGGAGTGAAGATCTAGGCTCCCAAACACATTTCCAAGACAACCCAGAAAGGGTTTCCAGAAATACCCAAAATACCAAAATGTCGGAATGCAGCCCTAGGGCTGAATAGCAGTTGCAATTGAATAACTGGATGGAGATGGCTGAATATGATGTATAAATTAATATATCTCCTCCAATATATCCTTCAAGTGAGACTTGATTTCCGTGTGGTTTGTTTATCATTGTTATTTGGTAATTTGATATGCTTTATAAGTTCATATTACATGCTCTGTTAAAGATTGAATCATTGAGGTTTTTACAGACAGAATCGTGTGTTGACTCCGCATCAAGTTATTAATCCTTTCAAGAGTTAATTGCATGTTCTTACTGTTATGTTACAGAGCTGTTATACTAAACGTTCGTGTTGTGCGCGTTTCTGATTTATCAGTACTGTTCCATAATTCATTAATATTTATTGTTGTTCCTTTAGTGTGATTTGTGTGAATTGCCTTTAGAGTGAAAGAATGTTATTTGATTGCAAAGAATGCATTTGAGCTAATAGATTAATTTTGGTTACAACCCGCGGGACTTAGTTATTTCAATTGCTGTTCCATTTTAGATTTGCTGTTCCATTCCAGAGTTGCTGTTCAATCTTTTCTTTGCTGTTCCATTTACTTGCATTTGTTGTTTTGGCGTGAGAGATGATCTAAGGCTGTAGTGAGCATTGGCAGTCACTGTCTAGCTCCCAGGCTCGTGGTCTATGCTCTAAATTCCTTTCCATCAGTTTCCAAAGGGATGGGTTATCACTGCCGAACCCTTGACTGATAAGCTGTTGAGTTTTCTGAATGTGTGATTTATTCTTTGAAGTAATTTAGTTACAAGCAAGCATCCGTTTACTCTTGTATTTCTTAAGCACTGTACTACTAGCATTACTCTGACAAATGATAGCCTCGGATTGAGTCACTCTTTGTAATAACAAAATGCTCCCGGATTGACATATTAATGTGAGGTAATTAGAGGTGAAAGAGACCCTTTTTATAGCTCCACATTTTGGCGCCGTTGCCGGGGAAAGAGTGTAGCCATTTGTCTTTTGCAGAGTAGTGTACGAGCCTGCTAGGGAGGAGTTGGATCCTAAAAACGGAAGGTAAGAACCTACGTGCGGAGCATGTAAAAGACCTGCTCCACTATCCGCTTTCCTAACATATTTGTTTTTGCTTTGTTTGAATAGAAGTTGGTAGTTCATTTTTTTGAGTGCATGACTAAGCAGAAAAGACCAGAAAAGAATATCAAACCCCCATCCAAGCCTGAAAAAGCTAAGGGGCCGGTGACCCTTGGCCGAACAACCTTCATAGACGAAATCTATAAGAAAACAGAATCTCTGCCAGCAGTAGGCCTCAAGAAAAACATTTCTAAACCGCCTACTAGTTCCCTTCAGGCCACAGGATCACCATCTGTAGCCTGTGCTGAGGTCCATAGTCAAACTGAGGAGCAGGACTTTCAAGAAATTGAAAATTCTACTCCAGAACTATTGCAGGAAGGGAATTCCAGCAACTTTTGTGAAGGAGAAGGAGAAACAGGGGAAACCAAGGAACCAAAATCCCCTATTGAAACAAATCAGCCATTGGATAGCCCAGATAAGGGGAGTGCTGTGAAAGTCATTGTTGAAGGAATTCAATCTCCTCAGACACCTGGTATTCTCATTATTCCAGATAAAGGAAGCGCTATTAAAAATATCCCTGTCAAAACCGTTCCCACTCAACCTAGGAATACCCTCCTAGATATCCCAGAAGGTTATTGGCATATATTCGATCCCATGGCTCAAAACCAACCAAATGCTCAAAACCAGCCAAATACTCAAACCTCTACATTACAATATCCTATAGTGGATTCTGCAACAAATGCACCCATGAAAGCTATCCCTCTTCAGCATATCCCTACATTTCACGGACTCACATCAGAAGATCCGGATGCATTCTTATTCGAATTCGATGTGTTATGTAGGGGGTACGATTACACCACCGATCACCAAAAATTGAAATTATTCCCCTCTACATTAAAAGGGGCTGCTTTAAGATGGTTTATGGGGCTAGGTGGCGGGGTTATCAACAATTGGGATCAAATGAAAGAATCCTTCTTAAAAAAATATCAGGATTATTGTAGGTCTAGAGAATTAAAGGACGAAATATTTCAAATGACAGCTAGACCGAATGAAACATTAGAGGAGTATGTGGAACGTTTTCAGTACAATCTACAAAGATCTCCTTATGCATCACTACCTTTACCTGATAATGTGTTAAAAACTGCATTAATAAGGGGTATGAAGGAACAATGGATCGACACATTAAACATTATGGGAAAAGGGGATATTTATCAAGAGAGTTTTGCTGACATTATTGATTTGTGTATCAGGAGTTCGAGAGGCAGCACAAGAATAAAACCGACAGAATACGATCGGTTTGCAAGAGATAACAAAGTATCAGCAGAAGGAGTAACACGTGCAGAAATTGGAAATTTATTAGAAAATTTTAAAACTGATATTATGGGGACACTAACTACACAACTTGATATTGTGCAGGCTAAACAGAAGCAGCTGGAGGCAGGACAGAATTTGGCAGTCTTCTGCCCCCGATGCAGAAAAAAAACATAGCCACAAGGAGTTTCCACTGGATAAATTCCAAACATGCGCCATCTGTACAAAAGATCACCTTACGGAGAGCTGCCCCTCACTTCCTGGATTGAAAGCGGTATATAAGGAAGTAGAAGAAGAACCAAAATCGGTGAATTCGATCAACCAGCGCCGCCAGTGGCAGCCGAGACAACCTGGTATGTTTCCGGACTCAACCTCTTTCTTTCAAACCCCACAGTATAATGCTCAACAATATGGTATGTGGCAAAATCAATCTCAACCCCCATTTACAAACTGGTCACCACAATCGTTTCCTTCTTCAAATCCATGGCCGAATCAAACAAGCCAAACTGGTTGGCCGAATTTCCCTTACACTCCACCATATTGGCAAAATGGCCCATATCCTTCACAATGGACTCCCTCTACTTCACAAAGTTCACCCTGGCAGACAAGCTGGCAAAGACCGATGTACCACCCAGCTGGAACTATCCCGCTCCCTCAACCTACTCTGCCAGCCTTACAACAAAATCCCCAGTCTAACCTGAGACCGCAACTCCCAGCCCAACCCGATCCCAATCCAAATAATAGACAGGTCCAATCTATTCAAATCATAGAATCACCAGAAATAGGACCCGACCTGAGGGAGTGCAATGACCTTCAGTTAAGATCTGGACGTATAATTGAAACCGAGGGAGATAAAACAGTTCATATTGAAGATCAGTTACCAAGAGAACATCAGTTACAACAAGAGGATGTAAATAAGAAACAAACTCATAATCAAGCAACCACATCCTCTCCTCCATTCCCAGAACGATTAGCCATACCTCGACCCATACAATATCCTGACTTTGACATTCTGGGAGAATTACAAAATCTGTACATAAAAATTCCATTCCTCCAAGCCATTCAAGACATTCCCATATACGCAAAAACTATCAAAGAATTGTGCATAAAGAAACCAAGGAGGAATATAACAAATAATCCAAGAGTCCAAGTAGTCGGTACTTTATCTGACCTATTGTCTGGAAAAGAAACACCTATTAAATATGAAGACCCAGGGAATCCAATTATAACTGTTCAAATTTATGGTCATACCCTGTCTAATGCCTTAGTTGATCTAGGGGCTGCAATTAATATTTTAACAACCACTACTTGCCAAAAGCTCGGCATTACATCTGTAGAACCCACCTCTACTCTGTTGTAATTGGCTGACCGATTTGTGGTTAGACCAGAGGGTACTCTACATGATGTCATGGTCTCTGTAGAATCCTGGGAGTATCCAACCGATTTCCTGATAATTAATCCAAAAACCCGACTTGATGGACACCCGCTAATTTTAGGTAGACCTTGGCTCGCCACTGCCGATGCCTACATTGGTTGTCGGCAGGGAAATATGACCATATCCAGAGGACCAAATAGCAAAAATTTAGTTCTATATCCTCCAGCGCAGCCAAGTGTCACAATAATCAAAACTAATAAGCACCCTGTATCATACCTTACCGATAACATCAGATCTCCATTAACTATACAAGAGGCACTTGATTTCAAAGACCAAACAGAAGATGATGCCATTAATAATTTCATTACTCAAACTGAACCTCGCACACAGTGTCACATGATAGAAGCAGCATTTGATAATGACTTGGAGGAAGATCCTCTGAAAGATACGCATGACCAAACGATACCTGTTACTTCTGTTGCAAATAGTAAAACAATGGAAATTGCACCGAGGAAAACTTTAAACATCAATGCTAATCTCACACCTGAACAGGAAACTAAGCTCATCCAATTGTTAACAAAATATCAAGAAGCATTTGCATGGGATTACCCTGACATGAAAGGAATTGATCCCCAGTTATGTACACACCACATTTACACGGAAAAAGACGCCAGACCTGTTCGTCAGCCACAAAGGAGACTTAACCCTCATCTAAAGGATGTGGTAAAAGCTGAACTTCAGAAACTTTTAGATGTCAACTTTATCTACCCTATTTCTGATAGTAAATGGGTCTCTCCGCTTGTGGTGGTGCCAAAAAAGAACGGAAAATGGAGAATTTGTGTGGATTATAGGGAACTAAATAAGGCAACACAGAAAGATCACTTTCCTCTCCCATTCATAGACCAAGTATTAGATACTTTAGCAGGAAAGAAATTATTTTCTTTCCTGGATGGCTTCAGTGGATACAATCAGATTCAGATTTCCCCCGAAGACCAGGATAAAACTACTTTTACTTGTCCTTGGGGAACATTTGCCTATCGAGTTCTACCTTTTGGCCTATGTAATGCTCCTGCCACATTTCAAAGGGCTATCCTTAGCATTTTTGCAGATTTAATAAATGATGGACTTGAAGTTTACATGGATGACTTTACACCATATGGAGATGATTTTGATCTGGCTCTAGACACCCTAGAAAAAGTCCTACAACGCTGCATTCTTACCAGGCTTTGCTTAAGCCACGAAAAATGTTTCTTGATGATGACTGAAGGACTTATCCTAGGACACTATGTTTCAGCAGCCGGCATTCAGGTAGACCCGGCCAAAATCCAAATACTTTTGCTCATTCCCACTCCTACTACTCAAACAGAGGTACGCAGCTTTCTTGGATTTTCTGGTTACTATAGACGATTTATAGAGCACTATTCGCACATTGCTGCTCCTTTATATGCACTAACTGGTAACGTTGATTTTCTTTGGACAGACAAATGTGACCGTGCTTTCGAGGATCTAAAGAAGCTTGTATCCACAACCCCAGTCCTTCGAGGACCAAACTGGGACCTACCGTTCCAGATATCATCTGATGCCTCCGATACAGCCATTGGCGCAGTCCTTGGACAGGAAGAGGATAAAAAACCATATGCCATCTATTACATCAGCAAGAATTTATCCCCTGCTGAACTAAATTACACTGTTACTGAAAAAGAATTCCTAGCTGTAATACATGCTGTCAATAAAGTTAGACATTATATTACAGGCTATCCTGTTATCTTATATACAGACCATTCCGCTATAAAATATTTAGCAAACAAGCCTGTCACAAATGCCAGAGTAACTCGATGGTTAATCTTATTGCAGGAATTCGACATCACAATCAAGGACCGGCCTGGCAAAGAAAACCCTGTAGCCGATTTTCTTTCAAGAATACCAAAATCAAGCGATGCAGCAGCAGTTGAAGATCAATTTCCGGATGAGCACCTGTTTGTTGTTGCCGTTCAAACACCCTGGTATGCTGATGTTGCCAACTACCTCGCAGTGGGTAAATTACCAAAACATTTAACTCCTAATGAGCGCAAGCAGATTATTCAGAAAAGTTCTCGATTTTCGTGGATTGGAGGCTATTTGTTTCACACAGGAGCAGACATGCATATCAGGCGATGTGTTAGAGAGGATGAAATCTTCGACATCCTAAAAGCCTGTCACGATGGACCGTGTGGGGGGCACTTCGCCGAGCGTAGAACGGGACATAAAGTATTGCAGACAGGATATTACTGGCCTACGATCTTCAAAGATGCGAAGAAGTTTGTCCAAGCCTGTGACAGCTGCCAGCGAGCAGGACGACCTGGTCAAGCTGATGAGATGCCTCTGAAACCACAGTTGGTCATCGAACCATTCGAGCGATGGGCTCTTGATTTCGTTGGACCCATCAACCCCTCATCAAATCAGAAAACATATATCTTGGTGGCAACAGAATATGTCACCAAATGGGTTGAGGCAGAAGCATTGCCAAGAGCCACAGAGGACTCTGTCATACAGTTCCTGTTCCATCTATTTGTTCGTTATGGCCTGCCTAGGGAAATAATTACAGATGGAGGACCACAATTTGTCGGGCATAAATTAGCTGCAACACTCAACAATTATCACGTCCAGCATAAAATCACTACTCCATATCACCCACAGGCGAATGGGCAGGTAGAAAGTAGCAATAAGATAATAGAATCAATCCTAACGAAAACCATTGCGTCACATAGGCGTGATTGGGCTACCCGACTACCCGAAGCACTCTGGGCCTATAGAACCACATGGAGGAGCACCACCGGTTACTCACCTTATCAATTAGTGTTTGGAAAACAACCCATTTTTCCCATAGAATTCGAAATCCAAACATTACGAACAGCACAGGAAGTTGGCCTAGATCTAAGCGAGGCACAAATCAATCGACTACAGCAGATCAATGAATTAGACGAAGTTAGGCTCTCTGCATTACAAAATACAGCATTAATTCAACAGCAGTGAGCTAAATGGCATGATGCGCTCATCAAAAACAAAGTCTTCCACGAGGGAGACTGGGCTCTGTTATATGACTCTCGGTTTCAGGACTTCCCTGGAAAACTTCAGACTCGATGGTTGGGACCATATGAAATCCAGAAGGTGCATGACAACGGAACCCTTACTCTGATTACCATTGACGGTTCTGGATATGCATTCAAAGTAAATGGCCACCGAGTCCGTCTCTATCGCAAACCACTCACTCGGGAATCCTTCTGCCAGCAGCTACGCCGAGACACTGATATGGAGATCTTAGGAGAGGAAGAGAAATCTTCCTCACCTGTAATTCATTAAGGGTTCATTTCTTTTTGCAATTTGTACATAAATTCTTGTTTTTTTGAGTGGTTCTTGTACATAAGTTTGAATTAAATATTTTCTTATCATTTTTTTGCTGTTCCTTTTCTTTTACAAAGTTCGATTTTTGCCATTCTGAAAATAGCATCTGCGTGTTTTTTTTATGCTGTTGGCTTTGCTTGTTTTGTTTGTTTTGCTGTTCCTTTTCTAAAGGAACAACATTCGGGATCTCTGCTGTTCCTTTTTCAAAGGAACGACATTGTTACATCTTCCGTTGTTCCTTTTGGTTACCACTGTTCCTTCTTCTTCAAAGAAACAGCGTTCTTTTATTATTGTTGTTCCTTAGAGTGTTTTTATAATATTTTTATTTTTGCCGTTCCTTTTCCCAAAGGAACGGCATTTGCATTTTTGCTGTCCTTTTTTTCTATCATCCGTCGTTGTTTCTTTTCCAAAGGAACACCACTCGCATACTTTTGCTCTCCTTGTGAAACAACTTATTCCTTTTTGCTGATCTAAATTGAGGATGCTTCTTGCCCGTCTTCTTCCTAGTCTTTAAGATACAGCTATGTATTTGTGCAATGAAATATAAAATCACAACATACCGAAATCTGCAAACCATAAATCGCTATATCTATAAGGCTCTGCATTAGTAAGAGGACAAATGGAAGGACATACTTATTTCTTACCTTTTGTTGACATGGTTTTACTAATTTTTCCCTGATTGGTTATCTTTATCATGCCGATTCCCTTAAAATTTTTTGATTAGTACTTGGGAATAAGAGCAAAGAGCTTATATCTTCCTATTGAGATGATAAGACTTCTTCCACCATTCCTACTCTTAAGGAGTGTTGAACCACCCTTTGTGTATAAATAAGGAAAAGTATTCTATAAAAAAAGAAAACATATGTAAACATGATATGTGAAGTGTCAAATGCAGGATAGGGGGTCTCATCGAGAGCCAGCCTACCATGATCATGAGGATGGAAGTGAAGTGGCATTCCCATTATGCCCACCACACCAGGGATATGGTCCAAAAGGTATATCAAATAAACGAACCTTGGAACAGGAGGTCTCATCACGAGCCGGCCTGCCCACGTTTCGCTCCTTCCTCGTGAATGGCATTATGGTTAACTGGTCACCAAGCCAGCATAATGGTCTACATTTTGACATAACAACACTCCTAAGTATACACAAAGGATCATGGTTCCGAGGGTAAAAAAACAACTCTGCCAAGGTTATGGACACCTGTTGGCAGCAGAGTACTGTTAATGGTATTGAAGTCACTTTGGTTACACCAATGGGTAAGATACTAACACTCTTTTGTTTCTTATATCCTAGGAACTAATCATATGTTATTTCCCGATTTATACATCGCATGAACATTTATCATTACCAATCATGGCAACGGAAGTGACCATGACCACTTGAGATTTGGCAAGTACGATACATGTCTTATCCACTAGCCTCATATCATAACACAACAGCCTCTTATATAATACGCGATCAATTCTCCGCCTCGATTTCGGTAATTCGTTGTCCTTTTTAACATAGCATAATTCCACATGTTGTTCCTTTCTGACTAGGTTGCAGATCGGGTGCCGCCCCTTTATTTGCCGGCTGGGACAGCCTATCACATTGCGGGGGGGGGGAGGTTAACCTCATCATTCCCTGTATTACGTGTCAACTCACCATTCGGGAAAAATAGTGTACGACGGTTTGTCATGGTTTAACGGCATGGAATTTCTATTTTCATACAAAATTGCTTTCTGTTGCACTGTTGCATACTCTGTGTTTTTGAAACCTTGCGATTATCACCCTCTCTGTGTTTCAAACAGAAAACGTAGTTGCTGTTCCATTTAGAATCCGTAGTGAAACCATGGGAGGAAGGGCAATTCGAAGCGAGCCTCATCAATTGACGATCTCCGCTGCTGCCCAGGAGATCTTGGAAAGAGCAGGATGGTTGAATTATTTCAATCGCCTACAGGAGTCTAATGAAACAGTAGCGATGGAATTTTTGCAGAACCTACAGGATGATCATTCCACAGTAAGGGGGAAGTGGATAGCGGTCACCGATGACATAATTGCAGAAGTTTCAGGACTACCAACCACCGGACCAGTATGGACATTGAAAAAGGAACGATTACAGAAGGTCATGGAAATTTTCCAGGACGAAGGCCAGAGTTTGACAATTAAGGGGAGGGGAGTTCTGCCAGCAACCCTAGGAGAACCCTGGACGGAGTTAGCAAGAATAGTGCAGGGCTACATCACTTGCGAAGGAAGGAAAGACGTGGTAAGACCACGACATCTTAAACTTTTAGCTGTTTTAAAGCGGAAATGCTCTGTAAATTTACCTGCACTCCTGAACTCATTATTGCATGATGTTGCACAAAGCATAAAAAAGGCACAGCATGTAGAGTCAGTCGTTAGTCACCATGGGTTAATACGGCTAGTTGTTAGCCATAGTCTCACCCAGCAGCAGAGCAGCTGGGAAGAGCTGCTTGTAATGATTAGGGGGGGATTGACAGCGCCATCCCCAAAACGTAAACATCCTACAAGCACACCAGAACGACCGGCAAAACGCAGAGAACATGTCGCTAGTGCATCATAACAACCAGGGATACACCAAGAATCGGCAAAACACAAGCATACCATCAATCCACCCGAGCAACCAGAGGAACCCAGAAAATCAGCTCGGTTAGCTCGGATGAGAGGAAGCATAGATAAACCCAGAAAATCAGCCCGGTTAGCTCGGATACGAGGAAGGCTGGAAAAGCTCCAGGAAAGCGCCAGCCAACCAGTGGTAATTGAGGACGAGCAATCCGAAGAAGAAGCAGCCGAGCATTCGGAAACAGAAATAGAAGCAGAAATTGAACAGGAGGAGGAAATGGTACAACAGGAAGATAGCCCATTACAAGACCTACTGGGAGAAGATGACTTGGCCGCAGTCTTAGCCAATATGGGCAAGTATGGCCAACCTTCTAGTTCAGAGGACCCCCACGACAAACCCCAAGAAGAAAACATGCCTGTTCATGATGAAGAGGAGGTAAATACTGAACGGGAACAATCTGTTCCCAGGTCACAAGAGGAAATTCTAGAGGGAGTAGGAGCAGAAACAACAGTCGCTCAGGAAGAGACAGAACCAGTCGAGGTTCCTACCCCAGAACAGCCAGAGCAGAACAGTGAGGAAGAACCTCAAGAGAAATATTTAGAAACTAGTCATGGTCCAGACCGCAGCAGACAGTCTGTTGTTCCTTCTAATGAAACGCTGGAAATTAAGAAGTTGCGGAGGGAATGGCAGAAATTGTTGAATACGATAACCCAGCTCAGACAACAAATTAGGATTCTGAAAAAGAACCAGAAGGTAAGAAAGACTGGAAGGAAGAAAAAGAGGGCCAACAATCGGCCTGTTGTTCAAAACCCTACTGAGAATCCAGCTGACGTTCCAAATGATGTTGAGGAACAGGAACAGACGGATATTCGCGTTAAAACAGAAAAGGATGATACAAGGACCAGTGACAAGAACATTCAGACGGAGGCACCACCCTCAGGGGTAATCAGGGTTCTGAACTCCAAACAGCATAATAAGAAAGTTCAGGTAAAACTCCCGGCCTCCACTGACCTATGGAAAAAAGATCCGAAGACAAAAACCTTGCATAAGATGATGAAGCAAGCCCAGCAAGAAGCCGAACAACTTAGAGAGCAAACGGTCCCCCGAGAAAAATATGAAGAGTTACAACAGCAACTAAGGGACGTCAATCAATCCAAAAGCCAGGCCTTTGAAGGGTGGCGAAAGGAACAAGAGGAAGTTGCACAGGTAACCCGTAGACTAGATACTGTTATCAAGCAGATGAATACCTTGTGTTCTTTATACAATGACGTTTTAGCATGTAGGGCCCCTGCTAAAAAATATGCTCTGTTTTTATTAGAACGGTATTTACAATTAAAAATAAAAGCTGTTAAAGCAGGCACCCCTATACAAATCAACACTGTCAATGACTTTATAGACTACTGTAAACATTATGGAGTAAAAGTCCAGAGATTGTTGTGTGAACTTTATTTGCATGACCTTGTGCTAAATCAGGAGACTGAGTTAAACCCTGGCCCTTTCGTTGGAGACATCCAATTTCAAGCATTCATTTCATTCGGGGTTAATCAGATTAAGTGGCTTAAAGCCTATGATACTTTCCAGAGTCAGGAAAATGGTCTAGATTTACGGGTAAGGGCTGAGCCTAGGAACCCAGTACAGTTGTGGAAAGCTCATAGGAACCTCATAAAGACTCCGGGTGTCTATGAAACTTTAGGACCCATGCATGAGGCACTTATTCGGGAAGGGTTAGAGTATTTTCTTTCCATCCAAGACTTGGCCATTAATGCAGCCAAATTTCGGTACCGAATCTCTGATCCAAACATCCAGCTCAGGGAACCATTTAAGTATGAAAACTTTGAGTTAGCTGCCAACCGTTTGAACCTCTATGGCGAGAGCATTCTGAAAGCAGGGTCATCCTGGTTAGGATATAGATTTCGCACTCCAATTATTTGGCACCCTGCACCCGGATACCAAGCCCTGTATGAGATGCCTGAGGGGCACACAGGTCAGTTCTTTGATTATCTAATCACTCATCATGGTTGTAGGCCTCCGAATGAGACTCCTTCTCCAGCATATTCTCTCACTGCATTGCATGTCAACTACAATGTTTTCATGAGGACATGAAACAAGGTAAGCAGGGGGGTGTGTGGAGTCCTAAAAAGGTATGTTTTTTATGATTATTTCAGTGGCTTTTTAATAGAATTTGTGAACCTTTTTGTATCATGAATTTGGAAAGTAATAAGGAACTATAACAAAACATGTGAGAATTGATATGCAAGACTTAGCCACTGATAATGGTTATTTTCTGTACAGGAAAAGGTGAAAACGAGGAATTTCCGCTCCAAAGGAAGAGACAAAGTCGAGATAACTGCTGTCCCTCTGAAGGTGAACCGAATGCAAACAAGGCTAAATAGATTACAGCAAATCGGCTCGGAAAAGAAGGAGAAGACACCAGCTCGGCGCCAAAGAAAGGAAAGGATGAAGAATTAACAGTTTGGCGAATCCCTCAGGATCTTCGATCCTGAGGGATCGCTGCTTTATTTATCATGTTACTTGGACATCTCCGCCGTCGCCTTTATATAAAGGGACAGCACTGTTAGCTTGATAGAGAAGATACGCTTTTATGTAATTTTCTGTAAAACATCAGCTTTGATTATTAAGTCTCGTTGAGAATTGGTTCAATGTATTTTTGACCGATGCATTAATAAAAGCTTGGTGATTATTTCATCTCTGCGTCTGGATTAACTTAAAGCGGTGTATCCTTGGAGGCTAAGGGCCCGGCCCCGAAGGACACTTGCTTCTGTACCATTACGACTTGATTTCCGTGTGGTTTGTTTATCATTGTTATTTGGTAATTTGATATGTTTTATAAGTTAATATTACATGCTCTGTTAAAGATTGAATCATTGAGGTTTTTACAGATAGAATCGTGTGTTGACTCCGCATCAAGTTATTAATTCTTTCAAGAGTTAATTGCATGTTCTTACTGTTTTGTTACAGAGCTGTTATACTAAACGTTTGTGTTGTGTGCGTTTCTGATTTATCAGTACTGTTCCATAATTCATTAATAGTTATTGCTGTTCCATTAGTGTGATTTGTGTGAATTTCCTTTAGAGTGAAAGAATGTTATTTGATTGCAAAGAGTGCATTTGAGTTAATAGATTAAGTTTGGTTACAACCCGCGGGACTTAGTTATTCAATTGCTGTTCCATTTTAGATTTGCTGTTCTATTCCAGAATTGCTGTTCAATCCTTTATTTGCTTTGCTGTTCCATTTACTCGCATTTGTTGTTTTGGCGTGAGAGATGATCTAAGGCTGTAGTGAGCATTGGCAGTCACTGTCTAGCTCCCAGGCTTGTGGTCTATGCTCTAAATTTCCTTTCCATCAGTTTCCGAAGGGATGGGTTATCACTGCCGGACCCTTGACTGATAAGCTGTTGAGTTTTCTGAGTGTGTGATTTATTCTTTGAAGTAATTTAGTTATAGACAAGCATCCATTTACTCTTGTATTTCTTAAGCACTGTACTACTAGCATTACTCTGACAAATGATAGCCTCGGATTGAGTCACTCTTTGTAATAACAAAACGCTCCCGGATTGACATATTAATGTGAGGTAATTAGAGGTGAAAGAGACCCTTTTTATAGCTCCACACCAATCAAGTACAACTTTGTGATAACATAGCTGAATACAAAACATTAGTTCAAGGTCTGTACAAAGCCATTGATCTTAATATCAAATATCTAAAAGTCCTAGGAGATCCATAAATAATTGTTAGACAGGTAAGAGATACCATTCATTGTAATTCTCGTAATTTAAAGCATTATCAATCATTAGTCCAAGAATTAACCATTCATTTCTTAGCCTTTAACATTTCTTTTGTACCTAGGATGAAGAAAGCTAGTGAAAATCTACTGGCTAACGTAGCATCAAAGTTAATCCCATCTCAAGAGTTTAGTCCCGATAGATTTTCTATTGAATTAATTTTTAGACCATATATTCCTAATAATATTACCAATTGGAGAGTATTCAATAATGATTCAGATATCCTATATTTCTTAACATTTGAAGGATCTTATGATAGTCAAATTTTGGATGAAAATGAACATGACATTCAGATTAAGAAAGAACAAGATGAAAATCCTATTCATAAATCTGCTGTCAAGTTAGAAAACCTATATGATCTGAAAGATAGGTTTAAGAGAGTTACTAACTCAAAAACACAAAGTTCCACCTTAATATTTGAGTTAGTAAATCTAGGAACTAACGAAAAACCTCAAAATGTCAATCTAGGTCTTGGTCTATCTTCCGAAGAAAGATTATCATTTATCATATTGTTTAGAATGTAAAAAAATGTCTTTGCTTGGGATTACACTGATCTTAAAACATATGACACTTTTGTGATTAAGCACACAATTCCTATGATCTCAGAAGAGAAACTAATACATCAGAAATTGAGGAAGATTCATCCAAACCTGGAAAATCAAATCAAAACAGAACTGAACAAACTCCTCAAGGAAAAAATCATGTTTCCAGTTAGGCATTCTAAATGGGTGAAAATTTTGGTACCTTCCAGGTGTTAGGGTCCTATAATAATAGGTATCATAATTTTGAATTGGCTATGTTTAGTCTTGTAATATTGTACATACCTTTGCTTTTCTGCAAATGTTTTCCCATATTGAAAAATGGAAAGAAGGTATGTCCTAAAAGAAAAATCAAAGGACAAAAAGAAAAGAAGATAAAAAAAGGGATATAAAATATGAACCACACAAAAAGAAAAAAAAATAAATTCTGAAAGTGTTGCACATTAAAATGCCATTACTCTTAGTTTAATTTACTTATGCAAATAAAATTGTGTGCAGCTTGTCCAAAATGCCACAATTCATGATGATCATACAGTTTAATCTTGATTGTTCATGCCTTTAAATTTCATGTCATGATAGTTAGTGAATAAAGATATGACCAAACCATTTAAACTTGGCATATCAGTAGTTAGGTAGAGAATAAAATGAGCTCATAAGTTTAATCTGAGCCATTAGAGGATATAAGGTTAAAAATAAGTTAGTTTTCTTATCAAAAGAAAATAAAAGGGTCAGCAAGCTCAAATGCACCCAATAAAGGAAATAAAAAATGTTAGGGTAAATAAAGGTTAGGTATAATAATTTCACAAGTTATGGAAAGCATCATTTGGTTTATCTCTTATCACTAATATCTTTCTAAACACATTCCCCTTGCTAAAAACCCTCTTTCCACTACTAGAAGTCATTTCCCCTTGTAAAAACCCTTTCCTTTGATAATATCCCTTTCCCCTTATTCTAAACTCTATTCCCCACCTAAAACCCATTTTCCCCTAACTAACTCCACATTATTTTAAAAAAAAATACAAAACCCACTTTTTGCATAGTTTAAAGCACAAAATAAATATTAAGTGGCCCTACTTCCCCTATTTTCCCAACCTGATTTCATATTAACCCCTCCTCCTAATATATTTCTAACATCCTATTTAATATATTCCCCAGCATATATTAATTACCGACCCACTTATAGTTACCCCTCTGCTATCATATTTCCCAACCCCCCTTATGTTATTTTAGCCATTAGTTTATATATTTAATATTAACCCTTCCACTTTAATACATTCCTTGACATTATATTAACCTAACGCCTAATATATTTCCATATCTTATTAAGCCTCCCACTTTATATATTTCATAAACCCATTTTTATTTTAACTCTTGGAATAGTCCTTACCCTGACTGCACCTCTCAAAACCCCCAACTTTTCTTAACACCCGTCAACCATCCGATTGGCGCCACCCATATCCAATGACTCCCGATCCTTTTCACACCCCTCAGTGTCCGATCGTTAAAACCAATGTGGGGGGGGGGGGTGAAAAATTGGTGTTTTTATCCACCCCCTCCCTTGCCACGTGGTGCCACCAAAATGTATTGCACCCCCTCATACTAAAACTGCCAAACCATTTTTTATTGTGCGATAAAATACCAAACCATCTCCGCGCTTTGCGATAAACCACCATGGTTTGAAATAATAAAACCCCGCACCATATGATTAACTGCCTCCGATCAAAAGTAATAAAACACACCCTTTACTTTCACTATTTCTATTGAATTGCAAGGAAGAGACTTGAAAGCCTTTACATACCAAAGTTGAAGCCCGCTACCTCCTGAACTTTTTGCAAGACCAAAACTTCAAAATTACAGGTAATTCTAAGCACTTGAAACCATTAATTAAGAATATAAATAGATAATTGAACAAATTAATGGCTTCACGGAGCGTTATAAGTGTAAAACCTCTTCAACAACCTGTGGTATATGTCGAACACACCCCTTTAGCTGACAAGGACTTCAATATTAATGATACTATAATTGATTCCAACATTTTAGAGCTCCACTGCTAGAGCCATGACAAATTTATTGACCAGGCAGATGATATCCATCTGTTAGATTAAACTTTTCCCAAATACATATTTCCACAGGCCTATCAATTCCTATAATTCATCATATTTTTCCAAATAATATATTTACCCAATGAAAGAGCTTTAGTGACCCCAAACCAAGAAATCCTATTCACAATCATTTCTCAATATATCAATCAAATATTGCAGATTCAACCACAACTTGATGAAGTTCCATTATCCATTGAAACCCTTACTGAACTATACTTGAAGCTGGACTTTCCTAAAAGATGTAGAAATTTGAATAACTGATATGTTATCCACCGAGATTCTCCTGATCACACACTATTTTATCTTCATGCACAATACAGAATATCTTCTACCATTGATCATTAATTGCGGAAATAAAATCAATTGCATGCGCACATTAAAACCATAAAAATTCACACATTTGAACACAGTATTTCATGGGAAAAATTAAAGCTGAAAAACCCCAAATATCTGTATATTATATGTCATAGAGATCATGTAACAATCATTGTACAAAGCTCCTCACAAGCTCTTAGCACAACCTCCAATTTCTAGACACTAATCAAGCTAGATCTAGCAAAACACATGCTCCAATCTTTGCCACCTGATAGCCAACCTCTATTGCATAATCAATGTTGTAGGATGGCTCATTAAATAACATAAACCACCTAGCTTGTACTGCGCAATCCTCATGGGCTCCTCCAATCACTGGTTGTTGCAAATATTCAACAGTATAGTCACAACTGATAGTTAACTTGCTCTTTCACCTATCTCTGCACTGGTCTCCACTGAAACTGTCCATGCACTGAAGTTAACTGATGTATTCTTTAGTTGATTAATGAGTTTATAATTAGTAAATTAATTAATAATTAATTCACACCACTCTTCACTAGTGTATTAATCAGTTAGAATAAATACAACTAGTTCAACTATGTTTAGATTAGTTAAACTGAACACAACTCCATTAACTCCTCAATCAACTCCACCAAACTCTCTCACATGAGTTCTAACTGAAGTCTCCATGAAATATCTCCACTTAACCCTCAGGAATATTGTAATTCCTTCTGTCAGCTCATGTGCCACATCTGTGCACTTAACTGAAGTGCTCCAAGAGAATAAGATAATGTTTATAGTCCAAATATTATTAAGAGCTAATAATATTAGACATATATATTTTTAGACTGGCAATCTAAAAATAGATTCCGCCCAATATGTCTAAAAATAGAAGTCCATCTATTTTTTCCAACTTCACCAACCATCCACAAATAGCATCCTGCAACTTCTGAAATATGATCACCATGTCTAAAAATAGACATAGTCTAAAAATAGACTTTGCGCCAAAAATAGCCTGCGGGCCCACTTAGTGAAGGTGACTCTTTTCACTAAGCTCATCATCTTGTTGCAATCCCAACACTCCCTCTCAACAAGATAAGGATTATCTTCCACCCCTATCCTGCCTCTGTGGTATTCGAATTTGCTCCTGGTGAGCGCCTTCGTCGAGATATCAGCATCCTAATCCTCCGTGGGAATGTATGAAAGTAACATGATCTTCCGCTGCACACAATATTTGATATTATGATATCGATCAGTCAAGCCATGCTGCCTCAACTCATCCTCCTGTCTGTACCATGATCCATATCCCGATGTGCCTCTGAGATATCTCAATACATGCTTCCCCGCCTTCCAAAAGAGCTTGGTAGGCTTAACCATAGCTTGTGAAAGCTAGTTAACCGCATAGCATATGTCAGGTCATGTATTGACCAGATACATAAGCGACCCCACCAACTGTCGATAAACAGTGGCATCCACTACCTCCGCCGAAGTAGCATCCTCCTTCCTCCATCCACTAGGAAGAGGAGTATCAACAGGATGCAGCCATGCATGTTGAACTTCTCCAGTATCTCCCGGGAATACTTACCATGAGAAAGAAACAGTCCACCACTGCGCTGCCAAATTTCTAATCCCAGGAAATAATGAAGGAGGCCCAACTCCTTCATCTCAAACTCCTTTGCAAGATTAGCCTTGCATGAGTGTATCAATAGTTCATCACCCGTCAAAATAAAATCATCTACATAAAGTACAATGATCAGCGACTTACCCTCCACCACAATCTGGTATAGGTTCGGATCCGCCTCACTCTTGGAGAATCCAAGTCCGGTGAAATAACTGTCTATCCGTGTGTACCAAGCACGAGGTGCTTGTTTTAACCCATATAGTGCTATTTTGAGCCTGCACACATGCGACTCGCTGCTGAAGTTCTTGAAACCTTCGGGCTGCTCTATGTGCACCTCCTCCTCAATGGAGTCATTGAGGAATGCAGTCTTCACATCCATCTGATGAATGTGCCACCCCATCTGCGCTGAGAGAGCAAGAATCATCCGTATGGAAGAATACCTTGTGACAGGTGCAAAGGTTTCCTCATAATCAATCCCCTCAATGCGAAAATATAGGGCGAGAAATCTTGCCTTCACTTCTCGTGCTCCCAGTGGGCTTTGCTTCACTTTGTAGATCCATCTCGAACCCACCACTGATTTCCCTTCCGACCTCGGGACAATCTCCCATGCACTGTTTCTGACAATCGAATCATACTCTTCCACCATGGCATCTACCCATGCGGGATCCTCCACAGCTTCCTCGAAAGAGGATGGCTCTGTCACGATACATTGACTCATGAGAGCCATGTATCCAGTGTACCGATCAGGTGACTGTCTCTGTCTGCGCTGTGATGTAGGTGCTCCTACAATCCTCTCTGCATCTTGAGCCAGTCGCTCAGCTTCTGTAGTGCGCTTCCGCCCTCTGATGGTTGGCGCTGCATGAGTGGTCTCTTCCACTCCATGAAACTCCTCTTGTGGCTGATCCACATCCTGAGGCTCATCCTTAGGAACTAATAGCTCCTCATCTGCATGCAAGTGTGGCTCCCTCTCAAGCGAACACTTCATGGCTTTCTCCTCCTGAAATTTGATATCCCGTCGCACAACAGTCTTGCGACTGTCTGGAAAATACACATGATAGTTGTGGGGTGTATCAGTGTACCCCACAAATATCCCAACCTCTGCAGTTGGCTCCAGCTTCTTCCTGGCATCCTTCGTCACATGAATGTAAACAGGTGAACCAAAAATCCTCAAATGGGAAATATCAGGCCTCTTACCAGAAAACGCCTCCTCGGGTGTACTCATGCCAAGTATCCTGTGAGGACAACGGTTTTGCACATAAACCGCAGTATTGCATGCCTCAGCCCACAAGTGTATGGGAAGGCCATGATCATGCAACATCACCCGTGTAGCACCCACGATCGTTCTGTTCTTCCGCTCAGCGACCCCATTCTGTTGTGGGTTATGAGGCGCTATGAGCTCTCTTCGAATTCCTTCTGCGCTGCAAAAGTCCTTGAATTCGCCAGAGATGAATTCACCACCATTGTCGCTCCTAAGAGCCTTCACCTGCTTCCCTGATTCTTTCTCAACCAGTGCCTTGAACTCATAGAACTTTTAATAATAGCTCTTCTTAACGTGAAGAATATGTCCAAATTTTTAAGGAAAAAATCATCGACAAATATCCCATAATATGTTAGTGGCACTGGCTGTCAAACTCCTCGAGAAAGGTCCACACTGCGATACATGTACTTGAATTCTCTCAGGATCGTCTGCTGGTGCAACTATCCTTCTGCTTAAAGGTGGCTTTCACAAATTTTCCCAGGTATCCTTGCTGCAGTCCACGACTACGTAGAGTACCCTTGGACCCGGTAAAATACATTCTTGTATCTTCAGCTCCATGAGTGAAGGTGGCGATCTGCAGTTGCCACAACTTGCCTCATGCAGCCACCACTCATACACTTGCCCTTTTACCAATCAGCTGCTTGTGACCATCTACCTGCAATTGATAAAGGTTCTTAACTCGAACCCCTATTCTCCGGGTCTCACCAGTTTCCTTACTGCGCAGGAAAGCCTTTCCCTTGCTAAAGACAACATCATATCCCTTGTCTTCTAACATCACCACAGAGATCAGATTCTTCTTCAATCTTGGAAAATGCATCACTTCCTTCAATATGAAGGGTTTACCAGACTCCCTCTCAAAGGAAATGCTACCAATACCGGTCACACTATATCTACCATCATCGCCCATCTCGATGTGCACTCTAAGATCTTTCTCATCTAGATCAGTAAACAAATCTCGATCTCCTGTCATGTGAAAAGACGCACCACTTTCAAGAAACCACACTGAACTCATCACACTTGAGACCAAGCATGTGATCAGCGAAAAATCCATCTCAAACTGTGAGGCTAAGGCCTCTCCAGCTGTAGATCCAGCAGCCTACTTATTTTTCTTCTTCTATGGAAAACTAGTGGCGTAATGTCCGTGTTGGTGACAGTGAAAGCACTTCACCTTGGACATGTCCTGCTTCTTGCCTTTCGCACCGGATTGAGAAGATTTCTTTCTCTTCCCATTTTTTACTTTGGTAGCCAAAGCGCAATTTTCTTCATCTGAGTTCTCTGATGAAGATCCATCCCTGGTACTTTGCCTTATCTCCTCTTGCACAAGATCCGACCAAAGTCGCTCCCATCTTGGCAATTTCTCCCAACCATTGACAAAATCCTGATAGGAATGCCAACTCTTCGAAAGCCGAAGGAGAGCCAAGATCACCAAGTCCTCATCATCAACAGTAACCCCCACACTTCCCATCTCATCCCTGCATTGGATGAACTTCATGAGGTACTTGGTCATATTGTCGCCTTTCTCCATTTTTATGTTCCTGAGTTTATCCTTGAGTGCCAACTTCCTCTGGTCGCTCTTGCTTTGAAATAAATCAGTCAAAGCTTTCCACGTCAAGAATATAGAAGCCTTACCATGAAGGCTAGACACTATGTGATCCTTTACACCTTCCAACAAAATTCTTAGACACTTTTCTGTCTTCTTTTGCCATGTGTCAAGTGCGGCAGCATCACTAGAAGTAGGTTTTGGAATTTCTGCATCTATGAAATCCTTCAACCCATTTTCATCTAGCACTACCTCCGTCTTGTCCTTCCATGCAATATAATTCGAGCTACCCTCAAGGGAATAATCCAATCACAATTCGTTGAAAGACATCTCAACTTCAACACCAAGAAAACACTACTGCAAATTCGAATTCCACCATCACAAAACTCAACCGCTTCAATGTTTTGCAATTGCTCCAATGATCAATATCGCTCTGATACCATGTAGAAATTTGAATAAATGATATATTATCCACTGAGATTCTCCTGATCACACACTATTTTATCTTCATGCACAATGCAGAATCTCTTTTACCATTGATCATTAATTGCGGAAATAAAATCAATTGCATGCGCACATTAAAACCATAAACATTCACACATATGAACACAATATTTCATGGGAAAGCTTAAAGCTAAAAAACCCCAAATATCTGTATATTATATGTCATATAGATCATGTAACAATCATTCTACAAATCTCCTCACAAGCTCTCAGCACAACCTCCAATTGCTACACACTAATCAAGCTAGATCTAGCAAAACACATGCTCCAATATCTGCCACCTGATAGCCAACCTCTATTGCGTAATCAATGTTGTAGGATGGCTCATTAAATAACATAAACCACCTGGCTTGTACTGCGCAATCCTCATGGGCTCCTCCAATCATTTGTTGTTGCAAATATGCCATGATACTTTTCTATCTCTCTTCACTTTGCTCTTTACTGTCTAAATATTTAGTCTCTTAAAGCTTGTCCATATTAACTGAAGTTAATTGATGTATTCTTTAGTTAATTAATGAGTTTATAATTAGTGAATTAATTAATAATTAATTCACACCACTCTCACTAGTGTATCAATCAGTTAGACTAGATACAACTAGCTCAACTATGTTTAGCTTAGTTAAACTGAACACAACTCCATTAACTTCCTCAATCAACTCCACCAAACTCTCTCACATGAGTTCTAACTGAAGTATCCATGCAATAGCTCCACTTAACCCTCAGGAATAGCGTAATTCCTTATGTCAGCTCCTGTGCCACATCTGTGCACTTAACTGAAGTGCTCCAAGAGAATAAGATAATGTTTATAGTCCAAATATTATTAAGAGCTAATAATATTCGACATATCTATTTTTAGACTGGAAATATAAAAATAGATTCCGCCCAATATGTCTAAAAATAGAAGTCCGTCTATTTTTTCCAACTTGACCAACCATCCACAAATAGCATCCTGCAACTCATAGAATATGATCTATATGTCTAAAAATAGACTTTGGGCCAAAAATATCCTGCGGGCCCACTTAGTGAAGGCGACTCTTTTCACTAAGCTCATCATCTTGTTGCAATATCAACATTCCAAATATTTCAAAATTTCATCCCTCCATCAGTAGAAACCCCTAAAAATAATCCTCCATAGTCAGCTTCTATGTTTTCAGAAAGAACCAGGTAGATTGTAACCATTCTCTCATGTATTTTAGGATATTTCACTCATGAGCATGTAGATGCATCTATTTTTGGTTTCCTATCCATATTTTTCCCAGGTCAGCCTCCAACTACAACCTTCAATTTTTCCTAATAACTGGAGAATTCCATCCATGATCAGTTAGTCAAACTGCCAGAAGAAGGAGTATTCAAGTACTCATCAGTTTTGTTTCATATGTTTATATATTTCCAATCAGAAAGGTTTGCAATTATCCTCCAAAAACTGGACACAGAGGGTAATCCCCAATTTGTTGTCTTCTATACATTATTGATCAAAAAGGATTCCACTGAATTTAGCTTCAAAGACTTCATTGATTCTTTTGTTTATCTAGTAGTTAATATGCTAAACAGTAGCATCCAGCCTAGAATCAATGAACAGATAAAAAATGTGTTACAGTTGTCAGAGAAGAGTAAAATAGGAGACTGGTATTTATACCAAAATCATACAGAAATCAGAGTGTATGGAAGCTAGTTAGCTTCATATAAGATTCCCAAATACCTCCCAATGAGGATATTTGCTTTAGAATACACCAGATAGATTTTTAATTCAGATGGGATCAATTTCCTTTCAGCTAAGAAGAAAACTCAATTTAAGATAAAAAACCAACTAGGGCCTTTCATATGCAATAGTAGGAATGTTGGACAAGAAGCAGATAAATGTTTACAAGAGTTAGAGTTCAGTAGAAGTTTCAAATGGTCATATGACCCCTTGGGTGTTATAAGTAAATTAAGATTTAAGCTCAAATTGACCACTTTCATTCATGAGTCAAATAATGAAATTGAAAAGTATTCCAACCAGTCAGAGTGGTTGGAAAATAATTTATAGGAGGTGAAGAAGCAAGTTGATATTAGTTCCATCCTGCTTACTCTAGCCCGACAGGACAAAATTAAAAGAGGGCAAGAGAGGAAGGCTCTTATTCTGCAGAAACTAATTCTTATACAAAGTTCAAGATTATGTATAGAAAGAAGACAAAGCTAAATCTAGTGATAGAGCAGGAAGAGATAGTTGATACAATTGAAACCATTGAGACAGATATAATTGTCAGAGATGATGCTCCTCCAACAATTTCAGAAGAAACACAGCTACCATCAACAACTAGTGCACAAATCATTCAGAAACAAAATAATGCAGAGGCTTCATAATATAGAAAACCAGTGGAGAAAGATAAATATATCATGGATAAATACAAAGAAATCAAAATCAGAAATGAAGCATTGAAATATGTAACTTATGCAAAGTACTGGAAGCAAAATACCAGTGACCATAATAGACTGCTTTTAGCTTTTGACTACAAAACGAGAAATATGCAAATGAAATTTTTACAGCCAACAGTGCAGGCCCCAAAAACATTAGAGGATTACAAGAAAACAACCTTTGAAGTTATTGCCAAATATGTGCATCCAATAAACTAGATTGAGTTTCACAAACAGGCAAGAGAAATGATCTATTCCACCATGACACATAAAGCTTTAAGTGTCCAGAAGTTACAGAATTCTCTAGAAAATATAAAGGTACAGTTAAAACCAGAAAAAGCTTCATCACAAGCTAAGGATAACAGGATAAATTCGCTTGAAGATTTGGTAATGGAACTTGGTTATAATCCAAAATATATCAAAGTAGCAGAAGAACTAATAAAAAAGAAGAATGTACACATAGTTGCACTAAAGAAACAATCGAAATTACCAAATACAGAGCATACACAAACCAAGGAGGTTTTGGAAACTAAAAACCAAAAGGATGAAATGATGAATCTCATCATTCAGTTGACAACTCAACTGAAAGAAATGGAAACAAAAATTGATAAACTAGTGTAGGAAAAGCAAGCCAGCATGAAAGAAGTTCCCATTACTGATATTCCTATAGATTCTACATCAGCCCCATTTCCTACAACAGCTTCAGTAACAACAACATTTCTAGCAACTAAATCAACAACAACATCAATAGTACCAACAACCCATCCCACTAATGAGGCCAGCAAATTGATCACGGCAATGCAAGATATGTCAATTCAAACTACTGAAATTAACAAGCTCAAAGAACAAGTAAAGAGTTTAGAAGATAAAAATAAATTAGCAGAAGTAATGTATCAAGCAGAAGCACATAAGAAAATAGATTAACTGAAAGAATCCATAAGTTAGAAAAAGAGTTATCACTGAAAGAGCCTCTAGCCCAAGAAAAACAACATTTGTGGGCCAACGTCATTAACTCAGTTAATGATATTTG
Source organism: Pinus albicaulis (assembly GCA_034641835.2). NCBI lineage: Eukaryota > Viridiplantae > Streptophyta > Pinopsida > Pinales > Pinaceae > Pinus > Pinus albicaulis. Next base: position 21,043,270 of record CM076571.1, read on the forward strand.
GCCTTCTATACAGGCTATATTTGAACATAAGGACTTGATAAAGGAAGTTGGTAATGCAATTCAAAAGGTTAAAGAAGAGCTTGGAAAGAAAACAGAGGAATCTGCTGAGATAATAAGGTTCCCGAATTCTAAAAATAAACGGGAATTAGAATAACTTGGGATAACAGACAGAACAGAGAATCTCTTAGATGTGAAGAAAGTGATTTCCAAGAGAAATTTGATGATACAGATTGAATACAAATTCCAAACAATGGAACTGGTAGTAAACAGGTTTATAAACAAATTTGATGTTTTGAGGCAGAAAGGTCTGCCAAATCCTTTAGTAATCAATGATAAACTCATGAGACAGAAAGATTATGATAAGAAGATGAGGGAAGTAGCCAAAGAGGCTTCCAACAATTCATCAATGAAGGGCGTGCCCACATGAAAAGTACTCTTACATACGTTAGAAAACTTCTTTTACCTCCAGCATGAGGTAAATCACCTTTTTGTGAATAAGCACACATTTGCAAAATACACAGAGGTAGATGAGATTTACTAAAGGATGATGAAGATTAAACTTCCAGATGAAGAAACCTAGGAAACATGGTGTGATTTACTGTGACAAGTGAAAACAAGTACATTTAAAAGAAATCACATAGGTTAAAGAGTAAATAGATGATATAAAAATGAAATAAAAACAGATAGAACAAATACAATGTGAAAGAGAAGACAACATGAAAGAGGCAGCCAAAGTGAAAGAAAAAAACAACAAATCAAATAAAATAGGGACATATTTCAATCAGTTACTAGGTGTCACTATCTTCTTGGATGAAGATATTTTATTTTCTTAAATAAATCCTAGTCAGTTGACAGGATATTTTGTATAAAGTTTTGTATAAATACTTCATTATTTTGAAGTAATGAGGGTGGATTCCTGAATATTTCTATAGCTGATTGATCTACTACCTGAGGGTTATTGTACCATTTCCAGTTGATATACAGGACAAGTAATAAAGGAATTTCTTTACAGGATTCATGTGTTGAGCTATTTCAGTGAATTATATTTCAATTGTTCATGTTATTTTCTTAAGTATTCCATAAACTTGCATGTTTTCTAAATTAGAATGTTATAATTGGAATTTTATTGTAGAATTTGTTTAAATACACTCTGTTTTGAACTATTATACATTTTTATGTTTTCTTCTGATATCTGGTTTAGAGGATTCTTTACTAGCCTCTGATCCTGATTGACCTCCTTCACCTTCCTTCATTATCTAGTTTAAGGAATTCTTAAATGCTCCTTAATCCCGATTGAAAACCACTTCACCATTCAACCTTGAAATCTGATTTTGCTCAGCTATCCTACCCTGTAACACTTCCTTTATAATTTGATCCTATTCTGTTTTCATGGTATATTGACTCCATAGCCCAATGGAAAATGGAAAGGCACCTATCCATCTAAATCAGTAATTCCACCAACAAATCAAAATCAATTCACAACAAGAATACATAACTAGCCTAAAATCAATTAAAAATACAAAGTTAAATAATCAAGAGAGAGCTCTGAGCATTAGGAAGGCAAGGTCCTAATCTCCAAAAGTGGATTATAGTTACCTTTGGTATTTCTTTTTAACGCACATAACAACTCTTGGGAAATTTAGGATTGATAACATATTGGTGACCATACTGGGGAAATCAGTCCTCAGTTAAATAAATCTTAATGGAAACACTTTTGCTCATTTTTTCACTTTAAGGTTTTAAAGGGTTGTTAAAAATTGTCATTAAAAGTTAAAATTCTGGCTTCTAAAAGAACATATTATACCAAGGCTCATCCTGATCCACAACCTGCTACAATTGTGGATGATCCTGATAGAATTTTAAGAAAACCTTAAAAAGTAGAAATTTTGGGAAGTAGTAGTGAGTTGATCAAAGCTAATTCACTTCCTAAAGAGTTATCAAGCATACATGATATTCAATTTGATTTATCATTTTGAGCATTCTTTGTTTAGAACCAAATCTGAAAACTCAATCTATGATATTGTAATAGACCCTAAATTTATTCAATTTATTGAAACCAAGAAGGAAACTATACAACTTGATTTAGATCAACAGGTTCTAGAAAATTTTGATAAACTTGATATTTTTACCTCAACTTTGATTAAGGATATAGACGAAGCCTAATTTCAACAGTCAGTTGAACTAGCTGCCCTAACTGCTGCTACCCCTAAGCATTCTACAATACCTACTGAAACTGTAAATACAACTTTATTTAGTAACACCTCATCTATAGTATCCACCACTGTTCATTCCACAGAACCATTCATACCTAAACTTCCTCTCCAACCCAAAGTTTCAAGCTCATCTTCAAGTGTTCCAAGTACATCTTCTAGCATTCCAAGTACATATTCTAGTATTCCTAGTTCATCTTCAAACACTTCAAGTTCATTTCCAAACACTTCAAGTTCATCTCCAAGAACCACCACTTTACCTCCCAGTCAAGCTAGAGTCTTAGCCATGGCAGCCAGATATGCCCCTTTGGCCTTACAAGCCCCTTTACATGCTATTCCACAAGATTACCAGAGTAAAAAATTTTAGTTTGATGGTATTGGTCAATATACTACTCAACAACATGTAAATAAAATGACTGATTATTTTGAATTACATGAAGTTGATGAAGCTGATGTACAAATGAGATTATTTGCACAAACATTAGCAGGAGATGTTAAGAAATGGTTTAAATCTTTACCTGCTAACCATATTGCTAATTTAGCTGCTTTCCACCAATTGTTTATCAATAGATGGGAAAGAAAGAAAAACCCTTCACAGATATTGTCTGAATATGAAAAAATTAGGAGATCTACTAATGAATCTGTTCAGGATTACTATACTAGGCTTAACAACATTTATAATGAAATTCCAGTGAATATTATACCTCCACTAGAGTTGGCCCTAATCAAATTTCCAGATGGTTCTGATGTTGACACATCCTATCAATTAAGAGAAAGAAATCTTGCAAATTTAGAACAGATGAAAAGGGATTCAGTTAGTGTAGAAGCCAACTTATTAGCTAAAAGAGCTAGGATGAGGAATGAAAGGAGAGTGAACATTAAGGAAGAACCATCCACTTTAGATATTAAGATAGATATTTTAGCTAAAAGTATGGAAATACTAATGGATAGATTCGAAAACATGGAAAAAAAACCTCAGTGGGAAAATCAATAAGGTCCTAAAATTAGAAACCCCAACTTTAGGAAAAATCCTAATACTAGTAAATCAAGAGAAGCTGTATCCGATCAACAGATTAGACCACCTTTCCAAGAACACTATGCTGAAAGTTCACATCAAAATGAAGAAGAATAGGATACCCAGATAAACTTGATTGGAGTAAACGATGAAAATATTATTTTTCTTACCCAAGAAGAACAAGAATTATACATGTTACAAAAATTACAATTAGAATCTAGAGAGTCCTTTGACTACAAACAAGGCTATGAATATGTTATCAATGAAGTTCATAAATAGTATAGCCTTAGAATAAAAAAGGACACAGAAGCCCCTACTAAGAAAACAATCCAAACCCAAACTAAGAAAACAGTAGAAGCTCCTGTGACCAAAAATCTACAAATTCTCCCTAGAGAAACTCAAAATACTTCTAGCCCAAATATTGTAGACATAACTTCAACTACTACTCAAAATTCAATTGCCATTCAAAAGGTTCCAGACAAGAAAATTGAAAACAAAACAGTAGATACAAAAACTGAATTACCAAATGTTGATAAAAAAGACAAAAACACACAAACCACAATTGGTAAAGATGAAATCATTCAATTAGGAAAAACTCAAGTACCATTCAATATTCAAATGGAGATATCCAAATTGAAAATACCAGTTCCTTTAACTAAGCTGGTCTAAAATGATTCATACAAGGCCCAAATCACTGAAACACTAAACATAGGAGAAGGCGAAGATGCTGTTAACCTCAATGATGATCAACCTGAACTATTATTTGGTCCTAAAGTTAATGGCAAACATCAACAAGGGAGTGTCCCTCCATTATACATTAGCTTAAACATTCATGATAAAATCTTACATAATGCTATGTTAGATTTAGGAGCATCTCATAACTTAATGCCTAAATCAGTCATGGAAAAATTGAACTTAGATATCGCGAGAATACCTGTTCTCCTTTTATTCCAATCAAGTCAAATGCCTTGGCCTGATAAAAGACCTGTGTGTAATTATAGTTCAGTGCCCAAAAAAGAGTATTGTTATGGACATTGTAGTTGCTGATATCCCTCCAAAATATGGTATGTTATTATCTCACTCATGGGGAGCAAAATTATAGGGATCGCTCCAATTAGATATGTTATATGCTACCATTTATGTATTTGGTCAACAAAGAAAGCTTTACAAAGAAACCTTGATGAAATTCATGGTCATTAGTGGAGAGAAACCACTGAATTATCCTATCTATTCTATGCATTCAGACATGGAATCATTTATCTTATGTAATTCAGACATTGGAAAAGATAAAATCACAGTTGTAGAAGAGAAACACAAAGAAATTGAAAGCCACAATATAACTCATGAGTCTATGTTGAATTTAGATTTTGATGGCTCTGTAAATAGATTAGGAGCAAGAGTTGGAGTATGGATCTATAATTTAGAGAATGATCATTCAGAAGGACATGCTTTCAGATTGAATTTCAAATGCACTAATAAAATGGAAGAGTATGAAGCATTAGTGTTAGGACTGCAAATTGTAAGAAAACTTGGAGCCAAAAGAGTTATTGTCATGGGAGACTCAGAACTTATCATAAAACAAAACAAGGGAGAGTATCTTGTTAATAATCCTAGACTTAGCCAATACAGAGAAACCATTCAAGACTTGATAAATTGTTTTCTTGAAATAGACTTTGTTGTTATTCCAAGAAAGCAGAATATGCAAGCACATAGTTTGGCTACATACATAGACCAACCGAGGTAATACATAGGCCAACCATACATGATAATTTTAAGTATTGGAAAATCTTTTCACAAGACTCACAATTTTATGATTTTATGAATTGTGAAGGAGAATTTCAGAAATGTAACATAGGAACAGAAGAAAATCCCAAGCTTGTCAAGATATCCAAGGCATTACCTCCAGCTGAAAATTTGAAGTAAATTAGCTTGTTTAAATAATTCCAAGATGTCTTTGCTTGGAGTTATGAATACCTCGAGTATTATGATACCAACATTATTCAGCATAAGATACCAATCAAAGAAAATCAGAAGCCCTTTAAATAAAAGCTTAGGAGAATTAACCCTGCTCTTATGCCATTTATAGAAAAAGAATTTAAAAGGATGTATGAGGCTCAAATAATAGCACCCATTAGATATTCTGATTAGGTCTCTAATTTAGTCCCCACTAGAAAGAAAACAGGAGAAATCAGACTCTGTGTTGATTTCAAAAACTTAAATAAAGTATCACTGAATGATAGCTATCCCCTCCCTAAAATGGACCACATTCTATAGAGGGTAGTAGGGTCATCCATAATTTCATTACTTGATGGATTTTCTGGATACAAACAAATCCTAGTTCAACCTGAAGATCAAGAAAAGACTTCATTTACCACTCCCTGGGGAACTTTCATGTACTTGAAAATTCCCTTTGGACTGATGAATGCTGGAGCTACATTCCAAAGAGATATGGACATAGAATTTTCCAAGGAAATCCATGAATTTCTAGTTATTTACCTGGATGATATCACTGTGTTTTCCAAATTAGATAATGAACATATAGATCATCTAAGAAGAGTATTCATTAAATCTAGAAATTTTGGTATATCATTAAATCCTAAAAAGACTCTTTTTGGATTAGAAGAAGGAAAAATCCTAGGACACATTATTGCAAAAGAGAGCCATCAAGTTTATAGATATTCTTCACATAAATCCCAATCTTATTGGCTTTTCCTGTGGCTTTATGTCGAAGGAAATATTTCCCTTCACTGAAAACCGCATCATAACCCCTATCCTCCAACATTGCGACTGAAACTAAATTCTTCTTCAAGCCTGGTACATGCATTAAATCTTTTAATAAGAAGGGTTTACCTAACTGTCTCTAGAAGGTAGCTGTAGCAGTCCTGGTAGCACTATACCTCTCGTCATCACCCATTTTTATATGCATCTGGAGGTCCTTCTCTGCCAAGCTACTGAAAATTTCTTTGTCTCTCATCATGTGGAAAGATGCACCACTATCCAAGTACCACACTGATCCCATCGCACTTGACACCATGCATGCGATGAGCAAGAAGTCCAACTAAAATTGTGAGGCCAAAGCCTCACCAGTTGCAGATCCTAAAGCCTTATTGTTCTTTTTCTTTTGTGGAAAATTAGTGGCATAATTTCCATGCTCATGATAGTGAAAACACTTCACTTTGGACACGTCGCGCTTTTTTCCTTCTTTTCCAGTCTCAGATTTGGAATAGGATTTATTTCCTTTCCCTTTCCTTGCCTTACCATCCAAGGCGCAATTTTCTTCATCATCTGTCTTATATGAATATCCATCCCTGGTATTCCACCTGAATTCTTCTTGCACCAACTCTGACCAAAGTCGTTCCCAATATGGCATCTTCTCCCTCTCATTGACAGAGTCCTGATAACTATGCCAACCCTTGGGAAGGTTTAGAAGAGCTAGGCTCACCATGTCATCATCCGTGACAGTAATTCTGATGCTCCTAATCTCATCTCGACATTGGAAAAACTTGGTTAAATATTTTAGAATAGTTTCTCCTTTCTCCATTTTGATTTTCCTTGGCTTTTCCTTTAGTGCCAAATTTCTATGATCACTGCTACTCTCAAACAGATCTGTCAAAGCCTTCCACATTGCATATGGAGTTTCTTTTCCATGGATACTTGAGACAATGTGGTCTCATACTCCCTCCAATAAGATCCTCCTCGCCTTTGCAACCTTCTTTTTCCAAGCATCAAGAAGAGCAGAATCTGCTGCTGCGGGTTTAGGAATGTCATTATCAATGAATTATTTTAACCCGTTGTCCTCTAGAACTGCCTCTATCCTGTCTTTCAATGCAATATAATTGTAGCTTCCCTCGAGTGCATACTCGAATCTCAAGCCATTGAAATCCATATTGATCCTGATCCACATGTCGTACCAAATAATACTTTTGGAAATTCAAATGTTATTCAATCACAAAATCAATTTCTTCTCTACTATAGTGATTTCCTGTGCTCTGATACCATGTATAAATTATACAAACAATATGTATATCAATGGATTCAATCCGATCATGCGACATGCTAAAGCAAGATACTGAATCCTTCTACAAATTAATTGCGGAAAATAAACATGATTGCCAATCACAACAAGTAAAGAAAGAAGCAAATCAAACCACAACGCAGATATTTTCTCGAGGAAAGCTTACTGCTCAAAACCCCTCTATCTTCTATTGTATATTCACCAAGGAATCATGAAACAATTACAATGCACTCTTCTCACAAGAGTCTCATGCACTCTCACAACTGTCTCACACTAATCCGGAAAAAATAAACTAACACTTAGCTAATTTACTGCCTCTAATCAACCTACCTTTCTTGCGCAATTCATGTGGAATGAAATGCCTATTATTTAGGAATTTCAACCTTCCAAAACTGCACAATGCTCATGGGAAATCATATGGTTTTCTTACTACATGCAAGCAACCTACTAATGAAACACCTGATTATTAACATCCCTTTAACCTTTGTCTCAATTGGGTCTCCACTGGAACTGACATGCATGCAACTATTAATATTAAATCATCAGTTGTATGGTAGATCACTGCATGTGAATTAAATCCAATTTAATTCACTTGATCTCTCATTAGTGTAACAAACAGTTACAACTAGTTCAACTGACTTTAACTCAATAAATTGAGTTAACTGATTTCCCATGCATTAAACTAATGCACTAACTGCAACTCGAACTCCATAACTAATATAATTACTCTGCATTTTATTTTCCAATTTAATTAAGGGAAAATTAAATTAGACACAAACTTCTTGTTGACTTTTCAACAAAAAGAAGCTGCGAAGCAATGCGTCAAGACACTCCAGCCACTGAAGGATGAACTGAGAAGTATCAAAGAAAATAATGAGGGCGCACCGGCTGAGTGACTCGGGACGAGTCATATCTTTGCGCTGGGGGCCTATTGGACAGGGTACCCCTAGATCAAATATTTGTAAAAGAATCTGCATTTTTCAGGAGCGGAGTGTGCTGCCTGGAAATATGTTAGAGTCTTAGGGGATTTGGGGTGGGTCAAAGTCCCTTATTTTGTAAAGGAAAGGGAATATTTTGTATGCGTTGAGCTCTGCCCATGGTTTTCGGACCATGGTATTGTGAGAGAAAAGACTATATAATGAGTATAGGGATACCTCTTGAGATATAGAATGCATATGGATGTAATGTTATATTGAATTAAGTTTTTATTTTTTTATTGTGTGAAAGGAAATGATCCTACAGTTGAATGTGCATAGACCTTAGAAATTCTGTAGCTAAGTACACATACCCTTGCAGTTGTGTGTGCAATGTAGAAAGTATTGTATTGAGAAGATCTGAAGTAATAAAAGAAGCCTTTGAAGAAATATATGTGTTCTTTATTTATATGTTTTCTTTATCTATATTTTGATGTTATTTATGCCAAGTTATGGTTTTTATCTATATTTTCATCGCGAAGTCGGGGATATGTTTTCTTATGATGATTAATGCATGTTAAAGTATAAATGTACAGTGCACCAGCTAGTTAACTAGAAGTGTTGAATTGTGATTGCATAGTTATCATAGTGATCCTACAAAGCTCTAATAATTATTAAAGAGAAGATAGGCCCTAAATCCACACTCTAGAATCCCTCTGGATGAAGAAACCTGGTTCTAGCATCCCCTAATATTTCCTCGAGTGATATTTCGGTCTTCACAACATATCATTGTCGAAAGGGTCGGTAATAGTGGGTTTTGGTTGTTCGCACAGCCACATCCTAACTTGGGTCTAGGCCCCATCAAGCCAATAGAGATACTTTGGGATTTTTATTTCTATATTGATTTATTATGGGAAGCACTATGTGTTTTGGATTCCCTAAAGTGTTTTTTGGGTAGAGACATTATGTGTTATGGACTCCTAGTTTTCAAGTGGAGGAACTATGTGCTTTGGCTTCCCATGTAATTGTTAACTTGATTGGTGTGAATTTTCGTTGGGAACTTCACTCCACAGGCTTTGAATCTAGCTTGGGGATGGTTAACTGCAAGAAATAATAACATTTTAATTGGCATATGGTTGGGAGGAGAGTTGAAGTTCCTCCCTCAGTTGTTATTCAATCAACTACTCAGATAAGTTTCTTACTTGTATCTCCATGCATGTTTGTGCTATATGAATTATGATTAATGTTATTATATGACCATGGGTGTATCAACACTGTCAATAAGGAATATGTATTCATGTGTGTTGTAATGTGATGGTTTATGTTAATTATTCTCATGGTTGTAAGGAATTTCAGATCCTTATGATGTTGATATTCTCTAGAACGACATATTCACTTACATGCTATGTTTGATTGATTGACATAACCAACATATTATTACTTTGTGTGATTTCCATTATTTGATATGCATGAACATCATGCACATATTCTATTTAAAGAAAGATGTGGTTACTATTGTGAATAATAATAAACCTCGTTAAATTGTTGTGGTCCGTGTAAATCCATGGGTTGGATGTTAAAAGTGAAAAGGGGTCTATGTTTCTTAGAAAAAATAAGGTACGCTATTAAAGTGTCGCATGTGGCATGTTAAGAGAATGTGTGTATTTCTATTGTGTATGATGGGCCAATGATTTTGTTTTCTATTTATGGTCCAATATTGAAAAATTTCATCACATGTGTCAGGGATAGGCTATGCAGGGCCATTGAATTCCTTAAGGCTTCAATATTGGGTTCGCCAAGAACATGCATGTATTTAGGTCAAACGAGCCTTAATAATGTATGAAGAAAAAAAATCATAAATCTACAAAGGCGAAGCATTAATTTAATCTATGTGTTTATAGTTAATCCTATGATTTATCACCTAATGATGTTGATTAGTGCCAAGAGTACCATAGTTAGATCTTGAATGGAGTTAAAAGGAGTGTGGGATGGGAAATTTCCCATTACATGTCATGGATTATTCAAGTCATACAATGTCAGGGATTTTAGGAGGTAGTCATGGAATTGGGAATGGCTCACAAAATGCCCGCGAGGTGGAAAATTTCTTGTCACCTATCGTCAAGTTTTTTGTCATGCTGCAGAGGTGTGATAGTGACTTCTTCTAGGTGTGGGAGCATATGCATCATTAAAAAATGGTAGGGAAGAATTTCCTCCTTGTCTTTAAATAGAAAATTTCATTTTTCATAGAGGCCCATGACTAGTGGGGCCCAGGTCTCATGTTGAGGTGGAAAATGCCACAAAATCAGGTTAAGGCTACATGGATACCACATAGGACACATATGACATGTACAAGTGATGTGGAAATCACAATGATGTGGCACACTAACAATGTGACATGTGGTAGGAATGAACGACCTCTTTAGAGGGCCAAGTGGTTGATTTTCAGGTGACACATGACATCATGATGGATCACCACATGGCACAGTGACATCACTGTGATGTCATCATGATGTCATCAAGTCAATGGAAATAGGTGACATGGAGAATGATGCTAACATGGAACCTAGGTGACATGTGGTGGTTTTTTGTGGTGCCACATGGATCAGGGTTGTCATGTGGTACTGATGACAAATTGTACATGGATAGGAGCCACATCATTGTGAATATTTGGCTCCCGAAGGTATATGTAGTGCAGTTCATAGGCAAGGTGTGGTATATGGAGGCTTCAAAATGAAAACCTCCTTATTAATTAACGTAGATGTTCATGTCTCAACATTTCACAGAGCTTTGAATAGGGTAAATTCCAAAGGAATGATGCAGGGTGCGGTGGTGTTGTGACGTGGAAGCTGCCAAGGTGGACCTTGTGTGAGGTGGGATTACCATGTGGTAGATCATTTATAATGTGGAAAAGGTTAAGAGATCTAAATTTCAAATGGGAATAACTTTCAATCCAGAGGTCAGATTGAGGAAATATTTATATCGTGAGAAAGCTCTTGACAAGTTGAACGTGATGCTGTTATCCAAATTGAGTTCTACACACTTTGGGTGAGAAATAATTTTTTAATCCCATATACATAATGAGACCATGGAGGTTGGGTTAGTTAAAAATAATACCTCCCACTCAGCTAGGATTAGTCCAAGAGGGGGGGAGAGAGTGTTACATAAACCTTTTACCTTTATTTGATTAGAATGTTGAGTAGTCTAGGATTGACTAGATCTTGGTTTTGGAGTGCTCATCCTTCATGGAATTAATGATGATTATCTTCCTTCGTTAAATTCATCCTTTAAAAAATCTCTTTATATAATATAAAAATTAATATATTCAAAATTTTGATTGATCTAATAGTTTTTGGAATTTTTGGACGTCACAGAACAATTTGGAGACCCACCAAATCTTTTAGCGCATCTATTAATTATTAACATGTCAAAGTTATGTATTAAAACTATGTTAGGTTGAATACCAACCCAAAATAGATATTTTCCATATATGATTTTGACATGAGAAAGATGGATCATGTCCACCAAAATCATAGTTCTATGATGTCCATAGGGTTCTATAGATATCTAAATTGACCTAGAACCTCAAGAAATATTGAAACACATGGATCCATTGAAATCATTTAATTTATTTTTCTTAGTCTAATGAACACTCATAGAAAGGTGAATTTTCTGAATTGAATAGACGACACCAAGATTCTATCTTCTATGAGTGTATATTAGTTAACCCTTCTTAAGGAATATGGGCTAAAATTTAACCAAAAATCTCCCTTTTAGGTTTTTTTCAATATGTTTTTCTACTTGGATTTAAAAGCTGCAATTTCTTCACCTCGAAAATGAAATATCACAATTTCAAAATTATTGTTTAAGATTTTTGAGTATCTATCTAGATGTCAAAATTAAAATCTGAACCATAGATCCATCGATAAAGGGTTGAAATTTAACAAGAAAAAAATTCACGTCATGGACCATTTTTTCCTATCAATTGTCATTTAAAGGTTTATATAGGAATATTATTAAACAACCAATTTATTTGTTAATGTATATTTTAAAATTTCATCACATTTTCCATAACATCATTTTTTTAGTTTATTACCACTAATTAATATTTATAAGTTACATTATAATAACATCTATGACCTCGTAATGTGATTGGAATATACAGGGTTGAATGTGATAAATGGTACCTAGTCTTAACTTATACTTAAAGTTTTTCTATAGGTGAGTAGAAGGATATGGAAATTTGACATCACATAAAGAAGCATTTAATAAAACCTTCCACCCTTTATTGCAACATAGTGTAATTTTTCACACTGACTAATCACCATTCACACATTGTATAAAGTAGATATACTCATAGATTGAATTAAGATTAGCATATTTGTATTTATGATCTATAAATTTTCATGAATATTCTATTGAAATAAATTTTCAAAATATATCTTACAATATTCTGGAATATTATGTTATACAATTTATTTCCTTTGATTTTATCTTTAATATCACTAACCTAACACTCGAAATTATGGAAATAACTAAAACCAAAATGAAAGAAATAAGGAAATGAACACACCATCCACAAAAATGAACATAACATGTGATGTAGGAAACCCAATATGCGAGAAAACCTAGCTAGAAGGTGAGGCCTATGCTCTACTCACTTTTCTTTAGTTATGAGATACAAGTAGAAAGGAAGGGCCACTCATGATGGAGTTACCATGGAGTGATTATGGTGTGAAATATTGTTGCAAAAATATTCTACATCATTTTTTATGCTTCAATGTCCCACTCTTAGGTGCTTTACTCAACTTTGGAACAATAACAATACTCAAAAGTGTGGAACCTCTTCCTTTCCAATTCTATTATTTAACATATCATGATAAATTTTAAGGTTAGGTTTAGGGTTTTGGCACACCACCAATATCAATTATTGTTAAGGTTTTATACCCTTTTTAAAATTCCACACATGCCCAACATGTCTGAGTAATGAGGGCTAATGTGGCATCTACTAGGTATTATGGTGGTCAACAAGGTAAGTCAACTTGTGGGAGGTAGAAATTCCTTATACAAACTCCCATTGAGATGTTTAGGAACTTGATAACAATACTCAAAAGAGTGGAACCTCTTCCTTTCCAAGTCTAATATTTAACATATCATGATAAATGTTAAGGTTATGGTTAGGGTTTCTACGCACTTCAAATATCAATTGATGTTAAGGTTTTAGACACTTTTTGAAAGTCCGCACATGACTACCCCCACATGTGTGAGTAATGAGAGATAATGTGGTGTCTACTTGGTACCATGGTGGTCAACAAGGTAAGTCAACTTGTGGGAGGCACAACTTCAATATACAAAATCCCATTAAGATGATTGGGAACTTGATAAAAATACTCAAAAGAGTAGAACCTCTTCCTTTATAGGTCTATTATTTAACATATCATTATAAATGTTAAATTTAGGTTTAGGGTTTTTGCATACTTCAAATCTCAATTGTTGTTAAGGTTTTGAACCTTTCCTGAAATTCCATACATGACTATCCTTGAATGTTTGAGTAATGAGGGCTAATGTGGCATCTACTTGGTACAATGGTGAGCAAAAAGGTAAGTTAACTTGTGGGAAGCACAACTTCCATATAAAAAATCTCATTGAAATGATTGATAACTTGATAAAAATGCTCAAAAGAGTGGACCACTTACTTTTCAGGTCTAGTGTTTAACATATCATGATAAATGTCAAGGTTAGGGTTAGGGTTTTTGCACACTTCAAATTTTAATTGTTGTTAAGGTTTTAGACCCTTATTGAATGTCCACACATGATTATCCCCACATGTGTGAGTAATGAGGGCTAATGTGGCATCTACTTAGTACCATGGTGGTCAACAAGGTAAGTCAACTTGTGGGAGACACAACTTCCATATACAAACTCTCATTAATATGATTGGGAACTTGATAAAAATATTCAAAAGAGTAGAACCTCTTCCTTTCTGGGTCTAGTATTTAACATACCATGATAAATGTTAAGGTTAGCATTAGGGTTAGGGTTTTCACACACCACAAATCTCAACTATTTTTAAGGTTTTAGACCTTTCTTGAAATTCCACACATGACTATCCCTACATGTGTGAGTAATGATGGCTATGTGGCATCTAATTTTTACCATGGTGGTCAACAAGGTAAGTCAACTTGTGGCAAACACAACTTCCATATACAAACTCCCATTGAGATGATTAGGAATTTGATCAATAATAACTATTGATATGATTATACAAACTCCCATTGAGATTATTGGGAACTTGATCTATAATAACTATTGAGATGATTTAGAACTTGATCAACAATAGCTATAGAGATTATTGAGAACTTGATCAATAATAACTTCTATGAAAATGTAATATAAAACAATATTTTTTCTATAAAAGCTAAATTCTAAAGTATAAAAGGGTGTACTTACTCTATTCCTCTTTGAAATTGAACCTCGTCCAAAAAATATTGTATGACTTAGAATTCATATAGATATTTATATTTACTTTTCCCTCTTTTATATAATGATATTATGTTTTCATTATTTTAAACATATAAAATTTTCATATATATATATAATTTTTCACTAAAATTAAAATTCAATGATCACTAATACTTATTGTTTCTTATTTATTTAACCCTTTAAAAGATTATGAATAAATATGACCAAAAAATACTTTTTCGATAAAATTCAATTATTTCTTGATTCCTAGTATTTCCGATACATATTTTCTTGGTGTTTCTATATATATAAACACCATGAAAATTTCATCTATGACAAAAATTACTTGAAGAAAATTTCTTCATACAAATATTTAGTTATTGACATTCATTATCAACTCAATTGGAATTATAACATTGAGAAAAATATTATTGGTGGCTAGAAAACTTATTATGAGTTTTAAAACAATTACAATATGAATGATATTTCTCTTTGGAGAAAAAAGTGTTCCTCTTTGAGACTCTCGTCACCCACGTTATTTTATATGGATGTGAGGTTTGGGGCTGCAGTATGCCTAGAGAGTCATGGAGGAAGATCAACTTGATCCAAAAGCAATTTATAACCTACCACCTCAAGATTAAAGGTAATACTCCCTACCCTATCCTCTTGACTGGAGATAGCCTTTTCCCTATTGAAAGCATGACTATGTTTCACTATTTCATGTATAAGAAAGCTTTGCAACATGGAAACCAATAGGTTCCCAAAAATTGCTTCTAAATTTAGCCAAAACCCCCATCTCTAACTCAAGCGGGGTTGGCATAAGGATGCCCAATCTCGACTCAAATATTGGGGGATAAAGGAGGAGATGATCTTGGAAAATAAAGATAGTATTAGAACTATTATTCTTCCAAATTTAAGGATAAATTATGGGATGATAAGGATCTAGAGGGGAAAAGGAATCTAAGGTATTATAAGGAGGTGATCAACCTCACTCTTTCTAACCAAAATTATCTCTTTTTCCTGACCAGTGTTAAGAAGAAAATGAACATTGCAAAGATAAGAACTAACTCCCATGAGCTTCGAAGCGAGAACAAGCGTTGGTCCATTCCCAGAACACCTTAGGAAGAAAGAATTTGTCAACAATGTGATACTAAGAGGATTGAAAATGAAAAGAAATTTTTCTTGGATTGTTCGGCTCTCACTCACTTTCGTTCTCATTTCCAAAACATTTTCCACACTACCGACCTTATTGACTTGTTCAATTAGGAAAACTATCATGATTTAGGAATACTTATTTCCCTTCTATTTGATCGTAGAAACAAAATATTAAAAAGTCTCAGTTAATCCCTTTTCTTAAGGTTGATAGATAAATCTCATTGTTCTCAATGGACATTCATCATCATCATCATCATCATCATCATCATCATATATATATATATATATATATATATATATATATATATATATATATATATATATATATATATATATATATATATATATATATATATATATATATATATATATATATATATATATTCGCAATGTTTATATAGTTGAAATTTTTTCAATATTTTGACTTTGATATGAAGATGGGATGACTCTAGTGCCCTAACTTAAATGTCAAACGGTTGGTGTTACTAATGTATATAGAGTTTTAAATGTTTTATAACTTTCAACATCATCATCATTATATATATATATATATATATATATAATTGATTTTTTTTAATATTTTAACTTTTATATGAATATGGGATAATTTTTTTAGTGCCATAACTCAAATGTCAACCATTTAAATTGTTACTAAATATTATATAGAGTTTGAAATTTTATAACTTATCTTTTAATGATAAATAAATATAATGAAGCCCATGGGTTTTGGATTGATGGTGAATGAGTGCATTGTAAAGGCACTCCTTGCTATATATCACTGGTTCAAATTATTGAAAAAACAAAAAACATGGAATAAACAATTAAATACAATATGATGGAATTTAATAATAAAAAGTACTAAACTTTTGGAATTTTAATAATATATATTAACACAAAAATTAACAATACACTATTAAATCTTACAATTCTAATCATCTCTAAAAATTTCTACAAAACCTAAAATTAACTCAATATTAGGTTACAGTTCTAACTTACCACAAAAAAAAATGAAAAATTAGTTATAAGAAATTAAATAAATATTTTATTGAAAAAACAAACAAAAAAACATGGAATAAACCATAGATACAATATGAATATGATGTAATTTGATAATAATAATGAAAATTTTAATGCTAAAACTTGGCAATTTTAGAATTTTAATAATATAAATTAACTTATTAAAAAAATAGAATTTGGAATTTTAATAAATTAACACAAAAATTAACAACACAATATTAAAGCTTTCAATTCTAAGCATCTCTGAAATTTTCTACAAAAGCTGAAATTAACTTACTCTTGGGACATAAACCTGCAAAACCTAAAATTAACTTACTCTTAGGACATAAATCTGCATGATTTCCCTCACGTTAAGGAGGAGTCTTGGGACATAAATCTACAAAACCTAAAATTAACTTACTCTTAAGACATAAATATGCATGATTGCCCTCAGGTAGAAAAAAGAAAGAAAGAATATTATGTAAAATAATTTAACCCAACATGGAAACATGATCATAAAGAGTATTTTAGTTCCTCAATAAAGGGAACAAAAAATAAAATAAATTGTTCAACTGAGGACTAGCTCCCATCATCTAAGATGTGAAACTGGTAGATGGGTGGTCCCTCAAGAATATTGGGAAGAACGAAATTGCTTTTTGTATAACAAATGGGTTGTAGAAACATAATGGCATTTTATCAAAGAATGTGCAGCATATGAATTTATCTATCATCAGTTTGATAACATCCTAAAGGTGAACATTCTCAGTGAGATTTTTGAGGAGATAAGGCTTCACAAAACAGTGAATTTCTTACTCAAGATCCATAACAGCAAAATCAACCTAGAGGAAAATCTTAATATGTATTAAGCAATAGTGGGTGGTCCCTTAGACTCGGAGGTCTTCTAGACATCATTAAAATCCATTTCATTTCATTTCATTTTCTTAGGTTACAGGAAAAATCTATTCCTCCTTTTCCTCTAGCCTGTGGTTTAGTGTACAAATCCTTTGCATTTGTCAGGCATTTAGTGGTTGGAAATCATCCCATGTGCATGACACTTGACCCTACATTTGTTTTTAAAATCTCCTCCAATCCTATGTAAACATCGTGACATGTATCATGGAGTTGCCTCGAGTTTCACGATCTCATGGACACCATTAAAATCCATTTCATTTGATTTCATTTTCTTAGGTTACAGGAAAATCATATCCCTCCTTTTTCTCTAGCCTGTGGTTTAGTGTACAAATCCATTGCATTTTCCAGGCATTTAGTGGTTGGAAATCTTCCCATGTGCATCACACTTGACCCTGCATTTTATTTTTAACTCTCCTCCAATCCTTTGTAAACATTGTGACACATCTCACAAACACTCCAAAACCTCCACCTTCGGCTCAAGTAGGGTTGGCATAAGGATGCCCATCCTCAACCCAAATATTAGGGGCTAAAGGAAGATATCATATTAGAGAATAAAGATAATATTAAAACTATAATTATTCCAAATTTAAGTACAAATTATCAAATGATAAGGAGTTAGAGGGGAAAAGTAATCTAAGGTATTATAAGGAGGTGATCAACCCCACTCTTTATAACTATAATTATCTATATGTCTTGACAAGTGCTAAGAAGAAAATGAACATTGCAAAGATAAGAACTAACTCCCATAAGCTTTGAAGTGATACTGAGCATTGGGTCATTCCTAGGACACCTTGGGAAGAAAGAATCTAGAAATTATGTGATACTAATAGGATTGAGAATGCAAAGCACTTTATCTATCAAGTATGTGATACTAAGATGATTGAAAATGAAAAGCACTTTCTCTTGGATTATCCAGATCTCACTCACATCCGTTCTAATTTCCAAAACATTTGCCACACTACAAATATTATAGTGATCTCGAATTGCATATTTCCCTTCTATTTGATCATAGAAATAAGATATTAAAATTAGTAGCATTCCATTAAGACTAAAAATAAGAAACCATTTTATTTTTCCGAATTAAAAATAAAATGAATTCGAACAAGTAAAACTAGATAACCTAACCTATTATCACCCCTGCTGATAATAGGTTATAGAAATAACCTATTATCAAATAGATTATTTCTATAACCTATTATCATATTTTTATTATCAATCACATAAATAAAATATTAAAAGTCTCAATTAATCTCTTTTCTTATGGTTGCTCTCAATGGACGTTGTTGTTGTTGTTGTTGTTGTTGTTCATCATCATATATATATATCTATATATATATATATATTCTCAATGTTTATATAGTTGATATTTTTTCAATATTTTGACTTTGATATGAATATGGGATAATTGTCTAGTGCCCTAACTTAAATGTCAATAGTTTAAATTGTTACTAAATAATATATAGAGTTTGAAATGTTTTATAACTTTTCTTTTTATGATAAATAAATATATTGAAGCCCATGGACTTTGGATTGATGACTTTGGATTGAGCGGTGCATTGTCAAGGCACTCCTTACTATATGTCACTGGTTCAAATTATTGAAAAAAAAACATAGAATAAACAATTTGATGCAATATGATGGAATTTAATAATAAAAATTACTACACTTTTGGAATTTTAATAATATAAATTCATTTATTAAAAAAAAAACTGAATTTAAAATTTTAATAATATATATTAACACAAAATTTAGCAACAAAATATTAAATCTTCCAATTCTAATCATCTCTAAGAAATTCTACAAAACCCAATATTAACTTTTATAGTGCTAACCTACCCAAAAAAAACAAATAAATAAAAAATAGTTAAATATTAAACTAAATAAATATTCTATTGAAAAAAAAAAACATGGAATAAACCATACTAAAATATGAATTTGAAGGAATTTGATAATAAAAAATATAAGTTTAATGGTAGAATTTGGCAATTTTAGAATTTTAATAATGTAAATTAATTTATTAAAAAAAATAGAATTTGTAATTTTAATAAATTAACATAAAAATTAACAATACAATATTAAAGCTTACAATTATATCTCTGAAGATTTCTACAAAACCTAAAATTAACTTACTCTTAGGACATAAATCTACATGATTTCCCTAGGACGTAGGTAGGCAAAAAGAAAGCATATTATGTCAAATAATTTAACCTAATGTGGAAACATGATCATAAAGAGTATTTGAGTTCCTCAACCAAGAGAAAAAATGAAAATTTTAATTGCTTAGCCGAGGACTAGATCCCATCATCTAAGATGTGAAACTGGTAGATGGGTGGTCCCTAAAGAATATTAGGAAGAGCGAACTTGCAATTTTTGCAACAAAGGAGTGGTAGAAACGTACTGGAATTTTATCAAAGAGTGTGCAGCGTATGAAATTATCCGTCATCAATTTGATAGGAGCCTAAAGGTGAACAGTGCCAGTGAGCTTTTTGAGGATACAAGGCTTCACAAACAAAGAATTTCTTACTCATAATCCATATTAGCAAAATCAGCCTAGAGAAAAATCCGAATATGGATTAAGTGATAGTGGGTGATCCCTTATACTGGGATGTCTCATGGCCATCATTAAAATCCATTTCATTTCATTTCATTTTCCTATTCCTCATTTTTCTCTAGCCTATGTTTTAGTGTACAGATCCATTGCATTTTTCAATCATTTAGTGGTTGGAAATCCTCCCACGTGCATGACACTTAACCCTACATTTTATTTTTAACTCTCCTCCAATCCTATGTAAACATCACAACACGTATCATGGTGTTGCCTCGAGTTTCACGATCTCGTGTACACCGTTAAAATCCATTTTATTTCATTTCATTTTCTTAGGTTACAGGAAAAAACCATTCTCCTTTTTCTTAGCTTGTGGTTTAGTGTACAAACCCATTTCATTTGTCAGACATTTAGTGGTTGGAAATCCTCCCACATGCCTGACACTTGACCCTACATTTTTTTTCCAACTCTCCTTCAATCCTATGTAAACATCATGACACGTATCATGGCGTTGCCTCGAGTTTCAAGATCTCATGGACACCATTAAAATCAATTTCATTTCATTTCATTTTCTTAGGTTACACGAAAATCATATTCCTCCTTTTTCTCTACCATGTGGTTTAGTGTACAAATTCATTGCATTTGTCAGGAATTTAATGGTTGGAAATCCTCCCACGTGCATCATACTTGACCCTGAAATTTCTTTAAAACTGTCCTCCAATCCTGTATAAACATCGCGACACATCTTATGAGCACTCCAAATCCTCCACCTTCGGCTCAAGTAGGGTTGGCATAAGGATGCCTAGTCTCGGCTCAAATATTGGGGGCTAAAGAAGGATATCATCTTGGAGAATAAAGATAATATTAAAACTATTATTCTTCCAAATTTAAGGACAAATTATTGGATGATAAGGAGCTAGAGGGGAAAAGGAATCTAAGGTATTATAAGGAGGTGATCAACCCCACTCTTTCTAACTAGAATTATCTCTCTGTATTGACTAGTGCTAAGAAGAAAATGAACATTGCAAAGATAAGAACTAACTCCCATGAGCTTCGACGTGAGACCGATCATTGATCCATTCCTAGAACACCCTGGGAAGAAAGAATTTGTCAATTATGTGATACTAAGAGGATTGAAAATGAAAAGAACTTTATCTTGGACTATCCAGCTCTCACTCATATCCGTTATCATTTCCAAAACATTTTCCACACTACCAACTTTCTTGACTTTTTTCAATCATAGCGATCTCGGAATGCTTATTTCCCTTCTATTTGATCATAGAAATAAAATATTAAAAATTCTCAATTAATCACTTTTCTTATGGTTGTTCTCAATGGACGTGTGTGTGTGTGTGTGTGTGTGTGAGATATTTTTTCAATATTTTGACTTTGATATGAATATGGGATAATTGTTTAGTACCCTAACTTAAATGTTAACAGTTTAAATTGTTGCTAAATATTATATAGAGTTTGAAATGTTTTATAACTTTTCTTTTTATGTTATATTATGAATATGGGATAATTTTTTAGTACCTTAACTTAAATGTCAACAATTTAAATTGTTACTAAATATTATATAGAGTTTGAAATGTTTTATAACCTTTCTTTTTATGATAAATAAATATAACGAAGCCCATGGAGTTTGGAATGATAGTGAAATGGTGCATTGTCAAGGCACTCCTTGCTATATATCATTGGTTCAAATTATTGAAAAAACAAAAAACATGAATAAAAAATTAGATGGAATATGATGGAATTTAATAATAAAAATTACTACACTTTTGGAATTTTAATAATATAAATTAATTTATTAAAAAAAATTGAATTTAAAATTTTAATAATATATATTAACACAAAAAATAGAAACAAACTATTAAAGCTTCCAATTCTAGTCATCTCTAAAAAAAATATTCCGCAAAACCTAAAAATAACTCTTAGGTTACACTACTAACCTACCCAAAAAAAAATGAAAAACTAGTTATACAAAAATTAAATAAATATTCTTTTGAAAAAACAAAAAAACATGGAATAAACCATAGATACAATGCTATGTTGGAATTTGATAATAAAAATTGTAATTTTAATGCTAAAATTTGGTAATTTTAGAATTTTAATAATATAAATTAATTTGTGAAAAAATAAAATTTGGAATTTTAATTAATTAACACAAAATTTAACAACACAATATTGAAGCTTACAATTCTAAGCATCTCTGAAAATTTCTACAAAACCTAAAATTAACTTACTCTTAGGACATTAATCTGCATGATTTCCCTAAGACGTAGGTAGGAAAAAAGAATGCATATAATGTCAAATAATTTAACCCAACGTGGAAACATGATCATAAAGCGTATTTGAGTTCCTCAATCAAGGGAAAAATGAAAATATGTATTTCTTAGCTGAGGACTAGCTCCCATCATCTAAGATACGTACATGGGTAGTCCCTAAAGAAGATTGGTAAGAAAGAACTTGCATTTTTTTCAACAAAGGAGTGGTAGAAACATAATGGCATTTTATCAAAGAGTCTACAGTGCATGAAGTCATCCGTCATCAATTTGATAGCAGCCTAAAGGTGAACAGTGTCAGTGAAATTTTTGAGGAGACAAGGCTTCACAAAAAAAAGAATTTCTTACTCAAGATCCATAAGCAAAATCAGCCTATAGAAAAATATAAATATGGATTAAGTGATAGTGGGTGATCCTTTAGTCCAGGAGGTCTCATGGAAATCATTAAAATCCATTTCATTTCATTTCATTTTTCCTATTCCTCATTTTTATCTATCGAGTGGTTTAGTGTACAAATCTGTTGTTTTTGTCAGGAATTTAGTGGTTGGAAATCCTCCCATGTGCATGGAACTTGACCCTACATTTTCTTTTTAACTCTCCTCCAATCCTATGTAAACATCGTGGCACGTATCATGGCGTTGCCTCAAGTTTCACGATCTTGTGGACATCATTAAAATCCATTTCATTTCATTTCATTTTCTAAGGTTGCAGGAAAAGCTTATTCCTCATTTTCTCTAGCATGTGGTTTAGTGTACAAATCCATTACATTTGTTAGACATTTAGTGGTTTTAAATCCTCCCACGTGCATGACACTTGGCCCTACATTTTCTTTTTAACTCTCCTCCAATCCTATGTAAACATCGCGGCACGTATCATGGCATTTCCTCAAGTTTCAAGATCTCGTGGACACCCTTAAAATCCATTTAGTTTCATTTCATTTTCTTAGGTTAGAGGAAAAGAATATTCCTCCATTTTCTCTAGCCTGTGGTTTAGTTTACAAATCCATTGCATTTTTCAGGCATTTAGTGGTTGGAAATCCTCCCATGTGCATCACACTTGACCTTGCATTTTCTTTTTAACTCTCCTCCAATCCTCTATAAACATTGTGACACGTCTCATGAGCACTCCAAAACCCCCACCTTTGGCTCAAGTAGGGTTGGCATAAGGATGCCCAGTCTCGGCTCAAATATTGGGGGCTAAAGGAGGATATCATCTTTGAGAATTAATATAATATTAAAAATATTATTCTTCCAAATTTAAGGAAAAATTACCGGATGATAAGGAGCTAGAGCGGAAAAGGAAGTTGAGGTATTATAAGGAGGTGATCAAGCCCACTCTTTCTAACTAGAATTATCTCTCTGTCTTGACTAGTGCTAAGAAGAAATGAAAATTGCAAAGATAAGAACTAACTCCAATGAGCTTCGAAATGAGACTGAGTATTGGTCCATCCCCATAACACATTGGGAAGAAAGAATTTGTCAATTATGTGATACTAAATGGATTGGAAATGAAAAGCTCTTTATCTAAGTATGTGATACAAAGAGGATTGAAAATGAAAAACACTTTCTCTTAGATTGTTCGGCTCTCACTCACATCCATTCTCATTTCCAAAACATTTTTCACACTACCAACCTTCTTGACTTGTTCAATTAGGAAACTATAGTGATCTTGGAATGCTTCTTTCCCTTCTATTTGATCATAGAAATAAAATATTAAAAAGTCTCAATTAATCTCTTTTCTTATGGTTGTTCTCAATAGACGTTGTTGTTGTTGTTGTTGTTGTTGTTATATATATATATATATATATATATATATATATTCTCAATGTTTATATAGTTGATATTTTTTCAATATTTTGACTTTGATATGAATATGGGATAATTTTTTAGTTCCCTAACTTAAATGCCAACAGTTTAAATTGTTACTAAATATTATATAGAATTTGAAATGTTTTATAACTTTTATTTTTATGATAAATAAATATAATGAAGCCCATGGAGTTTGGATTGATGGTGAACGGATGCATTGTCAACACACTCATTGCTATATATCACTAGTTCAAATTATTGAAAAAACAAAAAACATGGAATAAACAATTAAGATGCAACATGATGGAATTGAATAATAAAAATTAATACACTTTTGGAATTTTAATAATATAAAGTAATTTAGTAAAAAAAATTGAATTTAGAATTTTAATAATATATATTAACACAAAAATTAGCAACAAAATATTAAAGCTTCCAATTCTAATCATCCCTAAAAAAATTCTACAAAACCTAAAATCAACTCACACTTAGGTTACAATGCTAACCTACCCCCAAAAAAAAAAAAAAATAGTTATATAAAATTAAATAAATATTCTATTGAGAAAACAAAAAAACATGGAATAAACCGTAGATACAATATGAATATGATGGAATTTGATAATAATGTTGAAGATTTCAACAAGAAACAGTGAAGGAGGCATCCTGAAACATCATCCTTGATCCTAGTTGGAAAATAATCACCTAAACTAGGTGGGGCCCACACAGGCTATTTTTAGGTGTATGTCTATTTTTATACATGGTGAGCATATTCTATATGTAGCAAGAGGCTATTTGTAGATGGTTAGTCAAATGTGAAAATTAGATGAGATTCTATTTTTAGAAGATTGGGCAAAGTCTATTTATAGATCGTTGATCTAAAAATAGATGCATGTCGATTATTATTAGCTCTTAATAATAATCAGACACTAAACAACAAATTATTCTCTTGGAGCACTTTGTTTCAATGCACAGATGTGTCACATCAGTGGACTGATGGAATTACACAATTCCCAAGGGTTTACTAGAGCTATTGCATGGAGGACTTCAGTTAGAACTCATGTGACAGAGTTTGGTGGAGTTGTAGAAGTAGTTGGTGGAGTTGTGTTCAGTTTAACTCAGTTAGACACAGTTGAGCTAGTTGTATCTAGTCTATCTGAATAATACACTAGTGAGAGTGGTGTGAATTAATTATTAATTAATTCACTAAATATTAACTCATTAATCAACTGAAGAATAAATCAGTTAACTACAGTGCATGGATAGTTCAGTGGAGACCAGTGGAGAGGTAGGTGAAAGAGCAAGTGTGACTATCAGTTGTGACTATAGTGTTGCATGATTTTGCACCACACATTGAAGGAGATGCCTATGAATATTGCATGAGAAAGGCTGGGGAAATTAGAATTCATCCAGAGCCATTCTTTAGCAGGGATTGCGCAGTAGAGGCAGGCTAGCAGGTGGCAGAGATCGGTGCATGGATTTGCAATATCAGGACCTGATTAGTGTGTAGCGATTGGATTGTACTGAGAGCTTGTGATAAGATTTGTATGAGGATTGTTACATGATATCTATGACATATATTATATATATATATTTTGGGTTTTTAGCTTCAGGCTTTCCTATTAAACAATTGTGTTATGTGTGTTTTTATTGCTTCATGTGTGCATTGCAATTGATTTAATTTCCGCATGTGATGATCAATGGTGGAATAGATTCTATATTGTCCATGAAGTTAAAATAGTGTGTGATTAGTAGAATCTTGGACATATGCATGTGTAGTGCATATAATTTATACATGGTATCAGAGCAATTGATCATTGGAGCAATTGCAATTATTGAAACAGTTGAGTTTTGTGCTGGTGGAATTTGAATTTGCTGCAGTTTTTTCTTGGTGTCGAAGTTGAGAATTCATTGAAATGTCTTTCAACAGATTGCGATTGGAGTATGCCCTTGAGGGAAGATTGAATTATATTGCATGGAAGGACAGGATGGAGGCGGTGCTGGAGGATAATGGGTTGAAGGAGTTCATAGATGTTGATATTCCTAAGGCGGGTTCTAGCGATGCAGCCACACTTGACGCATGGCAAAAGAAGGTAGCAAGGTGTCGAAGGATTCTGTTGGAAGGTGTGAAGGATCACATTGTGTCCAGCCTTCACGGTAAAGCCACTCCATTCTTGATGTGGAAGGCTTTGACATAATTTTTCCAAAGCAGAAGTGACCAGAGGAAGTTGGCGCTTAAAGACAAGCTCAGGAAAATAAAAATGGAGAAGAATGACACTATTCTGGTATACTTGACAAATTTTTTCCACTGCAGGCATGAGATTGGGAGTGTAGGAGTTAGTGTGGATGAAGAAGACTTGGTGAGCTTGGATCTCCTTGGGCTTCTGAAGAGTTGGCATAGCTACAAGGACTCTGTCAATGGTCGAGAGAAACTGCCAGGATGGGAGCGACTTTGGTCAGATCTTGTGCAGGAGGAGATAAGGCAGAGTACCAGGGATGGCTCTTCATCAAAGAATGATGATGAAGAGGATTTCGCTTTGGCTGCCAAATCAATGAAAGGGAAGGGGAAGAAAAATCCTTCTCAATCTGGTGCGGATGGAAAAGAGCGTGACATGTCCAAAGTGAAGTGTTTTCACTGTCACGAACATGGGCATTTCGCCACACATTGTCCACAGAAGAAGAAGAACAAGCAGGTTGCTGGAGCTACAACTAATGAGGCTCTTGCCTTGCAATTTGAGCTGGACTTCTCATTTATCGCATGCATGGTGTCTAGTGCATTGGGATCGGGGTGGTATTTTGATAGTGGCGCTTCCTTTCACATGACGGGAGATGTGAATCTTTTCAGTGACTTGGTGGAGAAAGATCTCCAGTTTCATGTTGAGTTTGGTGACAATGGACGATAAAATGTGACCGACATTGGTACCATTACCTTTCAGAGGGAGTCAGGTAAACTCATTCTTTTACAAGATGTAGTGCATGTTCCAGGTTTAAAGAAGAATTTAATCTCAGTCGCAATGTTAGAGGATAAAGGGTATGATGTTTTCTTTAGTGAAGGAAAAGTTTTCCTTCGATACAAAGAAACAAAAAAAGTCAAGAAGGTTTGGATTCGAGCTAATAATCTCTACAGACTTGAAGTAGATGGGATTTCTACGGAGCTTCCTACTGTTGGGAAGTGCAAGAAAGACATGCAATTGAAGCTTGAGAGGGAGCAGGATTTTCATGCAAGGAAGAGTGAACCTCGGGATGTGGAACAACCACAAGATGAGGATCATGGAGTGGGAGAAACCACTCATGCATATAAATTTCATGCCAGATGGGCAGAGGGAGTGCATGCAGCTATACCACCATGTGAGAGGTGGGGCGACATGCATGAGTAATCCCAAGAGGAGATTTCTAGGCAGGATTCATTGAGATGGTGTGGATCTCATGAACTGAACCTGGCTACGAGGTTCCCACAGAGCAGCAGTAGCATGATCAGTTGGATTGATGCAGGCAGATCAAAGTGACAGTGTCGGATACTGGAGCGTGGTTCAGAGTTGACAGCAACTGCAGAGTGAATGGGTGCAGAGTTCAACATCGCAGTGGTTATTGAAGACATGTGCAGTAGCTAAGTAGAAGTCAAAGACTTTGATGATAGATGCATCATATTGATTGAGTTGTTTGGAGCCTATTCAGTTTCAGAAGAGTTGCAGAGCAGATGCATGGAGTTGCATGGTGCTTGAAAAAGTTGGAGGGCGAATGCATGGAGTTGCATGTCGCATGCAAAGACAATCCTTTCTTTTTGAGAGGGATTGTTGAATATTGCAACAAGAAACAATGAAGGAGGCATCCTCAAACATCATCCTGGATCCTAGTTGGAAAATAATCACCTAAACTAGGTGGGACCCACACAGGCTATTTTTAGGTGTATGTCTATTTTTAGACATGGTGAGCATATTCTATATGTAGCAGGAGGCTATCTGTAGATGGTTGGTCAAGTGTGAAAAATAGATGAGATTATATTTTTAGAAGATTGGGCAAAGTCTATTTATAGATCGCTGATCTAAAAATAGATGCATGTCGATTATTATTAGCTCTTAATAATAATCAGACACTAAACAAAAAATTATTCTCTTGGAGCACTTTGTTTCAGTGCTCATATGTGTCACATCATTTTACTGAGGGAATTACACAATTATCAAGGGTTTACTGGAGCTATTTCATGGAGGACTTCAGTTAGAACTCATGTGACAGAGTTTGGTGGAGTTGTAGAAGTAGTTGGTGGAGTTGTGTTCAGTTTAACTCAGTTAGACACAATTGAGCTAGTTGTATCTAGTCTAACTGAATGATACACTAGTGAGAGTGGTGTGAATTAATTATTAATTAATTCACTAAATATTAACTCATTAATCAACTGAAGAATACATCAGTTAACTATAGTGCATGGACAGTTCAGTGGAGACCAGTGGAGAGGTAGGTGAAAGAGAAAGTGTGACTATCAGTTGTGACTATAGTGTTGCATGATTTTTCACCACACATTGATGGAGATGCCTATTATTGTGTGAGAAAGGCTGGGGAAATTTGAATTCATCCAGAGCCATTCTTGAGCAGGTATTGCGCAGTAGAGGCAGGCAAGCAGGTGGCAGAGATCGATGCATGGATTTGCAAGATCAGGACCTGATTAGTGTGTAGCGATTGGATTGTACTGAGAGCTTGTGATAAGCTTTGTATGAGGATTGTTACATGATCTCTATGACATATATTATATACAGATAGTTGGGTTTTTTAGCTTCAAGCTTTCCCGTTAAACAACTATGTTATGTGTGTTTTTATTGCTTCATGTGTTCATTGCAATTGATTTTATTTCCGCACGTGATGATCAATGGTGGAATATATTCTGTATTGTGCATGAAGTTAAAATAGTGTGTGATTAGGAGAATCTTGGACATATGCATGCATAGCGCATATAATTTCTACAAATAAAAATTATAAGTTTAATGCTGAAATTTGGAAATTTTATAATTTAAATAATTTAAATTAATTTATTAAAAACAAAAAGAATTTGGAATTTTAATAAATTAACACAAAAATTAACAACACAATATTAAAGCTTACAATTCTAAGCATTTCTGAAAATTTCTACAAAACCTAAAACTAACTTACTCTTAGGACATAAATCTGCATGATTTCCCTAGGACATAGGTAGGCAAAAAGAAAGCATATTATGTCAAATAGTTTAACCCAACGTAGAAACATGATCATAAAGAGTATTTGACTTCCTCAATGAAGGGAACAATGAAAATTTTAATTTCTTGGCTGAGGACTAGCTCCGATCATCTAAGATGTGAAACTGGTATATGGGTGGTCCCTAAAGAAGATTGGGAAGAACAAACTTGCATATTTTGCAACAGAGTGGTAGAAACATAATGGAATTTTATCAAAGAGTGTGCAGTGCATGAAGTTATCTGTCGTCAATTTGATAGCAGCCTAAAGGTGAATAGTGTTTGTGAGATTTTTGAGGAG
Organism: Pinus albicaulis; assembly: GCA_034641835.2. Lineage (NCBI taxonomy): Eukaryota > Viridiplantae > Streptophyta > Pinopsida > Pinales > Pinaceae > Pinus > Pinus albicaulis. The sequence goes on from CM076571.1 coordinate 21,073,083, forward strand.
ATAAGGCTTCACAAAACAAATAATTTCTTACTCAAGATCCATAGTAGAAAAATCAGCCTAGAGAAAAATCTAAATATGAATTAAGTGATAGTGGGTGATCCCTTAGAACGGGAGGCCTCATAGACATCATTAAAATCCATTTTATTTCATTTCATTTCCCTATTCCTCATTTTTCTTTATCCTGTGGTTTAGTGTACAAATCCATTACATTTGTCGGGCATTTAGTGGTTGGAAATCCTCCCACGTGCATGACACTTGACCCTACATTTTCTTTTTATCTCTCCTCCAATCCTATGTAAACATCGCGGCACATATCATGGCGTTGCCTTGAGTTTCACGATCTCTTGGACATCATTAAAATCCATTTCATTTTCTTAGGTTACATGAAAAGCTTATTCCTCCTTTTTCTCTAGCTTGTGGTTTAGTGTACAAATCCATTGCATTTGTTAGACATTTATTGGTTGGAAATCCTCCCACATGCATGGCACTTGACCCTAAATTTTCTTTTAAACTCTCCTCCAATCCTATGTAAACATTGCGAGACATATCATGGCGTTGCCTCAATTTTCACGATCTCATGGATGCCATTAAAGTCCATTTCATTTCATTTCATTTCATGTTATTAGGTTACAAGAAAAGAATATTCCTCCTTTTTCTCTAGCCTGTTGTTTAGTGTACAAATCCATTGTGTTTGTCACACATTTAGTGGTTGGAAATACTCCCATGTGCATCACACTTGACCCTACATTTGTTTTTTAGCTCTCCTCCAATCCTTTGTAAACATCGCAACATGTCTCACGAGCACTCCAAAACCCCCATGTTCGACTCAAGTAGGGTTGGCATAAGGATGCCCAGTCTCGGCTCAAATATTGGGGGCTAAAGGAGGATATCATCTTGGAGAATAAATATAATATTAAAATTATTATTCTTCCAAATTTAAGGAAAAATTATCATATGATAAGGAGCTAGAGGGGAAAAGGAAGCTAAGGTATTATAAGGAGGTGATCAACCCCACTCTTTCTAACTATAATTATCTCTCTGTCTTGACTAGTGCTAAGAATAAAATGAAAATTACAAAGATAAGAACTAATTCCCATGAGCTTCGAAGTGAGACTGAGCATTGGTCCATTACCATAACACCTTGGGAATAAAGAATCTGTCAATTATGTGATAATAAGAGGATTGTAAATGAAAAGAACTTTATCTATCAAGTATGTTATACTAAGAGGATTGAAAATGAAAATCACTTTCTCTTAGATTTTCTGGCTCTCACTCACATCCGTTCTCATTTCCAAAAAAAATTCCACACTACCAACCTTCTTGACTTGTTCAATAGGGAAACTATAGTGATCTCGGAATGGTTCTTTCCCTTCTATTTGATCATAGAAATAAAATATTAAAAAGTCTCAATTAATATTTTTTCTTATGGTTGTTCTCAATGGACGTTGTTGTTGTTTTTTTTGTTGTTCATCATCAACATCATCATATATGTTATCCATGATAACGATTTGGTTGGCCTTAATTTAATTAAGTTGAGTCACTTAGTGTTGAATATGGTATTTTTAATTTTTAATTTTACAAAATGTACATATGTGGGGGTCTTGAAGGTCATCATTTATGTAATAGGGGTCAATGTCAAAGAAAAATCCAAAAATAACTCCTGCATGAGAAAATCTGGTCATTAGAGTGAATTTGACAATTTTACCAAAATCTGCATCAAAATCAGTGTAAACTGGTTAGAATTCACTAGGAAACTACCTGATCCTCTGTTTTTTCAATGTTATGAATTTTTTATATTTGTGGCGAATTCAATGCATTAAAGGAGGCATCTGAGTCATCAAATGAGATCGGGAATATCATTGGGCCATTTGTTAAGGGGGAATCTCAACATTTAAACTCCATGTGGATAACAACTCATCAAGTCAAAAAAGCATGCCAGCTCATCAATTGGATAGCTCACCATATCAACTTAGTTTTACAAGGTCTTAAATCCATTGTATCAGTTGGCCAACACTTGAGCATGTCAGTTTTTTTTGATAGAGATGGTACAAGCTGAATTGGAGAAAAGGGTCTTAAAATGGTTATCTAAGATGTTGATGTTACACCTTGAAACATGGTAGGTGACACATTTTTTAATCACATTTAGTCTTATGCTATCATAACCAAGCATATGCAGGCTTTAGAAATGCTTTTGAGGGTAAAAAAGGAAGAAGGAGAAAAATTTTGTGAAACTAGGCAAGTTTGTGGTGAGCTCTAGGCTTGAGGTTAAGTTTTTGATACGAACTTGCTGTAGGTTTCTTTGAGGAAAAACCTATGCAAAAATTTCAAAACAAAGGTGGATTAGATCATTTGTTTAACTCATTAGTCCCAAGGAAGACCCTCCAATAGTCAAAAAGGTCAAAGGTTATTTAAAAGGTGGATTGTTTTAGAAGTCAACTTAAAGTTCAATTTCTGACCAACTAAAACCTAATTTTGGAAATATGAAGGAGGTTTTTCTTCACGCAATCCCATGTACAAAAACCTCTCTCATTGTTTGCAAATCCATTAGGGTTTGTAAATTATGCACTCATCTTTAAGGCCTTGTTTTCAAAGTTTTCCACTAGCCAGATTTGTGTAAACATTTTAAAATTCGACTTGGAAGAGGTTCATCTCAACATCCACATGGCATAATGACACATTAGCAGTCCAATACAATCAAAAAATTATTTGGTTGCTTTTGATAATGGTTATTAAAGGGATTCGTTGATCTATTTAATGAAAGAAGAGTCCTTTTGTATTCAAACTTTCCCAAATAGAAAATATTTGTAGGAAGTCTCCAAGTGATGTAATCCTATTTGAAATAGGTCTCTTAGGTAGGATTTCAAAGCTAGCTCATGTGGAAAACCATTTTTATGAGTCCTCACTCTATAAATGAGATAGTTTTATAATTATATGGGGTTTTATGGATGTAAATGACCACGCTACTATGTAATTTTTTTTCACCCAGTTAATACGTAGTTGCAGAAGTTTTTGTTCATACATGAGATTAATATTGAGATTTTATGTGTTTGTGTCCATTTATCTTTTGAATATTGATCCATCTTTCCTATACATGATTAATTGGAATTCATAAAATCTTATGCTCCAACTTCCTTTATGTATTATTTTTTTTTTCAAAGTTATTGTAAAAGCTCATGTGATTCAGTTTCGATGAATAATACTCATTTGTAATTGAATTTCCATGTTGACTCCATAACCAATGGTAGCCCTCACTCATCTTCCACCTACAAAAATCATCTAAAAAAATATAAGGGTTAGTCATCTGCATTATAAGCTTGTTTCTTTAATATCTTACCTTTTTCTTGAGAGATCCCTCTTTGGTTAGAAGGGCTAACTTCCAACCCCAAGTGGTTTGAAATAGTTGCATCAAATTGACTGTTGAACAGACCAATTTGTCCCAATTTGGTGATAACATTTTGGTGCATCTACCAGGAGCTTGAAGCAGTGTTTCCCTGAAAAATTTTGTTCAATCAAAGCAATTGAACTCTTGAAGGTAGCAAGAGATAAAAAAATATTGAAGGTTGTACTTCTACCTTGGCGAATCCATTTTTGAAGAATTCATAAATTCATGGCTTCATGGTGACTCCATTTCTTGAATACAGTAGCTTGAATAAGTTCCAAGATGATTTCTACTGCAAGAATAAATCCTAGGTATGCTCCTATGGATCGGTCTCACATCTATGGTTTTCCAAATCCTATGCCTCATGTTGATTGGTCAAGACATATTCCCAATTTCAAAGATGAAAAGAAATATGATGTCGGTCTGCATTTGATTAAATTCCATATACATGTATGTAGACTGAGATTTTATTTTCCTGAATATTGTCTCATGAAGATGTTATTGCTACCCTAGAAGACAAAGCTAGAGTATGGTATGAAGGGTTGAAATCAAGAACCTTGTGTTCTCTTAAAGATTTCCATAGAATATTTTTTGAACATTATGGAAAGTCTCATCCTTTATCATCATTGTTTCAATACTGTTGCAATCTTTGGAAAGGTTTCATTCAATATATTAAAAGTATTGATGATAATGTAGAATGTATGGATGGTGAGGAGATATTAGAGGCAATTTATGAATTTTATTCACAAGCTAGATGTTATGATGATCAAGAAATTTTCCAACAAGCAGATGTCTCTTCTTTGCTTGAAGATAAGATAGATCAAAAATTTGATATTCAAGTCATATTACATGAAATTATGAGGATTCACAGCCCTTTCAATATATATGCAGTCAAAGATATGATAAAAATAATTCAAATTGTTTTTCAACCCATTCCTTTTCTGAGATTTTATGTCAAGAAGAAACTCCTCAAGATCAGGTTGTTGAAAATACATGTATGAAAATTATGAGCAGTGAGGTAACATATGATCAAAATTCACTTTTAGGTAAACTCGATCTAGCTGAAGATTTGAATATATAGGTTTTACCTATTCTATTTTAGGATCATAAAAATGACATGGATGGTATGAATAAAATTTTTTGTATAAGAGTTGTTAGTGTTCAAAATCAAGATGACAGTCCTCAAGAAAAACTACCAAAGATTATATATGATTTGTTTGATAAGCAAGAGATTAGTTTTGATACACACAATATGGATGTCATGTTTAACGATGTTCAAGGATGCATGAATGGTTTACATGAAATAGAATACAAATCTATTGCTGCCTTTTTATTTGATGATGTTCTTGGAATTGAAGATATGGGACAAAAGAAGCCATCAGTTATGAATAGCTTCAACAGTCATGGTTTTATTCATCAAGAAAAGAATATTTTTCATGGTTTCCAAGATCCAATAGTAATTCTATTGCAGTCACCAGTCAAGAATTTTTTTTTGTTTTTTAGGGAACAAGGATTCAATTTTCATTCTGAGTTTCCAATATATGACTCCCTTCCGATGTTGTTCAAGCACAATCAAGAAGCCCAAGTTTTGGATCAGCTCTTTGACTGGCTATATTGTAGGTTCCATATTGCTTGAATTGAAAGTTTGGTTTTCAGTTGTTAGAGTAGGATTGGTATGTACATAAATAAGCTTGTTAGGCAAGCATCTCTTTCATCATTTAGTTTGAAATTTGTAGTTGCAAGTTTCAGTTTTTACAAGTTTTTTTTATTCAAGAGCATGTGAAGGATCGAATATAGGTTGAATAATATGACAAGTGGTTGGGAACTGCCCAATGGATAAGGAAATGGAGCTTTTGGTTATTTGTTTCACCACAGGGGAAAAAAATCCCCATTGGAGCCACTATTATCCATGATAATAATTTGGTTGGTCTTAAGTTAATTAGGTTGAGTCACTTAGGGTTGAATAGGGTCTTTTGAATTTTTAATTTTAAAAAATGTACATATGTTGGGGTCTTGAAGGTCGTCATTCATGTAATAGGGGTCAATGTCAAAGAAAAATCCAAAAATATCTCATGCATGAGCAAATATGGTCATTAGAGTGAATTTGACACTTTTACCAAAATCTGCAGCGAAATTAATGTAAACTGGTCAGAATTTGCTATGAAACTGCCTAATCCTCTCTTTTTTCAACGTTATGAATTTGTGATATTTTTGGGGCATTCAACGTAGTAAAGGAGGTAGCTTAGTCATAAAATTATATCAGGAACATCATTGGGCCATTTTTTTAAGGGGGCAACTCAGTCAAACTCCAAGTGGATAACAACTCATTAAGTCAACAAAGCATGCCAACTCATCAATTGGACAACTTACCATCTCAACTCAGGTTTACAAGGTATTAACTCCTATGTATCAGTTGCCCAACACCTCAGCATGTCAATTTGGTTCGATAGAGATGGTACATGCTGAATTGAAGAAAAGGGTGTTAAAATTATTATGCAAGATGTTGATGTTACACCTTGAAACATGGTGTGCCATGCATTTTTTTATTACATTTTGTCTTATGCTATCATAACCAGGCATATAAAAGCTTTAGAAATGTTTTTGAGGATAAAAAAGGAAGAAGGAACAAAATTTTGTGAAACTAGGCAAGTTCGTAGCTAGCTCCAGGCTTGAGGCTGAGTTTTCGCTACGAACTCGTTGTAGGTTTCTTTGCGGAAAAACTTATTGTTACTAGGATTAATCCCTCTTTCAGACAAGAGCGATCTACCTATTACTCCAACAAGTAACTAGAAACAAATATCCATTGAATATCTCTTTCTCTAGATTACCTATACTTTATATTATTACAATCATGAAAATAAAGAGGACATGCTCCTACCTTTCAATCGAGACATTCGATGTAGTCTTTTTCCTTTCGCTCCAAAGAAGTTCCTCAACGCTGATAAGAACCTGTAATCACAAAAAAACATAAAATATCAAAACATCTGCAGTATATAAATCATAAATACTAATCCAACTTAGTGATCAAGGAATCTAAGTATTGACATCATTTCCACACATTCAAAAGCAAGACAATGAGAAAAATAGATCCATATGTATTATCATAAATTAGAAAGATAAATATTACAACCAGATTCCTTGATATTGTACATATCTCTCCCATGTGTTTGAGCAATAATTTTCCTTTAGTATGACAAGCCTTCCTCTCTAGAATAACCAGGATGAGGTCATGGGCACAAAGGTGTAATCTTCAATGTGTCAACAACAACTTACTAGCACAGAAACTATGAACTCTATGAACTCTCTCCAGCTTAGAATCTATACAAATTAGTATGTATTCACATTGGTATCTACCCTTCAACCTGGAACTTCAGCTCAATTTATAGAGAGATCGAGATAGTTTCAGATCCATTAAGAGAGGGATGGGTTCCTCCCATGAAGGGATTTGAGTTCCTTGGAACAAGGTATAAGCTCCATGAGTAGAGGGATACATCTCAAACTGGTGTGACTCTAGAGGCTTCCAGTTAGGATAATATTCAGCCAACTAGGCTTCTAAAAGTTACTTTTTATTTTTACTTTCTTTTTCATGGGCGTGCGCGGGTTTTGGTGGCGAACAGAGCGGCGATCGCCACGGCTAATGGAAGAAGCATCAACGCATGCATAGGAAAAGGCTATAGAAACTGTGTAGGAAATATTTTAAGGGTTTTACAAATATTTTCTCCAATTTCCAAGACTTGATTTAGGAACATGATTTTTTTTTACCTCTAAGGGAACATGATATGGATGGTCATATACCCATGTGAATATTCAAATGTCATGGTGAAAAAATGACATGTAACATATTGCCCCCTAAAGTGCGAAGTCTGAGAAAGTTTTTTTTAAAGAGTGAAGTTCTTTATCATTCCACGGATTGGATTGGATACACTGGTCGAAAACCTGTAAAAACATTCAATGCAAATATATGTCATCACTGAGGTACGCATTCCCATACTCAAAGAAAAGGTAACTAAATGTTCTGGTACATATATGATTTTAGCATTACATCAAAAGTAGACACAGTATGGGCATATCCATCTGTCATAAGAAGTATACTATATCATGAATACATAACTCCTCATAGCCTGGATGGTGGAAACTAGATCCAAGGTCTTGATTTCCGCTTATTAAACTAGTACGAATATATCCATGTGATTGATTGTGTCGAATTCAAACATGGTAGAAACCACTTGATTACTGGTCAATGATGAGAACCGTTAACAAGTGTGAGAAAAACCACCAATAATGATAATGGATCTCAAAGTAATTAAACACAATCTATGAAGTGTGAATGAATTATTTGCAGTCGAACACTCATAGAATCATTTGATCAAAGGTCAGTGATGAGAACCTATCGTCGAAGGTGAGAAACCTTCCATTAGGGCATGCAGATTCCAAGTTACTGACAAGATTCTAAATCAACTTTCTAGATAATGAAATGATGTTAATAGAAAGTGGTCCGTCACAGGAAATCCTACGACATGAAACCATTAGATCAAGTTTTGAAGAAATTTTTTGCAAGGACTAAATTCGGGATGGTCAATGCAAATGGAGACAAATGTTTGCAATGAATGGTAAATTCAATATTGAACTTTCTCGTGAACACATAACGACATTGTAAATGGCTTGGCAGAATTTGACACAAAGATAATACCCAGAAACCATCTAAAGAACTTCAATGGGGTTTGATTAACTTGTAAGACAAAGGATTACCCAACCCAGGTACAAGTGAGACAAAGTGTCGTGTTCAAGAGCGACGTGATGCTTTCTAAAACAAGGATAATGAATGGATTATTTTTCTCACTTTTCCCCCACCATTACTGGAAAGTACCTCTTTATTTTTTTCAAGCTTGAGGAGGATAACATTTGTTTGTTGTGTAATCTCATCCTTCGGATTAGTCCATCATAGTATAAAAAATGAACCCTAAGAAGGAGTGATTTGATCTTGTTGTGATCGGCAGGTCCACTACTATGTAATTTTAACAAGTCCAACGTAGGATTAACTTGGTGTTTTTTAGTTTTAGGGAGTCAAAAGAAAAACATAAGTAAAATCCATAGTGTTATTTTTGGTAAATTTAGTCCCTCAAACCCAAAAAGGATAAAATAATGTAGGAGAGAACTCGATTGACCATGCTTGGTCAATGTATACCTTTTTCATAAATAATCCAATTCAGTCCAGAAAAAGGGTAAACTTATACTGAATGGACGAATGTTCATTTACTTTAATGAGTTTGAATATTCAAGTACTTGATGATATTTTCATGTTTATAGAGTCTAAATAGGGCTTAAAAGAGGACTCCAGGGTTTCACTTTTTCGTATTTTTATAGAGCCCGAAAGAATGATAAAAGTCTACTCAGTGTGAAATGATTCTTTCCAAAAATAAAATGTTTCCTGCACAAAAAATAAAAAAAATTACAAACATCTGCTCTCAAAATAGGAAAAAAAAAATCATTTTGACTTCTAAAGTAAAAATAAATAAAATAATATTATTTTATTCATTTAAAACTACAAAAAGAAGTTTAAACAAGTCATTTTCACTTTTTAGTTTTTAGAGCAGAGCAAAAAGAGTTTTTTCCCTAAATCTTCCAGAGTCGATATCAGGAGAACTGACCAACCATTTCGAGAACCATCTATTCTAGGTATTCCACATCATAATTATCTTTGTTTTCATCAATTTAGTTTTTTTATTTTAAGTTTTTAGGGCATTTTTTAAGGGGACATAAGGTTTTAAAATTTGCCCTCGGGGGTACGCAGTTTTTCATGGAGAAAATCGCTCACCCCAATGATTTTTTAATAGAAAAATCATCGGGTCGCCACAGGTTTTATGTGTAGCTCATGTGAAAAAACTCACTGTGTACACACAAATCTCGTGCAAAATCCGTGGGGTTTTGAAAAACATGTTTCTCTCCACAAAAATGGCTCAAAATTCTCCCAACTCATTTCTAATGATTAAATTGATGGTTTGTGGGTTGTCAATCATGTTGGAATGGCAAGAAAGAGAGCATGAACTTGTAGACAATGAATTCATAGATGATCTGGCAACAATTCGCACATTGAAAAATTGTGGCTTGTATAAGTTCTGGGCGATTCAAGGTATGAAAGCACAAGTTGAGCTGATGACCTGGCTAGTGAATGCTTGGGATGTTCGAGATCAATGTTTCATCATTGGAGACCTTAGGCTTGTGATCAAGCCAAAGGATATATATTTCCCCATTGGATTACCCTACAGAGGGAGGGAAATTTCCTTGTTTGGGACAATACTAGGTGGTTTTCCCACTGCTTCTTACATGGCTCAATACCGTAGCCGAGATTTAGAGTTTAAGGATGGTCGCATTGATATCGAAAATATTGTGTGACTAGACATTAAGATCATTGCATTCACCATTACCAAGATGTGTGGGAGTGTAGCTCTGTATGTGGCTACCAAATCACAAATGCATACTGCAGTTGAATGTTCCGGGGGAAAAAATTTCAATTGGAGTGAAGGAGTGTTGGCTAACATGAAGGGCCAACTTACGAGACCTAAGAATATGAAGTTGAAAAAATTTGGCTATGGAGCCATTCTTGTGTCTTTCGCTTTGGAGAGGATCCCACTCCTTGCACCTCAACAATCTCTGGTGGATCTCACAGGACCTAGGGAACCATGTATGTTGCGTTGGGTAGCATTGATGGACCGCCATGGTGGCGATGGTGGTGCACTGGTTCGCTTTACTCCTCAGTTCTTTATATGGCTTAGGAACTGGATATTCATGGTTGAATATTTTCCTTATGGAGGGATTGATTTTAGAGGTTACCTTGACACGTCACTTCCACCAGGGGTACAGTGGGATGCATCAGGTAAGAAAATCATTTTGAATTTTTTTATGTTATCTATTTTTTATTTCTTTTTCTATCATCCAATACTGATAAAAAATTAAATGCAAATGTCGGTCTAACATGACCAACAACGCTTCATTTCTTTGACAGGCGAGAAGCACAACCTATAGCAGGCCCACCACAGAACGATGCAGCAAATATCCTTGCAGATCTGGAGCACAACCTAAATATTTTGACTATTTATGTTACAGAGACAAGGACATATGATATACCTCTTAGGATTCAGAGACATGTGATTGGTGTCCCAAGCCCATTGAGGATATTTCTGTGCAGGGTGGAACGCGCCATATTTTTCTATCATGATCATCATCATGGATAGTTGATGGTCGATCTAGATTGATGTTTTTTTTTTTAATCAGTATCTTTTAGATAATAAGGTGTTTGAAACCTATGATCACAGACGGTGTAATATTTTTTGACACACAACTACTTAAACTAATGATATTACTACTTATGATATCTGAGTGTCTTGTTATGTTTTATTTTAATTTTAATGTTGCAGATGTCTATTTAAAACTTGATTAGCTAATGCATCAGCTAATGTGTTTAAATTTTTTGAAATGTGTTGATATTCAATATAATCAAATTGTATTTCCAAGAGATGAACCCTCAAAAAATTCTTAACAAACTTGGATTTCTGATAGCGCAAACACCATTTAAATGTAATACAATGAGTTGTGAATCTAACCTAAAAATAAAATATTGAATAACAAATACGATGGGATCGTATAATAGCTCAATTACTACACTATATTCTGCAATATTGTTTGTTGTTTGACCAGGGCATATCCCATGAATAGATACTAACTCATCGGTGGGTGAATATATAACCCATGTTGTGGAAGAGATGTTCCGTGTACTACGAAAGGCATCTTCAGCAAAACCAATGTAAGTTTGAAGGAATGTCGAAATCTTCAATATCAAGAGTAATCAAGATAAGGAGCGAAAGAAGCAAAACTTGTTAAGCAAAAATAATTAATCCTAAGGCACAATTTTCTAAGATAAGGCACACTATTCTAAATTGGTAACTAATGTACAAGGAGGATCCTCATATGAAGAGTCATGCATAATATCTCTTGAGGCAAAGACAATTTATGGGTTTATCTAAAGAGACATCGTCATAATCAATTAATTCATAGGCTTTTTTTGCAAGCACGCACTTAACAATATAGGGACCATGCCACATTGGTTCGAATTTAACATCGCCTAGTTTGTCATGAGCTTGATTGTATACTAGAACTAGGTCACCTTCTAAATATATGTGAGGGTTAACACTTTGATCGTACTGAGCTTTAACATGTTTTTTATGACCCTCGGCAACTAATGCAACAGTGCGACGAGCTTCATCTAACTTTGCTAGATATAGAAAGTGTTTCTCCTCTTCAGAGGTAGTTGGTAATAATTCAATGGATAATTTGCGTGACGGTATTTCACATTCAATGGGTAACACAGCTTCCAAACCATAAACAAGCTAAAAAGGAGTGAACCCTGTAGCATTTTTTGCAGAGGTACGGTATGCCCATAATGCTGAAAAAATCATGGTATGCCAGTTAATTTTATGAGTTCTGAAAATCCGTTTAATCATATTGGTTAAAACCTTGTTGACAGCCTCAACTTGACCATTATCTTGTGGGTAATATGGTGTGGAATTATCATAGCGTAGGCCAAGTTGATAAGAAATTTTGGTCATCATAATGTTTCGAAAATGGCTCCCATGGTCTGTAACGATAGCTTGAGCGACACCGAACCGAGAAATCACGTGATTGAATATGAAAATTGTTGCATTTTTTCCATCATTCGTGAATGTAGGCATTGCCTCAGCCCATTTGGTAAAGTAATATGTGGCGAGAATAAGATACCCATGACCCCCGATCGAGTGAGGATTACAAGTGATGGAATCGATGCCCCATTTGGCAAAAGGACTGACAACATGATTGGGTGAAGAGGAGCTGGAGGCGCACACATATTTCAAACAAAAATATGGCAATTATGACATTCTCTAACCACGAGAATACAGTCTTTGAATAAAGATAGCCAAAAATAGCCAACGCACAATATCTCTTGGGTCGTGGCAAACCCAGACATATGAGCACCACATGCTCCAGAATGGAAAACATTCAAAACCCTTTCAGCTTCTTCATGAGTTATACAATGTTGAAAAAAAAAAACGGCACCACGACGATAAAGAGTGTCGCCAAAAATATTGTGTTGTTGATATTGGTATCAAATTCTCCATCAATTTGATCGTGAAGTCTCTAGTCTAAAGTTTTTGGTCTAGAGATATATAATGATATCCCAAAACCAAGGATCTAAAGTATTGATTAGAAACAGAGATTCATCTGTGAGATGATTTTCTACCACCGTTTCAAATTCAATATTGGGAAAATCACACATAAGTTCAGCAAATGCCAGTGATTTCTTAGACTTGGATTTCTTGAACTCAAAATCAAACTCTTGCAAGATAAAGATCCATTTAGAGTATTTTCCCCCGAACAATTGTTTCTTCAAAATATACATCATCGGCTTGCAATTAGATATTAGTGTGGTTTTGCATAACAATATGTAACGACGGAAACGATGGACAGCTTGAACAACTACGAAGGCCAATTTCTCCTCATGTGAATAATTGATTTCCATCAGGCTGAGATTCCAACTTAGGTAATAAATCACATGTTCGTTTTTAGAATCATCCTCTTGAACTAGAACCATTCCAATCGTGGAATCAGATGCAGCCAAATATAAAAAATAATCCCGATGGTAATTGGGTGGATACAATAATGGTGCATGGGTCAACAAGTTTTCAAGTGCATCAAAATATTTATCTGAAATCTTGTCCCAAATTAATGGAACATCTTGTTTCAACAACCGGGTAAAACCTTTCATTAAATCTGCATAGTTCAAGATAAAACAACGTAGAAAATTTTCTTTCCCCTACAAAAATTGGAGTTGGCGAAGACTGGAAAGAGGAGGTAGATTAACAATAGCCTCAACCTTCAATGGATAGACACGAATGCCTTCTTTTGAAACAATGAACCCAATTAAATGTCCTTATTGTACACAAAATACACATTTGTGTGGATTTAAATGAACGTTATAATGCCTACATCTCATAAAGATAACACGTAAGTGTGTAGGATGATCTTGTATGTGTAAATAATGAGAAGGTAAGTCATCTAGTTAGGGTTGTATAATATGTTTGATATCATGAAATGCATAAGACATAGCTCTTTGAAAAGTTGCACCAGCATTTTTTAATCCAAAAGGTAATTTACAGTATGAAGATGTGCCCCACAGACATATAAATATTGTTTTAGGTTGATCATCAGGGAGTATATTGATTTGATTCTAACCATAAAAAACCATACATTAACAAGAATATTTCGTTTTTGGCACAATCATCAATAATTTGGTCGATATAGGGGGTAGGATAATTATCTTTGGGACAATCCTCGTTAATATCCCGATAATAGACACATACTCTGATAGTCCCTTGTTTCTTCGTTACAGGAGCTATATTAGATACCTAATCCATCAAAGGAATAGGATAAATAAATCTTGTACGTAGTAATTTTTCAACTTTAGCTTTGATTGCAGCTTTCCGCAGATGTATCGAACATATTCATTGTCTAATAGGCTTAGTATCCAGTTATGTATTAATTTCATGGATAATAACTTTAGGATCAATACCTGGCATTTCTTCATAAGACCAGGTAAAAATGTCTCAGAATTATTGAAATAGGGCTTTGTAGATTTTGATCTCTTAAATCGAGAAAGAAGCACCTATATGAATGTTCTCAATTATTCTGGGTTTAATTGATATGTCAGTAGTAATTATGGTAGAAATATTTCCCAAGTTTTTCTCAGAATCCGAATGAAAAATGGATGTAGGATTTTGAGATTCCTTGACATAATCAATTGTAAATATGGATGAAAAATCACTCTCAAGTTTATCAAAGTCAGGTAAAAAATAAGATCGATGATGGAGATCGTCCCATGGAAATTCTTCCAATGAGAAGATTTCTCGGATATTTTCATTAGTTGCAAATATTTTTTGAAAAGGATCCGGAAATGATGTCAATGTTGAGCTTGATAAAGAATATAAATCTTCAATTACCACATTAATTTGATTAGTGGAAGTTGATGGAGTATCATAACATGATTATACTGCTACATATACTGATTCAAAAGGAATTAAAGGCATATCGCCACCATAGGAGCCAAATTCTTATTCTAAAGGCACATTCCATGTGTTATTAATTGCCATTGTGCTTGATGTGATCATATTTATATCGGCAATAGTTCGTGGTACGTTTGGAGAAGGTATAGCGAAATTTCCCATGAGAGTGGAATCTTTAACTAGTCCTACCCCAACATCTTCGTAAGGGATAACCATTTTTCCAACATGCTACATACTATCTGTAGAAGTAGGGTCTGAAGAAAAATAAGACAACTGATCGATTTTAACAATATTTCCTTTAGGAGGAAACATTATCATCTGAAATACTGATGAAACAATAAAAGTCATAGCATATGACAATTTTCGACCCAAAAGAAGGTTGTAATCAAGAGGGGCATCAACAACTTCCACCTATAGTGTTATGATTTTTCCTTCTACTTCTATAGGCAGATCTTGGATATTCCGAAAGGCCAAAAACCTCTTCCATCAAATGCTTTAAGGATGGTCGATTGCTGGTTTATTATCGAAGAACCAAGATTTTTCCAACAAGCTAAGGACATAATGCACGTAGATGCTCCCTCATCAATTGTTGTGCAAAAAAATCGCCTTGATTTGACTAATACTAGAATTTGAAAAGCCATTTGATGTGGGAGTCTAGGTACAAAATTTTCGAGATCAAAGACAATTAGATTTGAGTCTTAAGGATCAATCACTCCTATAGCTGATAATAGTAATTTCCTCTGAGCTGGACAAGATTGCAGCACCTCGAGGGCCGACATTTCTGAAGGGGATATGGCCAGATCTTCAACAATATTGTAATTCTGAGTGGCTCTCACATGTGGTTTGAAAGTCGATTTTCAAAGTACACCTTTAGTAGGCGGTTTAATCACTAAATCAAGGTTAGGTTTCTCGATTTGTAGTGGTTTAAAAACCGAAGGAGTTGATACTGGTAGTTGACTGGATGATTTAGTTTCTTTACCATTTACAGGAATCTTAAATCCATAGCCTTGAGATCGCGTCGCAACCATGACTTGGGACATCGTCAATATATCTGTCAATGAATTGGAAGAAGATCTGATCATTTTTCTACCTTGAGATGTGTTAGGGTCCTATAATAATAGGCTTCATAATTTTTTAATTTACTTTGATAGACTTGAAAAGATGTACATATATTTCTTTCTGCAAGTTGCTTTCCCATATTTTGAAAAATGAAAAATAATAAAAATGAAAAGAGGGTAAAAGTCCTAAAAATAAAGATCAAAGGACTTAGAAAAAAGAGATAAAAATAAGACCTGAAAGTGAGCAAGTCAAAATTCCACTACTATTTAATTTACTGCAAGAATAATGATTATGTGTAGATTGTCAATAAATACCATAATCCATGATCAGTTAAATAGTTTAATCTTAACTTTTCATGCTTTGAATTTCATGTTTTAGATAGAGAATAAATATATGTCAAACAATATAAACTTGACAAATCAGTAAATAAGATAGAGAATAAATGAGGAGCTCAACAATTTAATATGAGCCCTCGGATGAAATAAAGTTAGATTTATATAGTTTTTGTTCTTTAAAAGAAATTTGATTCAGGGTTGCGAGCCTTAATGCACCCACAAAAATAAATTAAAAGTGTTAGAAATAATGATGGGTAGGTAGAAAGTAGTTGTGCAAGCATGTAGTAAAGCATCATTGGGAAAAATTATTAATTTCCCTGTAATATTCCTAATTAGCCCAAGCTAATAGGAATATTCCTTTTTGTTTTCATTTTCTTGTTCAAGAATAAAATTGTAAAGGAGGACAGATTAAACTCCTTAAACAACAAAATAAATCAATTCCCACGTGAACAAGGCTAAATCTGGGTTGCTTTAATGAAATTCCTTCATGTGTGAAAGGGGATTGTGACAATTGACTAGGTCAACAAGACCAAATCTACAATGTTGTCCAGATGCAATGTACCTTAATGAACAGCGCAGATCCAGTTGGAGGGTTCCAATGTGAAAGAAGCTAAACCTTTTGAGATGGTTTAGGGTTTGCAAGGCTTTCATCCTATAAATGAAAGAGGAGAGCAACATCAGAGGCGTTTTTGAACATATTATCTTTGAAGGATTTGTATATTTAGACACTTCTCATTCTCTGGTTGTTTAGCTGAGAATAGTGTTGTTTAGCACTTGGGTATTCCTGGTCGGGAATCCCACCTCTTTCCTTGAGAAGCCTCTTGGAAGAGTCTTGCATTTCTTGGTCCACTATCAGGCATTTGGCCAAGCTTCTTCTTCCAACTAAAACAAAGATCCTATTGAGGGTTTGGTTGTCCTTGTGAGTAACAGCAAGTGGATGCTAGATCTATTCAAATATAGACCATAATAGTGCCTCTTTTCAGTGGGAAAGCCTTCTATCCCATTGGAAAGAGTGTATTAGAAGTCTTAAGCTTTAGATCTACAACTTGGCATCAGGCCAGAGTCCTTATCAAGCCTACAACGCAGTTTCTACCCCAGATCTGCGTTATTTTGCAAGTGAAGAGTTGCAAGGTGTTTGGCAACTGTTTGGAGGAGAGATCTCTAGTGTAAAGTAGTCTTCCTTGCACTGTGGTGATCCATGGATTGGACAACCAATCCATGTATGTTTCAGATATGATTCATTCATTGTTGTATCTACTTCATAATTTCTGAAACATTTTTCATATCTGTTGCAGTATATCTCAGATCTACTCTCTGTGCTTCATGTTTTGCTGAAAACCCCAAGGGGGATGTTAAATTGGAGACAGTCTAGTGTAAAGATCTAATATAGATCTAATATTTTGTACAAAAATATGTCCTAGATCTGAGTTGTAACCTACAGCTTCTGTTCACTCATAAAAATAACGATGTCATGGCTTTGCAGTGAAATACATTTGTTGCAGCACCTCTATTAGAGGGTTTTTATCCATATAGTCTCTTTCTTTATCCTGTACATTGATTGGGCTATTCTGTAAATCTGATTTTTCATTGAATGAACTATTTTTACGCTGTCATATTGGCCTACTGCTATTTCTTCCTAAAACTACGTTATTTTCTGGGCAATGTTCTTTCATATTGTTGCAGTCCCTTCTTTGGGCAGTTTTCAAGCCTTCCTAGGTGTGGGAGATCTGTTTAACCCACCTAGAAAGATTTATTTATGATCTCCTATTGGATTTAGGACTTAGATACTCTGATATAATGGATCCAAGGGCTGATTTCAAGAGTTGTAGTAGCCATTCCTGAAAAATGTGTTTTTCAGGCATGCCTTGCTAGCAGTCCCAATTTTGGGATATTACAGTGGTATCAAAGCCTCTTTCTTGGCATAGCCTATGATTTTCTTTTGAAGAGCCAATATGTATTTTCATGGGAGGAAAATACTAATGAAGAAATTTGGTTACACCGAAGACACATAAATGGAGGGTCTAAACCCTTCATCTGGAAGATTGATTGGGAAAGAGTTTTCTAAAACTCTGTTCCAAACTATGCATGAGCTGAAGAATGAAATCAGGGGAGTGAGAAATGAAAGAAAAGAAGATCTTCTGAAAGGGTTTGCACATGAATAAATCCCCACTACTTCATATGATGTGTGTGAGCGTTCAGCCACACAATCCGTTCCACAACGTTGTAGCATGCCTACTTTCTTGTCAAAGGAAGGAGGAAGAGGAGGAACACCAAAGGATGAATCTCTGGGTGATTATCTCCAAGAATATGAATCTCAATCAGAGAGGTTCAAAGAGCATCTCAATTTCCTAGAGTTCTGTCAACTCAAAGAAGCAAGATCCAGCACCTACAGTAGGAGGAAAGGGTGCCTTTAGCACACTTGGGTAGATTCTCTCTACCTACTTTTAATGGATCACCTAAAGACTCAGCCAAGTCTTGGGTAAAGAAGCTTGACCAATACTTGCAGCTGCATCAAGTTACAGAAGAAGAATCCTTGGGAGTAGCAGCACTGCATCTTCAAGGGAAAGCTTATTCTTGGTGGCTGTTTGAATCCTCTTCCTTAAAGGGGATAAACATCTCTTCTTATGCAAAGTTCACTAGGAGACTAGTGAAGAGATTTGATGTGAAACATTCAAAGACTTCTTGTGAAGAGCCAATCAAGCCCAAGATATCTGCATTTCTGCATAAGTTGGAAGATTCCATGGATCCAAATCCAGTCTTAAACATTGTTGAGGGGGTTGAAGAGTTGCTACACAATTTTCTAGAGGCAAAAGCCCCACTACAACAAGATCTCTTCTCTCAAAGAGAAGACATGAGAGATTATTCCTCACTAAGAGATCAATAAAAAGGATCTCTTGATGGTGAAGCATTCTCCAACCATGATGAGGAGAGAGAGGAAGAGAAGAGAATGTCATCTAGTGTTGTGACAGCAGGAGGAGATCTATTTTCAATTGGAGATGGAGATGAAGCAATGGTTTCCACTAGAGTTCTTGCACCTTTGCAAGGAATTCCTAAGGATCTTACATATGGAGGACATGAGAATCATGTGTCTTTGCTAAAAGATAATGAGATAGAACAAAGGAGGGATCCCCTAGCTGATCCACTATCAGAAGATGGGGAAAATGCTCCAAGTAGAGGCACTCTTGCATCACTAAGAGGGGTCTCCAAGTTTCAGGATGCTTCCACACAAAAATCAGAGGTGAACTTGCACTGTGGAAGCAAGGGAATGTTGATCCCATTTGATAAGCATGGGAGAAAGAACCATGAGGCATCATTTTCCTGTGGAAAACCACTTGGGAGACCACCTGATTTAGATCTAGTGAAAGGTGCCCCACATCTTGATGCTCCACTCATGAGTCCGGGGAGGATTGGAGCATTAGAAGACAAGGCTATAGCACTGGGAGGCTTGGGTAAGCTCAAGGAGAAGGGAGATATTATTCCCTTATCATCACCACCCACTCTCCTATCTATATCTACGCTGTGGGAGGAGAAGAATGGAAGGATTAGCCTTCCAACAGACACCTATGGCATGGGGGGTGCCAACGAGAGGATCAACAATATGACAGACATTCCAGTGGATGTATCATCAGCGCTGTCATTGTTGAGCAGTGTAGATTTGTATTGGAAATCTCAACTACTTGTAGAGTATTCCAAAGATCTTCACACATGTATGATACTTGATGACATGCTACAAGGAGAGGGCTATTTAGTCCAAGGAGAGGTCATCTATCATCATGGGAGAGTCTTCTTGTCTAGAGCTTCAAAGCTCAAGCAGAAGATACTACAAGGAGCACACAAAGAGTTCTTTTCCAGCCATATGCAGTCAATGAAGATATACACTCTAATCATGAGGAGCTTTGATTGGGAAGGCTTGAGAGAGGAACTACACTTTCAAGAGTGCATGAGCTATGTGGAGTTGGGGCAGCCAAGGGACTCTATGCAAGAGTAATTTCAACCATCTCTTCCTTCTTTTGAAAGAGGAGAAATGTCCATGCACAACTCCATGTGTATGAGTAATTCTGATGGTAAAGAATCTGTTCATGTAAAGCAAGTTTATTTTTCTATTTGTACATGTTATTTTACCATTTGCATGTAGGCCATGACTCCTAAAAGGAGCAATGTATCATGTAAATGTCATGGAAATTTTTGGGCCTCTAAAACTTCTGAATTTTGCCACTCTCTTGATGTGCAAAGGGAGATTTATTTTCATGATGGGTGCTTCCCAAAGGCACCAAATATACCTCACATTTTCTACAACAGTGAGATGAATTGGGCAGAAAGTAAGTGGTGGGAAAACCACTTACCACATCTTGGTTTGATGCAGGCAGGGGATGCTTTGCGCTGGTTCCACATGTGGGACTATGATCCACCTCCATGTACACATATTTCTATTTATTTGTACATTGTCTTGATCCCCTATATTGATGATGTGCTTGTACTTTTCATGGGGATGAATGGAGGAAGGAGGGAAGGCATGCATGTGCCCTATGGGATGACTGCACTCCCTGTACTTTATGTTTTGTATTTCAGAGAGGGCATTGGGCAAGCCATGGTTGTTTCATGTGATTCATTATTTCCTTATGGGAGGGGTTGTTTGCACCTCATGAGGACATTGTTGGGACAAGTCATGGATGGATGGATTGGTGGTCACTTAGCTTATGAGAGAAGCTTATCCTTTGATTGTGACACCAATGGAGGAGGAGATGAGTTGCAGCACTCACCTTATCAGTTGCTTGAGGACAAGCAACATTTTGGAGGGGAGGACTGTAATATTCCTAATTAGCCCAAGCTAATAGGAATATTCCTTTTTGTTTTCATTTTCTTGTTAAAGAATAAAATTGTAAAGGAGGAAAAATTAAACTCCTTAAACATCAAAATAAATCAATTCCCATGTGAACAAGGCTAAATCTGGGTTGCTTTAATGAAACTCCTTCATGTGTGAAATGGGATTGTGACAATTGACTGGGTCAATAGGACCAAATCTACAGTGTTTTCCAGAAGCAGTGTACCTTAATGAACAATGCAGATCTAGTTAGAGGGTTCCAATGTGAAAGAAGCTAAACCTTTTGAGATGGTTTAGGATTTGCAAGGCTTTCATCATATAAATGAAAGAGGAGAGCAGCATGAGAAGCGTTTTTGAACATATTATCTTTGAAGGATTTGTCTATTTAGACACTTCTCATTCTCTAGTTGTTTAGCTGAGAATAGTTTTGTTTAGCACTTGGGTGTTCCTGGTCGGGAATCCCACATTTTTCCTTGAGAGGCCTCTTAGAAGAGTCTTGCATTTCTTGCTCCACTATCAGGCATTTGGCCTCTTCTTCCAACTACAACTCATATCTTGTTGAGGGTTTGGTTGTCCTTGTGAGCAGTAGCAAGTGGAGGCTAGATCTATTCAGATCTAGACCATACTAGTGCCTCTTTTCAGTTGGAAAGCCTTCTATCCCATTGGCAAGAGTGTATTAGCAGTCTTGAGCTTTAGATCTACAACTTGGCATCAGGCCAGAGTCTTCATCAAGCCTACAGTGTAGCTTCTACCCTAGATTTGCGTTATTTTTCAAGTGAAGAGTTGCAGGGTGTTTGGCAACTATTTGGAGGAGAGATATATGGTGTAAAGGAGTCTTCCTTGCACTGTGGTGATCCATGGATTGGCCAACCAATCCATGTATGTTTCAGATACGATTCATTCATTCTTGTATCTACTTCAGAATTTCTGAAGCATTCTGCATATCTGCTACAATAGATCTCAGATCTACTCTCTGTGCTTCATGTTTTGCTGAAAACCCCAAGGGGGATGTAAAATAGAGAAAGTCTAGTGTACAGATCTGATATAGATCTAATATTTGTATACAGATCTATCCTAGATCTGAGTTGTAACCTACAGCTATTGTTTACTGATAAAAATAACGATGTCATGGCTTTGCAGTGAAATACATTTGTTGCAGCACCTCTTTTAGAGGGTTTTTCTCCATATAGTCTCTTTCTTTCTCTTGTACATTGATTGGGATATACTGTAAATCTGATTTGTCATTGTATGAGCTATTTTTACGCTGTCATATTGGCCTACTGCTACTTCTTCCTAAAACTGTGTTATTTTCTCAGCAATGTTCTTTCATATTGCTACAGTCCTTTCTTTGGGTAGTTTTAAAGCCTTCCCAGGTGTGGGAGATCTATTTAACCCACCTAGAAAGATTTATTTCTGATCTCCTCTTGGATTTAGTACTTACATACTCTGATCTAAGGGATCCAAGGGCTGATTTCAAGAGTTGTAGCAGCCATTCCTAAAAAATTCATTTTTCAGGCATGCCTTACTAGCAGTCCCAATTTTGGGATATTACATTCCCCTCCCCCACAATGATTCAGTCTTCTAAACCTTCAGTTAAAAAGCCTCAGATCATTTCTCTGACTTTTTTTGGGACCGGACCCTAGGCTCGATAACTGATTGGTTAAAAATATTGAATTCCGACACAAAACCCATATTCATCAACAATTACCCTTCATACATAATCATGATCCCTTTTTCCTAAGTAAAAACCCATTTTTACTTGGAAAAAGTAAAAACCCTAAATAACTAATTTCATTTCATTTCAAAATCACTCAAAACCCATAAAATGCATTTTATCCTAAGTCAAAGTGTGAAAAATACAAAAGGTATACCCTATGCTTTATTTTACACTTTACTTAGTGTTAAAACATGTATTTTTCATTCATATCATACATTACCCCTTTTTTCATATTAATTTCTAAATTATTTTATTAAATCCCTAAATTATACCCTCACGTATAATATAAAATCCTTTTTATATTAAATAACCCACAAAACCCTCTATTTGATATTTTAAACCAATGTTATTATACCCCACGTGATGAAATTATCCTCACCCTTACTCCCATTGGTTTAAACTTATCAATAAAATAAAATACCCCAGCCCCTATGGTTATTAAGCACTCGTCAAAAAAAATTTAAACCATATAATAATACCCACACCTATGTATTGATTAAACATTGTGAAATGTTTTGATTTACGCATATACTACATTACACCCTCTGCATATTATAAACTAAGGTTTTAAACTTTATTAAATACATATTCATAAAGTTAAACAAATTTTCCCGCCAAATATATAAACCATGGACCCCACTCCAATCCCGACGCAACTTTCAAAATAGATCATGGTTGTTTGCATAAACCTCCCACGATCCAACGACGGAGAAATAAAATCGCAAATAAACTTTCCCGTGCTTACCTTTTTCATTTCCAAGTGAAAAGGGCAGTCTTATTGTTTTCTCTCTCCTTGACGTGGCATATTTTTACTGGATGGCAGTTGATCTGTTTGAAACCAATTACCACTTAAGTGGCACGCGATAACCACTAGTGGTTATTCGCCTATGGAACCACTATTTTGCCTAATTTGACTGCCATTGATTGCATGTGAAATTAAACCTAATTTTCCAAATACAGCTTAAAATTGCACTATTTCTCCCTTATTTCTACGTGTATCCACTGTATGTGCTATTCTGACTCTAAAAACAGGTATTTTCTACCATTTTATTGCCCAGAACCTGCAAATTTCCACTTGTACATGTTAGCCCCCCCATAAATTTTTGACAAGAAAATAGGGGGCTAAAATGTTGTTGAGCCTTCAAGGAATTCATTTCCTATGAAAACACATCATCCTTGAAGCCTCCTTGTGCCTTTTTTCCTTTGATAAAATCCCCTCCGTTGATTTCCATTGTAAAGCCTCTCTGTTTGTGAAGAAATGCCCAAAGGCCTCCCTTCTTCCCCCTTTTTCACCCCCAACTAGTCTTTATTTCATTCCCCCCTTACCTCCTTTGCTAGTTCCCTTCTTACCCTTCAAACGCTTTCAAATTCCCCTTTAATTCTTCCTTTACCCTTTGTTTGGCTAAATTCCCCTCTTTTCCCCGTATCGTTGCCCATTCCCAATCTCAAATTTCATTGAAAAGGGCCTGAAAACCCACTTTAAGCATTATAATAGGCCTCAAGCCTTTTTTCCCGCTAGCCCCTGCCACCTTTTCCCATATAACCCAGCGCAAGAACTGAGCGTCTGGCTCTTTGGGGGCTAATCGCATCGGAATATCGGAGCGGGGCGTGAAAATCCTTTGTAACCTTGGAAAATTCCCGATGCGACTGGTTTGTTAACAAGGCCCGTGAAGTGTTTAGGACCGTTTATCTGTCGCGTAGATCCGACGATGGACCGACGATCGCAACCCCACCCAAAATCGCAATCGCAACGTCCTTTGTGTGTCTCTAGATTAGCTCGTCACAAGCGCTTGCGACGTGATTAATCGCATCGCAAGTATTTACGACGTGATTAATCGCATCGCAATGCGCTGCGATCGCGTCCGATCGCACCTCCGCTCTGATCGCTCGATTGCACAATCCTCCGATTGATCGCAAGTCTTCCCGCTCCGATCCTCTGATCGCTCCCGTCTTCCGATCCCCCGATCGCAGTCCATTTCTCCGATTCCCCGATTGCTCCAACCTCCGATCCGTCCAATCGCATGTCCCCCCGATCGCTTTAACCTCTGATTGCCTGATCGCATTTCCCTCCGATTGATCACATCGCACATTCCCTCGATTGTGATTGCGATTGACCCCTGCTTCCAATCTTCGATTGCGATTGGACTTGCCGGGCCCACCGTACTACACCTCTGTCGTTCATATAATAAAGGGGTTTTCCCTTTGTAAATCAGAAATTCGTATTGTTCTTAGTTTTAAAAAGGGTTTGCCCGAATCGCATCAGAAGCTCTGTTTTATCATTCCATCCCGCTCCCGACTCTGATTTCTTATTGCGATTCGTTCCCCTGGCCCCACCATTTCATGTGTTTTGGCCATTTCCCTTTGTATTCCGGCCAAAAGCTAAACCTTAGTGTTTGGTGCTAAAAATCGTTCTTCCACCACCTCTCCATTATTCCCGCTATTCTCCACTACTCCACCACTGCTTCCATAGGCCTCCGAAGCATTTCCTCCGCCACCACTGCCCGGGTCTGTAACAGGTTTATTTTATTGTGTAGATAGCACAGAGAGGCCATTTCAGCATTGTCGGCGGACCAGCAGAAGAGATTCAAAGGGGTTTAATGCTTTTTATTGTTACGATTAATGTTTGACCCCACATTCAAAGGAAAAGACACAGTTTGAAGTTTTAATCACACTGTCAAGTCTTATCTGTGTTTAATATTAGCAGAACGCATTTACTCCCAAGGTACGCCTCCCTACAGTAGTTTCCATGCTGCCTCGAACCCATAAGGAGTTAACTCCACTAACAGATCTTCTTAAAGACTGTTTGGTAGCAAGTAATGAAGCATGGAGACCCTGCAGATCCTTTTCTCCCAGTTCACCTATTCAGCAAGTAGCGCAGACAGTGCCGGACACCAGAAGTGACTTCAAGGAACATATCAAAGGTCAAAATTGACCTGACAGAAGCTCCTCCAGCTGCCAACAGAGTACGCACAGCGCTGCTAAGAGTTAATACAGAATGGGCTTCGGCTCTCTTCCTCTCCTGAGCATTAATATTGCATTCAGTGCTTCACCTACCTCCTTTGCTCTCTTTCTACTATAAAACTCATAAGAAAATTATTGTGAAGTTTGTTGTCTAGTTGCTACTGTTGCAGTTAAGGAAATTCATTTGGACTGTTAGAACAGTCTTGGGAGAGAGTAGCATAGTAGTTGAATGTAGTAGGATGGGAGGATAAATTTGGATTGTTTTTCAGCCACTGAGCTCTGATGTATATGACTAGTTTTGCATCATTAATCAAGCACATTTCACAGGATCCTGGTCTATTACTATTGGTGATGTTTTCCTAACTCTGTTTATTACATTTTCATGTTGTTCACTGGTCTTCTGGCTTGCATCAGAAATCTGGCAAAGG
Organism: Pinus albicaulis; assembly: GCA_034641835.2. NCBI lineage: Eukaryota > Viridiplantae > Streptophyta > Pinopsida > Pinales > Pinaceae > Pinus > Pinus albicaulis. The sequence goes on from CM076571.1 coordinate 21,098,874, forward strand.
ATTTGCCCCTGTTAGGTACCCTATGTTTCTGCTCTCCTTGCCTTAATGTTTTCTGTTGTATGTGTTATCTAAGAGTAAATTCAGTTAATTTAACCAGTGTAGTAGTTCCATATGCTGCTAGCTGATGTATGAATTATGGAGTTTTCTACTTGGATGTTTCCTGTTGGGGTCAAAGCATTGAAGGTTCAAATTCCTTCTCTGATCTATAGATTCTAGCTTTGTTAACTCATCTCTGTTTTTCCCTTGGAGCAGGCTAAAGCTGACCTGGAGTTAAATGACCTCTAGTCCGATCTATAAGCTGCCCCCTTGTCCCTCCATTGAAAGGTGCCTTTGAGTATGTCCAAGCAGGTCTGGAGTTAAATGACCTCTGACCTGATCTATAGACAGAAATTAGGTTGTTTTCCTTCTTTCAACTTCTTCCTTAATGTTCCATCCCACCATCTAATCTAAAAGATCCTTTAGTATTAGATGACTTTCCCTTTGGAAGCCTTGGATAGTTGTTGCATGTAATTCCCTTTCATGACTCCATAGCCCAATGGATGGCACTTTCTCGACTTATCCTCTTGGCTGAAGTATCCTGCTACTTTGTTCCTTTCCCCCCATTACTTTCTCAGTATATGATCTCACGACCAACCCAACAACTCACCAACAAAATCATTTAAAACCCCCCTTTGTGATTCATAACTAGCCTAACATCTCAATTTTAGTTTCAAATATATATCATTCTTTGTTCTATGGAGAGATCCCTCTCCGGGTCCAGGAGGGCTAGATCCTAGGGCCCCAAAGCGGTTTGATGTTGTCTCATATTTTGGTCTTGCCAATCTGGCCAAAACATGGGAACCCCAACAGTACCTATTGAATATTGCCGAGGAGCTTTGAATTGCTCTAGATATCAAAAAGACACCATAGAATCTGTTCAAAATGTTCAGGAACATCCTCGAAACCCTATACCTGCATATAACAGGTATTTCCTCAAAATTTGAGCCTGCTATCAGTTTTAAAAGACCTTTAAATAAAAAATTTATTCAGAGTTAAACTATTCAAAGGAAGCATGTCAAAAGATCCAAGAAACAGGCCAAACCCTGTCAAAATTTTTGAAAAAAACCCTATTTTATGCTACGCACTGTTTTGAATAAAAATTTGAGTTTATATATTTTTTCTAAATTATTTAGAACTCCAAATTGAGCCCAGAGATCCTCTAAAGGTAGCTAAACCATCTGCACCTAATTTCAAGACATTTTTAGCCCTGTTATCATTGAAAAACTCAAGAAACCTTGTTTCTTGTTTTATAACCATGAAGGTCTGTAAACCAAGTGGAGAGTCGAAAATTAAAAATAAAAAGTCCAAGAAAAGACCATATTTTACTTGTTTTAATCCAAGAAACCTTTGTTAGAGTAAAAAATACTTCTTCAAACTGTTTAATCTTGCAGAAGTAGCCAGAAAAGCCTAAAAGCAGAGTTCTGTAGTCCAAAAAGCCTCAAAATGCCTAAACCTATCCCAGCTACATCTTCAAAAACTGCTATCATTATAAATCCTCTACAACCTCTAGTTGTAGACATTGAGCACACCCCATTAGCAGATATTGACTATAAGATAGCATACCCTATTGTGGAATTCTTTTTGTTGGAACTTCACAACTGGAGCTATGAAAAATCATTGGATAGTGTTGAAGAAGTTAAAATTTGTGAATCACACTTACCCAAATATGTTGTTCCAGTTACCCAGTCATGCCCATAGGTCATTAGGTTATGCCATCATCATTATATACCTGAGAAAAGAGCAATAATAACTGCCAATAAAGAAGTAATTTTTACCATTACTGTTGAATCAATTAATCAAATGTTACAACTTAAACCTAATCCTTAAGCAGTTCATCTATCCATTGAAGCACTTACCAAGTTGTATATTTGCCTTGAATTTCCTAAAAGAATCCAAATCTTCCAAATATTCATGCCCTTACATGTAGAAATTCCTCAAATCAATCCTCCATATTCCACTTCAATATTTCCAGAGGGTTCTAGACATGTCATCTCCATGCTCTCCTTCATCCTAGAGTACTTTACTTATGAACATAAAGATGAATCCATTTTAGGTTTCCTATCCACTTTCACACCAGGAAAACCTCCATCTGTTATCTTTGATTATGTTAGGTATATTTCTGACAATATTCATGACCAATTAGTTAAACTTCTAATTGAAGGAGTGTTTAGATACACATATTTCCTTTTCCATATGTTCTTGTATTTTCAAACAGATAATTTTCCATTAACCCTTCAAAAGCTTGACATAGAAGGGAATCCTCTTTCAGTTATTTTCTGGACCTCTTTGATTAGGAAAGAGTCCACAGAGTTCACCTATGCAAATTTTTCAGACTTCTTCATCCATCCATTGATAAAAATATTGACAAATACTGAAAATCCAAGGATAAATGATGATATGAAGAAGATTTTACAGTTTTCAGAGCAGAACAAGACTGATGATTGGTACTTGTATGAAAAGCACAGTGAGATTAGAGTTTTTGGATCCAATTTGTTACCCTACAAACTACCCAAATTTGTATCAATAAGGGGTTTTTCCTTGGAGTATATCAGGCAAATATTAAACTCTGATTCTATCAATTTCCTAGCAGCAAAGAAGAAAGCGCAGTTTAAATTGAAGAATCAAGTGGTACCATTCATATTTAATCATAGAGATGTAGAGGCAGAAGTAGCTAAGAAATTATTAGGGTATAGGTTTGAAGAGAGCTTTTCTTGGAATTATGATCCACAAGGGATACTGAGTAAAATGAGGGTTAAATGTAAATTGATACCCTACATTCATGAGACAAAACCAAAGATAGAGAAATATGCCAATCAGATTGAGTGGAAAGAAAATACTTTAGTAGATGCAGTGAAAAAAAGTGATACTAGTCACACTTTACAAACTGCAGATCAAACAGAAAAAGCCACCAAAAGCATAAGAGAAGAAGAAACTTATGTTACTGAAACCACTACTGAAACTAGGTTCAAGATAAGATATAATAAAAGCCCAAAACAGATATAGTGGGTAAAGAGAAGGTAACTATTGATGTTGAAGATACAGATCTCCCAGATACCAACACAGATGTTGCCAGTATTATTAGAAATGAGCAAGTTACAGAAAATGTAAATGAAGAATAGGTTGACAATGGAAATACATAATTGATAGAAAAACAACAGAACATGGAAGCATCATCTTCACAAACAGCTGAAGAAAAGGATCTAGATATCAAGGAAAAATGTAAACAGATCAAGTTAAAGAATGAAGAGATAAAAAATGATAGTTACTCTCAATATTTGAAACAAACACCAAGTGTTCAAAATAGACTTTTATCTTCCTTTGATTACTCAAATAAAAAGCTAATCATGTCAGTATTTTAGCCTACAGTGAAAACTCCAAGGATAGTGGCAGATTACAAGAAGATTGATTTAGAAGTCCAAACAGAAAAAATTCATGCTCTTGATCAGATAGAATTTCATAGACAGAGTTCAGAGATGTTTTATTCTACTATTACAACCAAGGCTATGAGTGTTCAGAAACTTCAAAACACTCTCAAAAACATGAAATATCAAATGAAACTTGACAAAGCATCCTTATATGCTAAATATATAAGAATTAAATCTTTAGAATAAGTGGTCTTGCAGGTTGGATATGACCCTGCAAATGTCAAAGCAGCAGAACAGTTAGTGAAGAAGAAAAATGAGGACATTGCAGCATTGAGAAAACAACTTAAATTTACATCAAGTGAAAATCCTCAAGCTAAGGAAATAATACAAGGAAAGAATTAGAAGGATGATATGATGAATTTGATCTTTCAGCTGATAGCACGGATCAAAGAAATGGAGATTAGAATGGATAAACTTGTCCATGAAAAAGAAACACCAAAAACACAAGAAATTCCTTCAGTTATTCATATGGTCACTACAGTTGTGCCATCAACTCTAGCAGAAGAGTTGGCACCCAAAGAGCCACCAGCTACTGTAGTGCTAGTGACATCATCTACATCATCAGCTACAGAGTCATCCACTACAAAATTTCACCCTACATATGAAGCCAGCAAACTAGTGAAAGCTATGGAAGAAATGTCACTTCAGACAAGCGAAATTAACAAATTGAAAAATATGGTTGACAACCTTGAAAATAAAAAAAAAATTGGCTCAAATAAATACCAAAACACATTAGAAAAAGGCTATTAGACTAAATGAAGAATTGAAGAAGTTACAGAAGGAATTAACCTTAAAGGAACAAATTTCATATGTGAAAAATCATTTATGTAACAATATCATTGAAGCCATCAACGATGTGTAGCCCTCAATTCAAGTGATTTTTGAACAGACAAATTTACTCAAAGCAGCATTAGTAGAAATTCATAAGAATAAAGATGAACTTGATAACAAACCAGAACAAGAAATAGAATTAATCAAGTTTCTTAACAGCAAAAACAAGCAAGAGCTAGAAGAAATTGAGATCACTGGAAGGACTAAAAGTATCCTTGAAATAAGGAAAGTCCTCACCAAGAAGAACTTTATGAAACAACTTAAGGAGAAGTGTGAGAATATGAACATCACCATAATTAGGTTTATGGTCAAATTTGAGAATTTGAGGCAAAGAAGTTTTCCTAATATTTTGGTCATCAATGACAAATTAATGCCTCAGGAGGATTACAGTAAAAATATCAGAGAATTTGCAAAGGAGCAAGTTGAAAAGTTAGGTGGACAGGGTACTCCAATAGGAAAAGTCTTACTCAGAAGCTTTGAGGGTTTTTTTTTTGCACCATCAGATAAGACACTTGTTTTTCATAAAACCAACTTTTTCCAGGTATACACAAGTAGATGAGAATTTCAGAAAATTAAAGAAGATCCAAATTCCAAATGAGGAAGCTTGGCAATCATTAACATATTTACTATGAAAGATAAAAGGGAAGAAAGATAAAAGAGAAAAAAAATTGTTGAATTGCAGTCAAAACAGATTTTTATTACAGTAGTAAACATATTTTACAGTGGTTAAAGAGTATCCGAGTTTAAAAGAGTATTAGAGATTAAAGAGAATCAGTGAAAGAGTATAAGATAAAGCAGATCAGATTTTAAAACCAACTTGAAATATCTAAAGCCAGCAAGAAGGACACCAAGGCAGCCAACTGCATCTCATCTAGAATCAGTTTCTATTTTACTTGGATAGATAGGACAACTTGTTGATTTGTTAAGCAATTGTCTCTATTTTGTTGTAAAGATATTTCTATTTTCCTTAGATAATTCTTAGAATCATTCTAGGATATTTTGTAAACAATTATGTATAAATATTTCATCTTTAGAAGTATTAGTGTGGAATAAATTGTTGAAGATTTCTATAGTCATTTTGTATTGGACTTGAAATATTTTATGTTTCAAATCTCGAGTAGCAGATTGGATTGGATCAATTGGCATCATATTTCAGGATTCATGTAATGAGCAATTGAAGTGAAGTATTTCATTCTTGTCATTGTTTATCTTTCTTTGTTACATGCATCCATTATGTGTTCTAAATTTGAATGAATAAACAGAAGTATTACTTCAGGATTTGTTAAAAGCACCCTATTTTACTGTTTATCATTTCTATGTTTTCTGTTGATTTCCAGAGTAGGGAACCCTTGATTGCTCCCTCTTTCGTTTGACCTTTGTCTACTACTTCTCTTTTCTGGATTAAAGAACCCTTCATTTCTCTTTATCCCGATCATATCACCTCACCAAATAGCCTTCCAAGATCTTCATGGGTTATCTATCTTTCCCTGAAAACATTTGACTTCTTGACCTTGATCCTAGCTCTTTCTACTTGATTTTTTACTCCTCGGCCCAATGGACAAACAGATTTCCCACTATCCATCTCATTAGGTGATTTTTCCCACCAAACCAACCAAACCAAAACCAAATTTCACAATCATAACTAGCCTAATATCATATAAAATAAACAAAGTTAAATCTTATAGAGAGAGCCCCCTCTTAACCCTAAGAAGGCTAGATCTTAGAGTTTAAAAGTTGGTCAGTGGTTACCTCTAGTGTTCTTAGACTTTGAACCAAAATCTCACAACTTTAGAATTACTAGAGTGATAACATACTGGAGACCACACTGGGGAGCTAACTAGTCCTCAGTCATAAAATAAGTCTTAAAGAAACCTTTTCCATCATCTTTTTTCTTTAAGACTATTTTATAAGTTATGAGTATCATTTTATCAAAAAATTAATAATTCTGGCTTCTAGGAAATTTTATTATACCAAGTCTAACCGGAACCTAAACCTGCTATTATAGTGGACAACCCAGACATAATTGGAAAAAGGAAAAAACAAATAGAAGATCTAGATGTTAAAATTTCATTAAATAGAGTCAATTCATTACCACAAGAATCAGTGAGTTTACAGGATATAGAGTTTGATTTGAAATTTGAAAATTCTTTGTTCAGAAGAAAATTTGAAAGTAATTTAAGTACTATTGTCTTAGACCCTATTTTTATTTCATTTTTGGAAACAAAACAGAAAATATTACAGTAGAATCTGAATTAAAGAAAATCAGTAATCAAGACAAACTTGAAGAGATTAATGTCACTATTCTTAAATAAATTGATGAGGCTGTAGAATTAGCCAAACTGTTAGCATATACATCTAAAATTTCCATTCCTCATTTAGGTACCACTACATCATCTATAGTTTCTACTACCATCCAATCTATAGATCCATTTAGTCCTAGTTTACCCTTACATCCTAGAGTATTATTTCCTTCATCCCCTACCTCCTTTTCATCCACTAGTTTACCTTCCATTTTTTCAAACACATCATTCTCATTTCCTACTAGTTCCTATAGTTCAGTTTCACTTCCTAGTAACTCCACTTCATCTTTTAATTCCTCCACTGCTTTTTCTAGTTCAACATTTTATAATCCAGTTTCATCATCTTCTTCCCCTAGTTCAGTCCCAAGCACTTCCACCTTACCTCCAAGCCAAGCTAGAATTCAAGCTATGGCTGCTAGGTATGTTCCCCTAGTTCTTCCAGGACAAATTCATGACATGCCCCAATATTACCAAAGTAAGATACCACAGTTTGATGCTACTACACAATATACTACACAGCAGCACATAAACAAAATGACATATTACTTTGAACTCCATGAGATAGATGAATCAGATGTACAAATGAGGTTGTTTGCACAAAAATTAAGAAGAGAAGTAAAGAAGTGGTTTAAAGGTCTCACTATAGGTAGTATAGCTAATTTAGCTATTTTTCATAGATTATTTGTAAATAAATGGGAAAAGAAGAAAAAACCCCTACAAATATTGTCTTAATTTGATGCTATGAAGAGAGCTCCCAATGAATCAGTACAAGACTACTCCATTAGATATAACAGTGTTTACAATTCAATTCCTACAAATCTAAAACCCACTCATGACTCTGTCTTGCTCAAATTACCATATGGATTTGACACTGACATTGCATATCAGTTAAGAGAAATAAATTCATAAACCTTAGAAAGAATGCAAAGAGATGTTGTAGTTGTAGAAGTAAACATTTTAGATAAAAAAGCTAGATTGATAAATGAGAGGAGAGTAACCATGAAAGAAGAAGCCTCTAGTTCATACACAAAAATAGATATGTTAGCTAAGACTTTAGAGAGAATGATGGATAGATTAGATAACATTAGAAAGAAGACCTCAATGGGATAATCAACAGCAAATCAAAAATCCCAATTTTAGAAAAAACATAAATTCAGGAAAATCAAAAGAATCAGTCTCAGACCAAACAATAAGACCTCCATTTTAGGAGAACTATGATGAGAGTTCTCAAAACAATGTTGAGAATGAAGACACCATAAATTTAATGGGAATAGAGGATAATAACACTATATTTCTCACATAGGAAGATCAAGAGTTATTTGAACTCCAACAACTCCAATTAGATTCAGGGGAATCCTTCGATTATAAACAAGGTTATGGTTTTGCTATAAACAAAGATCATAAGCAATATAACCTTAGGAGTAAGAAAAATATTGAACCTTCTACTAAGAAAACAGCACAAATTGAAAATAAGAAAACAGTAGAAGCCCCAACAACAAAAGTTCTGCAAATTCTCCCTAGGGAAAATAGGCAAAACTCTAGTTCTTCCCAAAAAATTTCACCAAGCCCTAAGATTTTTGACATAACAGATGAAGTTGCTCAAGCTACAAAATATTCACAAAAATCTGCTGCTGCAAAAGAATCTAATTCTTCTAAAACAGCAAACTTAGATCCTAAAACATCCACTGCTAATCCAAAATCAGTAGATCCAAAAGCTGCCACTGCAAAAAAAACTTCTAACAATTCTAAATCTGAAAAAACATCTACTACTTCACAAACCATTCCTAAAAATAAAACAAAAAGCAGTAAGACACAAGAAACTCAAACTAAAAATGAAAACATAACTGTAGAAAAACAAGATAAACCAACACAAACTACAGTTACCAAAGAAGAGTTAATTCAAATAAGTAAATCTCAACCTTCATTCAACATACAAACTGAAATTGCAAAGTAAAAAATACCAATTCCTTTAACAGAATTGGTAAAACATGATTTGTATAAATCAACCATCACTAAAACATTAAACATAAATGATGGAGAAGACTCCATAAACTTGAATGATGATCAACCAGAGTTGATATTTGGCCCAGATGTAAATGTAAAGCATCAAGATAGATAAGTTCCTCATTTTGACACCAGTTTAACCATTTATGATCAAATCTTACACAACACAATGTTAGATTCAGGAGCTTCACATAATATAATTCCCAAAGCTATAATGGAAACCCTGAAATTAGACATTACAAGGCCTTACAAGGATTTATTTTCATTTAACTCAAGAAAAGTAAAATGCCTAGGATTAATCAAAGATTTATGTGTAACACTAGTTCAATATCCTGGTAAGAGTATACTTATGGACATTGTAGTAGCTGATATCCCACCTAAACATGGAATGTTATTATCTCACTCATCGGGAGCAAAGTTAGAGGGATCTCTACAACTGGACATGTCTTGTGCTACTATATCAGTTTTTTTTCAACCTAAGAAGTTATATAGGGAAAATTTGATGAAATATATGGTAAGTAATGCAGAAAGATCAATAAATTACCCAATTTATGCTACACCTACTGACCTAGATTCATTCATCCTATGTAATGCTAAAACTGATAATGAAATTGAGACTAAACTAAAGGAAGAAAAGTAAACACAAAACAATGATAACATATTTCATGAATCTTTATGGAATTATACTTTTATGGCTTAGTAAACAAGTTAGGAGCAGGAGCAAGAGTATGGATAACCAATATAGAGAAAAATTATGCAGAAGGCCATGCTTTTAGACTGAATTTCAAATGCACAAACAATATGGCTGAGTATGAAGCCCTCATTCTAGGACTCCAAATAATCATAAATTTAGGAGGTAAAAGAATAGAAATAATGGGAGACTCAGAGTTGATAGTAAAACAAATTAAAGGTGAATATTATGTTACAATCCTAGATTAGGTCGATATAGAGAGACTGTACTAGATTTGATTGATGATTTATTGGAATGTAATTTCTCTGCAATACCAAGAAAGCAAAATATACAAGAACATTCTTTGGAAACCTTTGCTAGCACTTGTAATTTACCTTTTCAGCCTAATCATATGTATACTGTAGAAGTAAAACACAAAATACTAATCCCAGACAACCTCAAATATTGGCAATTTTTTTCTCAAGATCAACAAATTTATCATTTTATGAATAATGAAGGTGAAGTTCAGCACTGTAAAATAGACACTGATTGTACCATAGATCAAGATTTAGACAGTAACATTGATTTGAATAATGTAGATATAAATAAATTAAATTTTTCTAGACCAGCTAAGTTCAATCAATCAAATATAGATAAATTAGAGAAAGTAGAAATTGATGAGATAATTTATAAAGAAACTGATATATTAAATCTCAAAGATAATTTCTTACCAAAAGGTTTAACTCCATTAGAATATTTATTTGACTCAAATGATGTTTCTAGAAAACCCAAAATGGAGACACTTAGATCTGACATTGAGGAATGCAACATAGACACAGAACTGAAACCCAAAATGATTAAACTTTCCAAAGCCTTACCTCAACATGAAAAGGAAAAATATATTCCTCTTTTTAAGGAATTCCAAGATGTTTTTGCTTGGAGTTATGAGGACCTTAAATCTTATGACACCAACATAATTCAACATAAAATTCGTATAAAAGAAGATCAAAATCCCCTTAAACAAAAGTTAAGGAGAATCATCCCTGTTTTCATGCCCTTAATAGAAAAATAAGTTAAAAGAATGTATGATGCACAGATAATTGCACCAATCAGATATTCTGATAGGGTTTCTAACCTAGTTCCAACTAGAAAGAAAAAAGTAGAGATTAGATTATGTGTTGAATTTAGGAATCTAAACAAAGTATCCTTAAAATATAATTATCCTTTACCAAAAATGGATCATAGTTTACAAAGGGTAGTTGGATCTTCTAGGATTTCTCTTTTAGATGGATTTTCAAGATACAACCAGATTTTAGTCCAACCAGAGGATCAAGCCAAAATATCTTTTACTACTCCTTGGGGAACTTTTATATATGTAAAAAATCCTTTTGGTTTAATGAATGCAGGGGAAACCTTTCAAAGAGCTATGGATATAGCCTTTGCAAAGGAAATTCATGAATTCTTGGTAATTTACTTAGATGACATAATTTTATTTTCTAAGACTGATTATGAACACTTAGATCATCTTAGAAAAGTCTTTATAAAATGCAGAAAGTTTGGCATCTCATTAAATCCTAAGAAAACCTTATTTGGATTAGAAGAAGGCAAGTTACTAGGACACATAATTTCTAAGGAAGGAACTAGAATAGATCCTGCAAGAATAGAAGCAATTCTTAACATCAATCCACCAAGAAACATAAAAGAGTTACAAGCCTTTCTAGGTAAGATTAACTTTTTAAGAAGATTCATATCCAATTTAGCTGAGATAATTAGAGAATTAAACAACATTCTGAAAAAAGATTCAGTTCTTAAATGGACTGTTGAAGCCAAACAATCTTTTGAATCCATCAAACAGGCTTTAACCAAAACTCCAATCCTTATAAGTCCTGATTTCAAAAAGGATTTCATCATTTTTTTCATTTGCTTCAGAGCACACCATTGTTGTACTTTTAATTCAAAAAAATGACCAGGGTTATGAACATCCCATAGCTTTCTTTAGTAGAACACTTAGAGATGCATCTTTGAAGTACAATATCATGGAAAAACAAGCATTATCTTTGGTAAGGGCCATTAAAGACTTTAGAGCTTACATTCTCTATTCTCACATCATTGCGTATGTCCCAAATGTTGTATTAAAAGACATTATTACTTAGGATGGTCCTAATGGAAGAAGAGGTAAGTGGATTTCCACTATCTTAGAATATGACATAGAGATAAAGCCCACAAAGTTGGTAAAATATCAATGTTTAGCCAGACTCATGGCTGAATCAAATTTTCATGCCCTAGACATAAATTTTATTGCCCAAATAGATGATCAGGAAGAGATGGCAACTTCAGAGATGAGTGAAGCCTTTTCAAACTCACCATGGTATGCAGATATCATATTTTTATTACTAAACTTACAAGCTCCTCTTGGTTTATCAAGAACAAAAGCTAGATTCCTAAATCTTAAGGCAGTAAGATTTTGTATTTTAGACAATGTACTTTTTTGGAAAGATCAGAGTGGGATTTTATTAAATTGTTTTTTAAAATAAGAAGTTGACAAAGTATTACAATAAATTCATGCATGTGACTATGGAGGACATATATACTGGAAAAATACTGCAAAAAAGATCCTGAGAGCTGGTTTTTACTGGCCTACTTTGTTTGCAGATGTCAAAAAATATGTGACCTCCTGTCATAAGTGCCAAATCTTTGAGGGTAAGAAAAAGCTGTTACCCCTACCCTTAAAGCCCATCTCTACAGAAATGCCATTTCAACAATGGGGTCTTGACTTCATTGGAGAAATTCACCCCCTATCATCAACCCAACACAAGTGGATTCTAACAGCCATTGACTATTTTACCAAGTGTATTGAAGCCATACCCTCTAGACAAGCCATATATATTGTCATAATCTCCTTCCTAGAAAGAAACATACTTTCAAGATTTGGATGTCCCCAAAAGATAATTACTGACAATGTAGCAGCATTTAAATCTAAGAAAATGATTGAATTTTTCAATAAATAACATATTACCATAGGTCATTCTACTACATATTACCCTCAAGATAATGGCTTAGTTGAATCTTCAAATAAGATCCTTGTAAACATCATCAAAAAGTTACTGGAAGATAACAAAAAGACTTGGAATAAGAAGTTAGTCAATGCCTTATGGGCAGATATACTTACAACTAAAAAATATATTGGTACATCCCCTTACCAACTTTTCTATGGAATGGATGTTGTTTTTCCATCCTCCCTAGGAGTACCAGTAATGAAGATTATCCAAGAGTTACAAGTTGAAACAAATGGCATTCAAAGGAGGATCAATCAAACTATTCACTTGCAAAAAACAATGGAAGACTTTTATATCAAGTCTCAAGTTATCCAGGATAAGATAAGGAAATTTTTTGATAAAAAGACTAAAGAAGATGATTTCTACATTGGAGATAAAGTGTTAAAATGGGACTCAAGAAGAGAAGACAAAGGTAAACATGGAAAATTTGATGTTCTATGGAGAGGACCTTATGTGATTTATGGATATAGAGGTAATAATGCTTTCTACCTGAAATAAATGGATGGATCGGCTATGCTAGATGGACCAGTAAATGGCAGAATGCTGAAGCACTACTACTCTCCTGAGATACCAAATAGTTAGTTTCATTTACTTTGATCATTGTACATATACATTGAAGATTTTAGATTGGATTGAATATTTTCCTAAAAAAGTTGAAGCCCAGAGAGAAGGCCCTAAGCTTTGAGAGGTAAATATCATAAGTATGAATAATTGCAGAGATCAGAAAGATACTTACAGGGTCCTCATAGTCAAAATTAAAAGTCTAATAGTCTTAAAGTTCTTGACATTTCACCAGGAAATGCCATCCCCAAGTGGAGCCACTATTAGGGTCCTATAATAATAGGGTTCATAATTTTTTAATTTAGTTTGATAGTCTTGAAAATATGTACATACCTTGCTTTCTACAAGTTGTCTTCCCATATTTTGAAAAATGAAAAATAATAAAAATGAAAAGAGGGTAAAAGTCCTAAAAAGAAAGATCAAAGGACTTAGAAAAAATAGGCCCCAAAAGAAAAAAGAGATAAAAATAAGACCTGAAAGTGAGCAAGTCAAAATTCCACTACTATTTAATTTACTGCAAGAAAAATGATTATGTGTAGATTTTCAATAAATGCCATAATCCATGATCAGTTAAACAGTTTAATATTAACTTTTCATGCTTTGAATTTCATGTTTTAGATAGAGAATAAAGATATGTCAAATAGTATAAAATTGACAAATTAGTAGATAAGATAGAGAATAAATGAGGAGCTCAACAGTTTAATCTAAGCCCTTAGATGAAATAAAGTTATATTTAGATAATTTTTATGCTTTAAAATAAAATTGATTCAGGGTTGCGAGCCTAAATTCATCCACAAAAATAAAGTAAAAATGTTAGCAATAATGATGGGTAGGTATAAAGCAGTTGTGCAAACATGTAATAAAGCATCATCGAGCAAAAATTATTAATTTCCCCTCCCCCACAATGATTCAGTATTCTGAACCTTCAGTTAAAAAGAGTCAGAGCATTTCTCTGACTTCTATTGGGACCAAACCCAAGGCTTGATAACTGATTGGTTAAAAATATTGAATTCCTACACAAAACCCATATTCATCAACAATTACCCTTCATACATAATCGTGATCCCTTTTTCCTAAGTAAAAACCCATTTTTACTTGGCAAAAGTAAAAACCCTAAATAACTAATTTCATTTCATTTCAAAATCACTCCAAAACCATAAAATGCATTTTATCCTAAGTCAAAGTGTGAAAAATACAAAAGGTTTAAACTATGCTTTATTTTACACTTTACTTAGCGTTAAAACATGCATTTTTCATTCATATCATATATAACCCCTTTTTTCATATTAATTTCTAAATTATTTTATTAAATCCCTAAATTCTACCCTCCCATATAGTATAAAACCCTTTTTATATTAAATAATGCACAAAACCCTCTATTTAATATTTTAAACCAATGTTATTATACCCCACGTGATGAAATAATCCCCTCCCTTATTCCCATTGGTTTAAAATTATCAATAAAATAAAATACCCCGCCCCCTATGGTTATTAAACACTCGTCAAAAAGTTTTTAAACCATATAATAATACCTGCACCTATGTATTGATTAAACATTGTGAAATGTTTTGATTTATGCATATACTACATTACACCCTCCGCATATTATAACCCAAGATTTTAAACTTTATTAAATACATATTCATAAAGTTAAACAAACCGTCCCACCAAATATATAAACCATGGACCCCACTCTAATCCCAACGCAACTTTCAAAATAGATCTTGGCCGTTCGCATAAACATCCCACGATCCAACGACGGAGAAACAAAATCGCAAATAAACTTGCCCGTGCTTAACTTTTTCATTTCCACACGAAATGGGCAGTTTTATGGTTTTCTCTCTCCTTGACGTGGCGTATTTTTACTGGATCGCATTCGATCCATCTGAAACCACTTACCACTTAAGTGGCGTGCGATGACCACCAGCGGTTATTCGCCTATGGAACCCGAAAACCACCATTATGCCTTATTTGACCGCCATTGATTGCATGTGAAATTAAACCTAATTTGCCCAATAAACCTTAAAAATGCATTGGTTATCCCTTCTTTCTACGTATATCCACTGTATGTGTTATTTCGACTCTAAAAATAGGTATTTTCCACCGTTTTATTTCCTAGAACCTGCAGATTTCCACCTGTACCTATTCAAGATTGTCGAGGAGCTTTTAATTGCTCTAGAGATCAAAAAGACACCATAGAATCCATTCAAAAACCTTCAAAGACATCCTCAAAGCCCTATACCTACATATAACAGGTATTTCTCAAAAATTTGAGCCTATTATCAGTTTTAAAAGACCTTTAATGAAAATTTTCAGTCAGAGTTAAATTCATCAAAAATAGTCTATTAAAAGATCCAAAAAACAGGCCAAACCCTATCAAAATTTCTAAAAAAACCCTGTTTTATGTTGCGCACTATTTTGAATGAAAAAATTGAGTTTATATAGTTTTTCAAAACATTTTAAAACTCCAAATTCAGCCCAGAAATCCTCTGAAGGTAGCCAAACCATCTGTGCCTAATTTCAAAATATTCTTGGCCCTGTTATCTATTGAAAAATGCACGAAACCCTTGTTTCTTGTTTATAACCAGTAAAGGTCTGTAAACCAAGTTGAGAGTCCAAAACTGAAAAGAAAAAATCCAACAAAAGACCATATTCTACCTATTTTAATCCAAGAAACCTTTGTCAGAGAAAAAAATACTTCTGCAAACTGTTTAATCTTGCAGAAGTAGCCAGAAAAGCCTAAAAGCAGAGTTTTGTAGTCCAAAAAGCCTCAAAATGCCTAAACTACTCCAGCTACATCTTCCAAAACTACTATCGTTATAAATCCTCTGCAACCTCCATTTGTAGACATTGAGCACACCCCATTAGTAGATATTGACTATAAGATAGCAAACCCTATTGTAGAATTCAATTTTTTGGAACTTCACAACTGAAGCTATGAAAAATATTTGGATAATGTTGAAGAAGTTAAAATTTTGGAATCACACTTACCCAAATATGTTGTTCCAGTTTCCCACTCATGCCCAAAGGTCATTAGGTTCTGCCATCATCATTATATACCTGAGAAAAGAGCAATAGTCAATGCCAATAAAGAAGTACTTTTTACCATTACTGTTGAATCCATTAATCAAATGTTACAGCTTAAACATGATCCTCAAGCAGTTCCTCTATCCATTGAAGCACTTACCAAGTTGTATATTGGCTTTGAATTTCCTAAAAGATTCCAAATCTTCCAAATATTCATGCCCTTACATGTAGAAATTCCTCAAATCAATCCTCCATATTTCACTTCAAGATTTCCAGAGGGTTCTAGACATGTCATCTCCATGCTTTCCTTCATCCTAGGGTACTTTAATGATGAACATACAGATTAATTCTTTTTAGGTTTCCTATCCACTTTCACACCATGACAACCTCCATCTATTATCTTTGATTATGATGGGTATATTGCTGACAATATTCATGACCAATTAGTTAAACTTCCAATTGAAGGAGTGTTTAAATACACATCTTTCCTTTTCCATATGTTCTTGTATTTTCAAGCAGATAATTTTCCTTTAACCCTTCAAAAGCTTGACATAGAAGGGAATCCTCTTTCAATTATTTTCTGGACCTCTTTGATCAGGAAAGAGTCCACAGATTTCACCTATGCAGAGTTTTTAGACTTCATCATCCATTCATTGATAAAAATTTTGACAAATACTGAACAGCCAAGCATAAATGATGATATGAAGAAGATTTTATAGTTGTTAGAGTAGACCAAGACTGGTGATTGGTACTTGTATGAAAAGCACACTGAGATTAGAGTGTTTGGATCCAATTTGTTACTCTACAAGCTACCCAAATTTATATCAATAAGGGTTTTTTCCTTGGAGTATATCATGCAAAGATTAAACTCTGATTCTATCAATTTCCTAGCAACAAAGAAGAAAACATAATTTAAATTGAAGAATCAAGTGGGACCATTCAATTTTAATCATAGATATGCAGAGGCAAAAGCAACTAAGCAGTTATTAGAGTACAGGTTTGAAGATATCTTTTCATGGAATTATGATCCACAAGGGATACTGAGTAAAATGAGGGTTAAATGTAAACTGACACCCTACATTCATGAGACAAAACTAGAGATAGAGAAATATGCCAATTAGATTGAGTGGACAGAAAATACTATAGTAGATGCAGTGAATAAAAGTGATACTAGTCACACTTTACAAACTACAGATCAAACAGAAAAAGCCACCAAGAGGGTAAGAGAAGAAGAAACTTATGTTGCTGAAACCACTACTGAAACTAGGTTCAAGATAAGATATAATAAAAGGCCCAAAATAGATCCAGTAGGTAAAGAGAAGGTAAATATTGATGTTGAAGATACATATCTCCCGGATACCAACACAGATGTTGCCACTGTTATCAGAAATGAGAAATTTACGGAAAATGTAAATGAAGAACAAGTTGATAATGGAAATACACAATTAATAGAAAAACATCAGAACATGGAAGCATCATCTTCACAAACAGCTGAACAAAAGGATCTAGATATCAAGGAAAAGTACAAATAGATCAAGTTAAATAATGAAGAGATCAAAAATGATATTTATGCTCAATATCTTAAACAAACACCAAGTGTTCAAAACAGACTTTTATATGCCTTTGATTACTCAAATAAAAATCCAATCATGTCAGTACTGTAGCCTACGGTGAAAACTCCAAAGACAGTGGCAGATTACAAGAAGATTGATTTAGAAATCCAAACAGAAAAAATTCATGCTCTTGATCAGAAATAATTTCATAAACAGAGTTCAGAGATGTTGCATTCTATTGTTACAACCAAAGCTATGAGCGGTCAGAAACTTCATAACACTATCACAAACATGAAAGATCAAATGAAACTTGACAAAGCATCCTTATATGCTAAAGATCTAAGAATTGAATCTTTAGAATAATTTGTCTTGCAGGTTGGATATGACTCTGCAAATGTCAAAGCAACAGAACAGTTAGCAAAGAAGAAAAATGAGGACATTGCAGCATTGAGAAAACAACTTAAATTGCCATCAAGTGAACATTCTCAAGCTAAGGAAATAATACAAGGACATAATGAGAAGGATGATATGATGAATTTGATCTTTCAACTGACAGCACAGATCAAAGAAATGGAGATTCAAATGGATAAAACTTGTCCATGAAAAAGAAACACTAAAAACACCAGAAATTCCTTCAGTTATTCCTATGGTCACTACAGTTGTGCCATCAACTCTAGCAGAAGAGTTGGCACCCAAAGAGCCACTGGCTACTGCAGTGCCAGTGACATCATCTACAACATCAACTATAGATTCATCCACTGCAGAAACTCACCCTATAGATAAGGCCAACAAACTAGTGAAAGCTATGGAAGAAATGTCACTTCAGACAAGTGAAATTAAAATAATTAAAATTATGGTTGACAACCTTGAAAATACAAACAAATTGGCTCAAATAAATACCAAAACACATGAGAAAAAGGCTATTAGACTAAATGAAGAATTGAAGAAGTTACAGAAGGAATTAACCTTAAAGGAACAAATTTCATATGTGAAAAATCATTTATGGAACAAGATCATTGAATCCATCAATGATGTGTGGCCCTCAATTCAAGTGATTTTTGAACAGACAGATTTACTCAAAGCGGCATTAGCAGAAATTCAGAAGACTAAAGATGATCTTGATAACAAACCAGAACAAGCAATAGAATTGATCAATATTCTTAACAGCAAAAAACAAGCAAGTTCTCCTTGAAATAAGGAAAGTCCTCACCAAGAAGAACTTGATGAAACAACTTGAGGAGAAGTGTGAGAATATGAACATCACCATAACTAGGTTTATGGTCAAATTTGAGAATTTGAGGCAAAGAAGTTTGCCTAATATTTTGGTCATTAATGAAAAACTAATGCCTTAGGAGGATTACAATAAAAAGATCAGAAATTTTTCAAACGATCAAGTTGAAAAGTCAGGTGGACAAGGTACTCCAACAAGAAAAGTCTTACTCAGAAGCGTTGAGGATTTATTTTATTTGCAGCATGAGATAAAACACTTGTTTGTCATAAAACCAAATTTTTCCAGGTATACAAAAGCGGATGAGAATTTCATAAAATTAAAGAAGATCCAAATTCCAAATGAGGAAGCTTGGTAGTCATTAACAGATTTACTATGAAACATAAAAAGGAAGAAAGATAAAAGAGAAAACAATTTGCTGAATTGCAATGAAAACAGATTTTTATTACAATAGTAAACATATTTTACAGTGGTTAAAGAGTATCCGAGTTTAAAATATTATCGGAGATTAAAGAGAATCAGTGAAAGAGTATAAGATAAATCAGATCAGATTTTAAAACCAACTTGAAATATCTAAAGCCAACAAGGACACCAAGGCAGCCAGCTGCACCTCATACATAATCAATTTCTATTTTATTTGGATAGATAGGACAACTTGTTGATTTGTTAAGAAGCTGTCTCTATTTTTTTTTAAAGATATTTCTATTTTCCTTAGATAATTCCTAAAATCATTTTAAGATATTTTGTAAACAATTATGTATAAATACTTCATCTTTAGAAGTATTAGTGTGAAATAAATTGCTGAAGATTTTTGTAGTCATTTTTTATTGGACTTGAAGGGTTTTGTGTTTCAAATCTTGAGTAGCGGACTGGATTGGATCAATTGGCATAATATTTCAGGATTCATGTGATGAGCTATTGAAGGGAAGTATTTCCTTCTTGTCATTGTTTATCTTTCTTAGTTATATGCATCCATTATGTGTTATAAATTTGAATGAATAAACAGGAGTATTACTTCAAGATTTGTTAAAAGCACCTTTTTTTATTGTTTATCATTTCTATGTTTTATGTTGATTTTCAGAGTAGGGAATCCTTAATTTCTCCCTCTTTCGTTTGACCTCTGTCTACTACTTCTCTTTTCCGGATTAAAGAATTTTTCATTGCTCTTTATCCCAATCATATATCCTCACCAAACAAGCTTCCAAAATCTTCATGGGTTATATATCTTGCCCTGAAAACATTTGACTTTTTGACCTTGATCCTAGCTCTGTCTGCTTGATTTTTGACTCCTTGGTCCAATGGAAAAACATATTTCCCACTATCCATCTCATTAGGTGATTTTTCCCACCAAACCAACCAAACCAAAACCAAATTGCACAGTCATAACTAGCCTAATATCATATAAAATAAACAAAGTTAAATATTATAGAGAGAGCCCTCTCTGAACCCTAAGAACGCTAGATCTTAGAGTTTAAAAGTTGGTCTATGGTTACCTCTAGTGTTCTTAGACTTTAAAACAAATTCTCACGACTTTAGAATTACTAGAGTGATAACAAGATGGAAAATGATCTTTTAAGACAACAGGTGTGGATGAACCTTTGACAAATTTCAATACCTCGTCTCGATGTGGACACTCTTTTATGTAGTGATCCTCATCATAGATAATACAAGGATAACAAGGTTTTCGTTTTTTGTCTAACGGTTCGGTTTTTTCAGCTTTCACTTTGGGAGAAGTGTTTTGTTTATTTTACCCTTCCCCTTCTTCTTATTGATGGATTTAGCTTTGGTTGTAGATGAATCTAAGACATGAATTTTGGGAGAAGTTTCTAGGGAAGGGTATCCTTTAGGTGAATCTGGTAGAGTTATGAATGGAGAAGTAGATTTAGATGATGTCTTATTACTCTTTGTAGTATTAAGTGTAGCAATTGTACCATCTGCAAAATTAGAACCAAAAGGATTTGCATTAGGTTGACCTAGTCATGGTAAATAAAGAATTTTTCCATATAGAGTACCAAACTATGTGTAAACGAGGTCCAGCTACTGCGCTTGAGCTATGACATGTTCTTCTGTTACAAAGCCTCCTTTAGCTACATCCTCAGTAATTTTTGGAAGCAATGATTTAATGAACCATTCTTCCAAAATTTGATCTTGAATGAAAACTTTCACTAAACGTTGTCTACGTCGCCATTCGTGTATGTGATCTAAAATGTATGTAGATGTACTATGTTTTAATGAAGTTAAAAGTTACATGCCATTGTCATAACGGACTGGAAATTTAAAATGAGTTAGGAAGGTTGTTGTTAAAGCGTTGAAATTATTGAAAGAGCCATGCGGTAACTCAATGTACCACTTTGCAACTAAGCTGATCAATGTTCTCTGAAAAAGTCTCAAACGAATGGAATCGTCAATTAAGGAGTTGGATGTGCACCACAAATGATAAGTCATCACATGATTTGAGGGGTATTCTCGTGATTTTCCTTCAAACTTTGGAATATCACTGGGCAACTTAGTTGGCATTTCCAGCCAAAACAGAAGATAATAAATTGGATCATTCTTTAGTTGAGACAAGTCTAGTAAGTATAAAGTTACAATGAATGGTAACTGATGGTTAGGGTCTTTCTGTGAAAAATGATATCCTTGAGGAACAATACCAGTACCCGGAGGAGGATATCCAGGATAACCCAGGATAGCCTAAGCAAATGGGATTGGAATTCCTCTAGGGTATCCAGAGTTAGCCATACCAAACTGAGTTTGAGCTGGTATTTATGTATAAACAGGGAATGGTTGACTCTGGTAAACTGGATTTTGTCTCATTTTTATATATCTAAATTTCCCTTGGAACGGTTTACTCTGAACAAATCCTCCTTGAAATTTTTGACCCATAAAAGGAAAACTTGTTTGAACTGTAGATGCACCAGGTTGTCCTACAGAGTTTTGCGTTGCAGATTGAACTATAGGTCCAGTTTGATGAGCAGTAATCTAAGGTATTTCCTGTGTAACATTTGGTATTTTTTTTTGAAGGGTTGTAACAACAAGTGTTTGAGAAACTCCGGGGAAAGGTGTACATGGTTTTTGAATGGAAATTTGTGCAGTAGATTGGATAGGAGTACTTGGAGTACTCTGACCAGCTTGTTGAATACTAGGAACAGATGCCTGAGGGGTAATTTGAAGTGCACTCTGAACAGGCTATTGGACTTGGGTAAAACCAAATTGTCTAGCTAGTTGAGCAGGTTGATTATAAGGTTCTTGTAAAGTAGGTTGAAAATATTATTGATTAAAAAACAGATTCCACACAGTATTAACGCCTGGGTAAGGAGATCCCATCAAGGTTGTGATACATAAGGTTAACCATAACCAGTTTGAGTCATTGGAACATAATTTTGATAATTACCTGGAAAGTTTGATCCTACAACAGAAGGATAATTTCCAGTAAAAGGTTGTCCTCCTTGAAAGGATAGATGCTCTTGATAAAATTGTTTCCCTTGAAGAGGTATCTGTCATTGAAGAGGTTGCTGCCCTTGGAGAGGCTGCTACCCTTGGAGAGGTTGTTGTCCTTGAAGAGGTTGCTGCCCTTGGAGAAATTGTTGTCGTTGAGAAGGTTGTTTCCCCCCAAATGCTATATAGCCACCTTGAGAGCTAGCTAGAGGAATATTTTCGGAAAACATATAGATATGTTCCGTTGTCAAAGTTTCGGTGGTAGATTCATAGAGACTACTTGATTGTGTAAAAATTTTTGAAGATGGATATGCTGCTGAGAAAGTGCCAGAGAGAGACTAGTACCCAGCAGGAACCGATGGACCTATTAGAGTCCTATAAATATATGATTCATAATTTTGAATTTAATTTCGATAGTCTTGTAAAATATGTACATACCTTGCTTTCTGCAAGTTGTTTTCCCATATTTTGAAAAAATAAAAAAATCAAAAATAAAAAAAGAGGGTAAAAATTCCTAAAAGAAAAATCAAAGGACTTACAAAATAGAGACCCCAAAAGAAAAAAAAGATGAAAATAAAACATGAAAGTGTGAAATTCCAAATGCCACTACTTTTTAATTTTTGCAAATGATTTTAGCAGAGTGTCAATAAATGCCATAATCCATGATGAGTTAAACTGTTTAAACTTGACTTGACATGTTTTCAATTTCCATGTTTTAGATAGTGAATAAAGTTTTGTCAAACAGTTTAATCCTGAAAAATGAGTAGATAGGTAGAGAATAATGAGAAGCTCATCAGTTCAATCTAAGCCCTCGGATGAAATAAGGTAGAATTAGATAGTTTTATGCTTTCAAAAGAATGAAATGTTTCAAGGTAACAAGCTTAAACGCACCTGCTAAAAGGAAGAAAAAATGTTAGGGTAATGTTGGGTAGGTAGAAAGAAGTGGGAAAAATCATGTAATATTCATCACCGGGAAAATATCACTAATTTCCCTCCCCTTGTAGGTATTCAGTATTCTATGCTTCCAGTCAAAGAGGCTTGGAGCATTTCTCTGAATTCTATTGGGACCAGACCCAAGGCTTGATGACTGAATAGTGAAAATTGTTGAATTCCTATGATAAATTCCCCTTCACCATTATTTATCCCTCATTCATACATTTAAGTCATCTTCATAATTAAAGAATCCTTCTTACTTAATGAAGCTTAAAATCCCATTTAATTAACTTCCTTCATTCATAAAAAATACAAAAACCCTCAAAAAACACTCTATCCTAAGTAAATTGGTGAAATGATAAAATAATAAGCTATGCTTTTATTTATTCAATCTACTTGGTCATTTAGTGTATTTTTGTGTATTCCATCTGTTTAGTCAATTTAGTGTCCTAAATTGCTAACATAAATTATCGACCAAGGCTAGAAAACTGATGAAGTGTGGTGCACTATATGTGCTTAAGAAACCTACTTCTTACTTCGTTGTTTTGATGTTTTACTGTTGTTTTTGGGGTTTTATGTTTTTATTCTTAGTGTTCTACTCTGTTATTGCCTAAATCTACCTCAGGCTGAAGGAAGGCAGAGTCTAGGGTAACATCAAACCACGCTTAATCTGGTAGCTAGCCCTACCAGATCAGGAGAGGGCTCTCTCCGGGTCAATCTCAGCAAAAATAATCAGTGAGGCTTGAGATGACTTAAAATAAAGGTTGATTTTAGGCTAGGTATACATATAAAAGAGTTTGATTTTATTTTGGGGGTTTTTGTTGGAATCAAAGGGAAGGGCAGATTTTGGGTCTGGGAAAATGATCAGTTTTGCAGAGAGCTGAATGGGGCAAGAAAGGAAATTGTTTTGATGCTTTGAATTTGAATGCAATGGATAGCTCAGACCGGTGAGGGGTTGAAGAGGGCAAGGGGATTTCAGGAATCCTCTTCAAACAGTTGAAAACATGGAAAATTAAACAAAACTCAAGGCAGAGCACTGCAAATCTAATGAATTCCACCTTTATTACTTGTTTGTTTAACTTAAGAAGAAATGAGAAGGAAGATGATACACATGAAACATCAGTAAACTTACAATCACAGAGAGAAACACACCATAAAAACATAGAGCCACATGGATCCCAAAGAGTGCTGCAAACCCTGGTCTATTCCTTTGCCAAAATGTAGAGATGAAATGTACAATGAAGCTCAAAGCAATCCAAAGTGTCCAACCTCTGCTAATGACTGAAAAATTACAAGATATAGACCACACTAACTCATCCCCAGCCTCTAGGGGTTGAGCTCACAAGTTTAGGAGTTGTTTCAACAAGATCTAAACTAAGAACTAGAAAATAGGCAGTGGAACAGCTTGCCTCTATAAGATAGGAAACCGATTCATTCAGTTACAATTCACTTTTTGGTGAATGAATCTACTTATATGAGTGACAATTTGTCAAAATTACATAAAAAACCATGAAATTACATAAAGTTACATCAAGAGATTTACATTTTGAGATAAAAAATTCAAACTAGCCAAAACTAGGCAAAAAACTGAGTTACTGGGTGAAAACTAGGCCAAAATTCCCAATGCGTCGCGCCTGAAATCTCTATGCATTGCGCCAGTTTGGAGCCAGTTTTGAAGGCATTCCCGACGTCAAAATTGAGCACGGGATAGCTCGTTGGAAATATATACCTATCTAATTTCCAACCCAAGTGGAATTGCTAAATATGGTTCCCATTTTCCCCTCCAAAAATCATTTTTCCCAACACTTCTTCCTGTGTGTCCAAAAAGGGGCAGAAAGGTCGTTTTTAGAGTGTTTTTGACCCTTCAGGCAACCCAAAACTTGTCAAAATATTTAGGTAATGGGTAGGAATGCATAAATTTTGATGAAAAATCCATAAATACAAGGTTTTCTTCAAGAGGAGCTGCCAATTATAAGCGTGTGCCAAGTGGCGCTACGCGTCAGGTAGGAAAATCTGTGTTAAGGCCAAAAAAATCAAAATTGACAAAAAGTTTCCCAAATTTCTTGAAATTTGGGCTGAATGTCCACCATCAAGCGCTATGCTAGGCCAAAGAAGATTCGGCCAAAATTTCGAGTCTATCATGCCTTTTGCGACGCTTTAATTCCCTCTTTAACTTTGCCTTCAGGATCTTGATTCGCGCCTTGCAAACATGATTCCTCGCCCAATAATGATTCTTCATGTGACTGAGCATGTTATTTTCCTTGTTGGCCTTCTCCAATAGCTTATCCAAATGAATATTTACCCTCTCAAGCCAATTCTCTCTATCAGCCTCAATCTCTCGCTCAAATGTGGTCAATTTGATTTTCCTCCTCTTGGTAGCTTGCCGGTTTTGCCTTCATGTTTTTGAACGCCACGGATGAGTGGGACAGATGAGGAGAGGATTTGATACTAGCTATATAATTTTAGGGAATGAAAGGGTTTAGGGGATGAAATCTAGGGTTTGGGATGGCAATTAGTGTTTTGGGGATATTTAACTAGGGTTTGGGATAGTGGGATTAGGGATTTAGGGTTAGTTGATTAGGGATATGGGAAATGTGGAATTGGTAGATGAGAATGTAACGAAAGGGAAAAATGAAGGAATAAAGGAGTAAGGGAGTGAGAGATAGTTAGGAGCATAATTGGTAGTAAGAAATAGAACTCATAAACGCTATGCAACTGCTTTTGGCAAGAAATGTAAAAAGGTAGGGTTTTGATTTTTTCTCATTAAATCACCATAAGCACCAAGAGAAATTCATTTATTGGTCATGGAGGGATGTTAAATTACTTGGGAAATGAATAATTTATCAATCTGAGAGCTTTGGTGGAATATTTGAATGGATTTCAGGATTTTTATTCCAATGCGTAGCGCCAGTTACAAAATTACACTGCAAACCATTGCCCAATGTGTAGCGCCATCTCAATGCGTAGTGCCTTTTTGCAGGAGGCTTTTGGAGACCTTACCGGTGTCAAAATTGGGCGTGGGATAGCTCGTTGGAAATATTATTGAGTCTACTTTCCAACCCAACTGGAATTTTACAATTTGGAGTTCATTTTCCTTGTTAAAAATAAAATCTCCCAAGACTGGTCAAAATGTGCAAAATGAGGCTGCCTCAAGGAAGAGTGCTGTTGCAGTCAACTTTTGAAGGTCTTCTACAACTCCAAATTGAGCTCATGATAGCTCATTGGAAATCTCTTTGTGTCTAGCTATCATGTGACCCATCAAACAAGTCATTTGGCCAACCAATCTAGGATAAATCGTGATTTTCCCAAGGTCACTTTAGAGGTGCATCAATTCTTCAGAGGCAACTGTATTTTTGACATTTCTCTAAAACCATGACACCTGTGTAAAAAGTGAAGGATTTTTTTCTTCCTTGACCTATTGTGGAAAAAAACCTCTCTCTGTTTTCCCAAATTCATCTTTTATTTCTCAAGAACATCATTGGAGTAAAACCTATCGCGATGTGTGGAACAAGGGATTTGTCGAAATGAAGCGAAATGAAAGGGATAAGGGGCTTCTAAATTCTTGAGAAAATTTTGGGAAGTAGGGAGGGATGTTAGGAAGTAGGGGAAAGTGAAATTTCAGAGATTGAGTGAGTGGAAGGGGTCCAAAAGGGAAAAACACAGGGATAGCCTAGAAAATTGCCAAGTTATAGCAAGAAACTAGGGTTTGTGCGAAAATGAGGAATTTGGGGGATCTCAGTTATGGGAAGTGTTTAATAAGGTACATTAAGGATAGGGGAAGGTGTGTGAACATCAGGATACAATTTTTGCTGATGATTTGACCATCCAAGAGAAATTACCTTCAAAACCCTAAGAGAGGGAAATGAACCTTACCTAGGCACAACTGAAGCATGAACAAGGTGTAAAATGACCCAGTGGAACTTGACATGATGATGAAAACCCTCTGATTGATAGTACATTCAGCTGAATAGTGACATGGACCGACATTTGGACAACTTTGACAGGAGTAAAATCAAACCCTAGACCTAATAGCTAGTGACCAAATTTTACTTGAAGACTCACTGAAATGAAAAAATTTGACCTTGACATCTTAAAATCACTTTGTAAGAGCATGTTTGATCACTGGAAGAAGGCTGCAAAGAATGACACTAACATTGGCTCCAATGGGGATGGTAGCTCCTTGGAGGTGCCAAGAACTACATATCTTTGGAAAGCAGACAGTGCCTTTATCCATTGGGCAATGGAGTCAAAAACTCAAGCTAAAATGCATGACTGAAAATTGATGACTTGACGACACAAATTGACACTCACTCAACTAAAAACTGACTCGATACTTAAACACAACCGACAAACTAGAAAATATGCTCAATATGAAGCTTATTCAATACAACCTACTCTAGTTGTTCCATTCATCACCTGATCAAGTGAAATGAAACAACCAATGCAACCAAGTAAGTATTCCAGCTGCTGTTTGAATTCTCCGCAAGTGCTCGCTTATGAACAACAAGAGAGAACTACTGAAAGGAAAATCCCATGAAAACTTGTGAATAGATCCGTTGAATACTATGGATTCTCTATCTGCCTCCAAAAACACTGCATAAAGATCTTGAAGTTCATGCACACTGGGACTTAGCTCACCCAATGGATTACTTTTCTTCTCCTCATACCATGAATGAAAAATTTGTTTTGAGCTTTGTGACGAGGCCCCTGCTGAAAATGACAAAGAGACCGGCTGCCGGATCAAGTTTATATTAGCACATGTTTCAAGCTTACATATATTCAATGGAGAAGGACTTTGACTGCAGACATCATCCAACACATCAGCTATTGGATCATGAAAAACTTGAAAATACTGAAAAGACTGCTGCAACCCATTTTCTATTGGTTTCGATGAGATTACATGATTTCCTACAAGCTGCTCATTTGAAGATTTACTATGCAATTTATCCTTCAAAAACTGAAATGATTCAAAACAAAATGGTACGGAATCATCTTGTATCATTTGATCGTATGTGCCAGCTTCCAAGTCTTCATCTGCAACTTGACAATCAATGGAATTCGGGGGCTGCAAATCTGGATATCAGAAGTCTTGAACAAGGTTTTTATTGCCCTCAAGATGGTCTAAATCAAGACTTGTTAACAGTTGATTTCTGATTGCATGGAAGTTGTCTCTGATGAACTGAAACGAGTCAAAAAAAAAAGGCAAATATCCTTCACTTACTTCAAAATTTGTTGCACTTTCCTCGTCATTGTCATAGCTGATATGCATCAATTGATCACTGTACTCAAGCTGTTGAAAGTGAACTTCCTCCTTCCACAAACTAGCTGGTGTTTTTTCTGCAATATTAGCTTCTGTTTGGAGAACATAATCATCATCATACTGATCAAACTGAGGAAAATAATCAGTATAAAACACATCATCAAGCATACATGTCAAATCAACAAATCTCTCTTCTCCAAGATGATCTACAAAACAATCATTATCAGATCTATGACAACTGGGATAAGAAACAAAATATTTTGGATCAGCAACTTGTTCTTCTTCAATCAGCGAGCCATGGGTTTGAAAATTATACTCATTCCTTGTGGTGATATTTTTCATCATCTCTTCCACTGCACTTACCAACATGTCAAGCTTTATCTCTAGAGATGTCGATTCCTTCGGATCTATGTTTTTCATCTCTTCTTCCTTCAATCTTGCCCTTTGGATCCGCAAATGAGCCTCTACATTTATTGCATTGTTCTGCATCTCTTCAAGTGTTGCAAGATTCCTTTCTCTCAACTGAAACTCCATTTCCAGATCAAAGGCACCCAGGTAGTGCAAGAGAGCAGATCCAGGAGGAGGTCTTATATCAACTGGCATCGTAAAATATACTTTGTTAAATCTGGCAGAAAATTGTTGTACTGTCTCCCCTGGCAGTCTTTTCAGCTGGTTATACTCTTCTATAATCAACAAAGGGTTCTATCTTATCACCCACCTGTCGAGGAAAACATTGACAAACTGCTAGAAATCTAAGATGCTTGCATCGGGCAGGTTTTTGAACCAACTCTTGACTTGGCCTTGAAAAGAAAGAGTAAAAGGCCTAATACTAACATCCTCTTCATCAACTTCAAAAAGGTCAAGAAAAGACTCAAAATTCAGAACATGTCTCTCAGCAGTGATGTTGTTGCATTCACCATCAAATCTTGGTAGATATAGGTCATGATTTTTAGGGAAAGCATGGGATATAGGAGGTAAAATCGGAGGCTTGTATCGATCTGGAATTTTACAAGGTATAGGGGTATGTACAAATGCTGCAGAATCAGTCTTGGTCTCTTAAGGTTCATCAGTTTGAAGATGGTCATCACAAGATTCGAAAGGAAGGTCTTGATCAAGCTCAAAAGCATGCAAATATTTGGTATTCACAATCTTCAAAGGGAAGGAATCAAATGCAGGTTGAGGATATTTTCTCAAATACAATATTCTTTGCAAAGCCTTCTTGATATTCTCGAGAAAAGAGAAGAAATAATTTATGATAAAGAAAAAAATGTCTTGGATGAAATTCCAACTTAAATACCTGATCTTTCCATATTGTCCTTTCATGTTTATGCTGGTTAGGTTCATCCTCCAGTGGAGTCCTTGGATCTGATCTCAAAACTGATTTAGAGTCGCCAGGTGAATGATTTCAGCCTTGCGGTGTCTGATCGTTGTCCACCATCAACAATCAGATCTGAAATTGATTACATTTTACTGAGGAACTAGATGTTCATTTCATAAACTAGACCAGAGATTGACTGAAGCAGCATTCATCTACTTTCGCTAATGCAAAGCAAGAGCATTTCGAAGGCTACCTAGCTAACTTCAGGCTCCGTCTATAGATTATAAAGCAAACAACAAACTTTTCTTCCCCAGTATGGTCGCCACTATGTTATTGCCTAAATCTACCTTAGGCTGAAGGAAGGCAGAGTCTAGGGTAACATCAAACCATGCTTAATCTGGTAGCTAGCCCTACCAGATCAGGAGAGGGCTCTCTCCGGATCAATCTCAGCAAAAATAATCAGTGAGGCTTGAGATGACTTAAAACAAAGGCTGATTTTAGGCTAGGTATACATATAAAATATTTTGATTTGATTTTGGGGGTTTTTGTTGGAATCAAAGGGAAAGGCGGATTTTGGGTCCGAGAAATGATCAGTTTTGCAGAGGGCTGAATGGGGCAAGAATGGAAATTGTTTTGATGCTTCGAATTGAATGAAATGGATAGCTCAGACCAAGGACGAGTTGAAGAGGGAAAGAGGTTTCAAGAATCCTCTTCAGACAGTTGAAAACATGGAAAATTAAACAAAACTTCAAGGCAGAGCACTGCAAATCTAATGAATTCCACCTTTATTACTTTTTTGTTTAATTTAAGAAGAAATTAGAAGGGAAATGATACACATGAAACTTCAATAAACTTACAATCACAGAGAGAAACACACCATCAAAACATAGAGCCACATGGATCCCAAAGAGTGCTGCAAACCCTGGTCTATTCATTTTCCAAAATGCAGAGACGAAATGTACAATGAAGCTCAAAGCAATCCCAAGTGTCCAACCTCTGCTAATGACTGAAAAATTACAATATATAGACCACACTAACTCATCCCCGGCCTCTAGGGGTCGATCTCACAATTTTATGAGCTTTTTCAACAAGATCTAAACTAAGAACTGGAAAATAGGCAGTGGAACAGCTTGCCTCTATAAGATAGGAAACTGATTCATTCAGTTACAATTCACTTTTTGGTGAATTAATCTACTTACATGAGTGAAAATTTGTCAAAATTACATCAAAAACCATGAAATTACATCAAGTTACATCAATATCTTTAAATTTGGAGATAAAAAATTCAAACTGGCCAAAACTAGGCAAAAAATTGAGTTACTGAGTGAAAACTAGGCCAAAATTCCCAATGCGTCGTGCCTGAAATCTCTATGCATTGCACCAGTTTGGAGCCAGTTTTGAAGGCCTTCCCGATGTCACAATTGAGCACATGATAGCTCGTTGGAAATATATACCTATCTACTTTCCAACCCAAGTATAATTTTTGAATTTGGTTTCCATTTGCCTCTCCAAAAATGAGTTTTCCCAACACTTCTTCCTGTGTGTCCAAAAAGGGGCAGAAAGGTCGTTTTTAGGGTGTTTTTGACCCTTCAGGCAACCCAAAACTTGTCAAAATATTTAGGTAATGGGTAGGCATCCATAAATTTTGATGCAAAATCTATAAATACAATTTTTTCTTCAAGAGGAGCTGCCAATTATAAGCGTGCGCCAAGTGGCGCTACGCGTCGGGCAGGAAAATCTGTGTTAAGGCCAAAAAAATTTAAATTGACAAAAAGTTTCCAAAATTTCTTGAAATTTGGGCTGAATTTCCACCATCAAGTGCTATGTTGAGCCAAATAATCTTTGGCCAAAATTTGGAGTCTATCATGCCCTTTGCGACGCTTTAATGCCCTCTTTAACTTTGCCTTCAGGATCTTGATTCGCGCCTTGCAAACATGATTCCTCGCCCAATAATGATTCTTCATATGCCTGAGCATGTTCTTTTCCTTGTTTTCCTTCTCCAACAGCTTCTCCAAATGAATATTGACCCTTTCAAGCCAATTTTCGCGATCAGCCTCAATCCCTTGCTCAATGGATGTCATCTCGGTTTGGCTCCTTTTGGCAGCTGGCTGGTTTTGCCTTCATGTTTTTGAGCGCCATGGATGAGTGGGACTAATGAGGGGAGGGTTTGATGCTATCTGTATGATTTTAGGGAATGAAAGGTTTTAGGGGATGACATCTAGGGTTTGGGATGGCAATTAGTGTTTTGGGGATATTTGACTAGGGTTTGGGATAGTGGGATTAGGGATTTAGGGTTAGTTGATTAGGGATATGGGAATTAAGGAATGAGTAGACGAAATGTAACGAAAGGGGAAAATGAAGGAATAAAGGAGTGAGGGAGTGAGAGATAGCTAGGAGTTGAATTACCAGCAAGAAATACAACTCATAAACCCTATGCAATTGTTTTTTGACAAAAAATGCAAGGAGGTAGTGTTTTGATTTTTTTCTCATTAAATCACCATAAGCACCAAGAGAAATTCATTCATTGGTCATGGAGGGATGTTAAATTACTTTGGAAATGAAAAATTTAGCAATTTGAGAGATTTTTTGGAAGATTTGAATGGATTTCATGCTTTTTAGCCCAATGCGTAGCGCCATCTCAATGCGTAGCGCTAGTTAGAAAATTACACTGCAAACCATTGCCCAATGTGTAGCGCCATCTCAATGTGTAGTGCCTTTTTGCAGGAGGATTTTGGAGACCTTCCTTGTGTCAAAATTGGGTGCAGGATAGCTCGTTAGAAATCTTATTGATTCTACTTTACAACCCAACTAGAATGTTTCAATTTGGAGTTCATTTTCCTTGTCAAAAATCAAATCTCCCAACATTGGTCAAAATGTGCAAAATGAGGCTGCCTCAAGGTAGAGTGCTATTGCAATCAACTTTTGAAGGTCTTCCTCAACTCCAAATTGAGCTCATGATAGCTCATTGGAAATATATTTGTGTATATCTATTATTTGACTCATCAATAAAGTCATTTTTCCAACCAAGCTAGGATAAAGCTTGATTTTTCCAAGGTCACTTCAGAGGTGCATCAATTCTTCGGAGGAAACTGTATTTTTGACATTTCTCTAAAACCATGACACCTGTGTAAAAAGTGAAGGAGGTTTTTCTTCCTTGTCCTATTGTGGAACAAAACCTCTCTCCGTGTTCCCAAATTCATCTTTTATTGCTCAGGAACATCATTGGAGTAAAACCTATCCCAATGTGTGGAACAAGGGTATTGTCGAAATGAAGCGAAATGAAGGGGATAAGGGGCTTCTAAATTCTTGAGAAAATTTTTGGAAGTAGGGAGGGATGTTAGGAAGTAGGGGGAAAGTGAAATTTCAGAGACTTGGTGAGGGGAAGGGGTCGGTACTCAAAACACAGCTCAGTCGAAATTTGCTGGTTATAGCAAGAAACTAGGTTTGTGCGAAAATGAGGAATTTGGGGGATCTCAGTGATGGGAAGTTTTTAATAAGGTACATTAAGGATAGGGGAAGGTGTATGAACATCAGGATACAGGTTTTGCTGATGATTTGACCATCCAAGAGAAATTACCTCCAAAACCCTAAGAGAGGGAAATGAACCTTACCTAGGCACAATTGAAGTATGAACAAGGTGTAAAATGACCCTGTGGAACTTGACATGATGATGACAACCCTCTGAATGACGGTACACTCAGCTGAATGGTGACATGGACCGACATTTGGACAACTTTGAAAAGAGTGAAAACAAACCCTAGACCTAATACCTAGTGACCAAATTTTACTTGAAGACTCACTGAAATGACAAAATTTGATCTTGACACCTTAAAATCACTTTGTAAGAGCATGTTTGATCACTGGAGGAAGGCTGCAAATATCGACACTAACATACTCTGAACTAGAAAGATGAGATTAAGTCTAATTAAAAGGAAGGAAAAGGAAATGTTGTCAAATGAATTAAAGCAAAGTTTTATTTGCAAATTCTGTTCCTAACTAAGAAATGATGAAAACAGAGAGTCCTAATCCATGGATATTACAGCTTCTAAATGAACATTCATGAAATGAAAAGTAACTCAAAACACTACAACTTAATCTGATTCATTTAGTTAGAGATTTGTTGGAAGAGCTTGTGAAAAATATTAATTCTAATGCAATGAGGATCTCCTAAAACATAAAAGGAAAGCTGAAACAACTTATAACATTACAACTAAATCTCATTCATGAGTTAGAGGTTTATTGGAATAGCTTTTGAAAGAGATTAATCATAATGTG
This sequence comes from Pinus albicaulis, assembly GCA_034641835.2. Taxonomy (NCBI): domain Eukaryota; kingdom Viridiplantae; phylum Streptophyta; class Pinopsida; order Pinales; family Pinaceae; genus Pinus; species Pinus albicaulis. The sequence continues at coordinate 21,132,789 of CM076571.1, forward strand.
ATAAGGATCTTCTATGAAGCAAAACAATCAATAACTCACAATATTACAACTTAGTCTCATTCGTGAATTAGAGGTTTATTGGAAAAGCTTTTGAAAGAGACTAACTGCAGTATAATGAGGATCTTATTTTTAACTAAATAACAGAAAATGAAATGCTAATAACTCAGAATATCACAATTGAATCCCATTCATTTAATAGAGATGTATTGGAAGAGCTTGAGAAAGAGACTAACTGCAATATCATGAGGATCCTTTATCTAAGAAAATGACATGAAACATCATGCTAAAAGCTATGATTTCAGAAAGCAATATAAGTAAGGAAATATGACAAAACAGAATTGAAAATGACTTATCTAGAAAACATGTAAAACCTCCTTGAATAGCAGGGGCCCTCTGCTACCAATTTGGTGAAATTCTTCAGCTCCTTAAAGTTGTAATCAAAACAGCATCAAAGAACTGAACTTCTTTATTGATAAACTCACAAATCTACATCCCATTCCATCTTAAGCTTTGTTACAAAACACTCTCCAATCCTTTCTCTTCTTCTCCTATTTTTCACTACTTTTGATAGGAGAAAGCTTCCCCTATTTATACAAAAATATGAGAAGTTATCTCATTAATGAGAGTCCATAAATCTCTCCCTCTATCTCTAGAGTTACAATCAAAATAGGAAATGATAAGACACATGTCTTTTTAGAGTTTCAATACAAATAAGAAATGAGGCACATATATTCTTAGAGTTTCAATACAAAAAGGAAATGAGACACATGTCCTCATGATCCCATGATCTTCTCTACTCAAATTCGAATTTGGTTTTGGGAGGCCACATAAAGGTCTTTTAGAAGCTTCCTTTTGACCTCCGCATGTCACAAAACTCATAACACATATATATATATATGAAACTATGTTAATTTTCTAGTTTCTAATCATAAATTCACTTTAAATACATAAAATAAATAAATTTGGAAGAAAATGATCCTAACCCATATATTTATGAAAATGGTTACTTGATGTAGAGTTTTAGGTCAGATGGCTATGAAATAAGAGCTGAATGGTTATGACATAATGGAAATATGTATGAATATGGAAAACACTCTTGAGACTCAACATACCCCCCAACTGAAGTTGTTGCATGTCCTCATGCAACTATTGCAATGATTAATTTGTCCATGAGTTGATCTTTTATGAGTTTTGACTCATATAGATTCGTTCCAAACTTTGATTCTTGATATTTTCTTTTTGGCAAAGTATAATACATTTGATTGCAACATTTTTTAATGGTTGGTTCTTGTGTGACAACCAATTTTTTGAGCAATGGTTCTTGTGTAACAATGCTTTATTTTCTTTGTTGCATCAAAGTTCATGAAAAAATTTTAGAATCAATTACTTCATCAATGAATTGATCATTTTCAAGGCATATAATCTTTTGGATCATGTTGCAACAATAGTTGGTTGGGAAGTATATGCAGGTGGAAATGAAATAAAAATGTGTGATAGTGTATGACATGTGGATATGAAATGATGTCCCTTACCCCCCTAACTAAAGATATGAAAATGTGAAAAAGGGAGTGAGGAATTTTTCCAAAGTTACAACTTTAGCATTCTAATGAATTACATGACTAAAAATTAGAAAACCAAATACCTTCACTTACCTTAAATATGGATGAGTTGTGTATACTAAAGAGTGTGGTTGTTGATGTTGTTGGATCATGAACTATGTAAACAAATGAATTTGATATGTTTCTTCGTTCTCTTTGTGTTGATGACAAGATTGGGATCTTTATTGTTGCTAATACAAATTGATTCCTTCCGCAAACTGTTGAAATGATGTAGTCTTCAATTGTTACAAAATCCGATGGTACAATTCTAGTCATGTGAATAAATGTGTTGATTTCGAGCATGAAGAGAAGTCATTGGATTACCGACCATTGATGAATTTCGTTAACCAATGTGAGGAAAACTCACCATTAATGTCAATGAGTGCCAAGGTACCTAAGTACATCTTGTGAAGTGTGAATAGATGATCTGATGTCGAGCTACTTGCAAGATCTGATGATTAAGGGACATTGATGTATTCCCATGATTGTCAGTGAGAGAACTTGTCATTAATGCATACAAGCCTCAAGGTACTATTAAGGACTCTATTCTTGGACCTAGATAAGGTACTGATGTCGATAGGCCAAGACTTGTTAGAAGGGAGGCCTTAAGGAATCCTCCATCAACTAAAGCGAGCATGAAAGAATAATTTTTGAAAGACTATGGATGAAAATTTTTGCAGTGGTTCAAGGTTTATTTGACAGGATGAAAATGGAAATGAAATGAATCAGCTTTGTAGAGGAGATGAATGGTTTTATTGCTAGGTTAGTGAAAGCATGGAAGGAAAATATAATCACTGGGAAAAAAAATGAGCAGTGAGGGAAGATGAGGATTTATTGAATGACTAAGTAGAATTACAATAGCGAATGTAAACGGAAATGAGGTGAATTTTTTATTGACTGAGGAAGCATGGATGAAATGGAGATACTGGCATCTTAAAGGCTTTCAAGTGTTGGATCTGATTTTCATTAGCATGTGCTCATGCATTGATGTTTCTTTCTTTGTTGCTGATCATCTTCTTGTAAAAGAAATTTAGTCTCTGAGAGAGACACTATTCGCTTGTAGTCATATGTCCTTCCTCCTGGAACCTGCAAAATAAAACTAGTACTTCTTCTGCAATGGAATGTAAGATTATCAAAAGAGAGAGGTGACCAATCTCTCTGGTTATGACTATTACACAAAAAACTAAGAATTGGTACTAATAAAACAAGTTCACGAAGGAAAACCAAAAGAATTTATACCTATTTCGAAATTAGTGCCTCAAGTTACCTGTTGTGTCATTTTAGCAATTTATTTAGTCTTTACTATTTCAAAATTTGATGATAGTTTTCTCATTATGTAGATATCGTTGAAATATTTCCAACGACGCTTGAATCATCGAAATCTGATATCGGAAGAGAAAGTTAGGCTAATTTGAAATTTGGGTGAAACAGTGAAGTTTCTCAGCTACAAAATTGATGTTTTAGCTGCAAAATGTGCACATTTCCGTAGCTAAAATCATAAAAAGAAGGTTAAGTATACACACCTATGCAAATAATCAATCTTTCACTTAAATAAATCAGTACCTTCTCCAGAAAAAATGAACAATACCCTACTTGTTTTATTGATGCAAAATTTTCATTTTTATTTATTTTATTTATTTATTTATTTATTTTCAACCATTTTTTTATTTTTTATTAAAAGAAAACTAATAAAGAAAAATAAAAAACTAACACTACCATTTCATTTTAAATTTACGGCACCAGCAGAACTTACCTTTACCTTTTCGCAGTCTTTGTCTCTTCACAACAAATTTGCCACTCTAAGAGCATGTTTATCCTTCCTCACCTTTAGCAACTCAGTGATCCACTTCTCGTAAGGAGAAAAACCTGCTACTTCCCTTATCAATTTCGTGACAAAGTCCATCCGTTTTCTCCTCTTCCCTTTGTTGGTGTTGGCGGTTCCCATGTTTTGGCCAGATTGGCAAGACCAAAAGATGAGACAACATCATAACCACTTTGGGGCCCTAGGATCTAGCCCTCCTGGACCCGGAGAGGGATCTCTCCAAACGAAGCAAAGAATGGTATATCTTTGAAAGCTCAAATGAGATGTTAGGCTAGTTATGAAGCACAAAGGGGGTTTAAAATGATTTGGTTGGTTGGCTGCTGGGTTGGTCATGAGATCATAGACTGAGAAAGTAATGGGAGGAAAGGAACAAAACAACAGGATGCTTCAGCAAAGAGGATAGGTCAAGAAAGTGCCATCCATTGGGCTATGGAGTCATGAAAGGTAATTACATTCAAAAACTAGCCAAGGCTTTCAGAGGGAAAGTCATCTACACTAAAGGATCTTTTTAGATAGATGGTGGGATGGAACATTAAGGATTGAAAGTGAAAGAAGGAAAGCAACCCAATTTCTGTCTATAGATCAGGTCAAAGGTCATTTAACTCCAGACCTGCTTGGACATACTTATAGGCAACTCTCTAAGGATGGACAAAGGGGCAACTTATAGATCGGACCAGAGGTCATTTAACTCCAAGTCATCTTTAGCATGCTCCAAGGGAAAATAGAGATAAGTTTAACAGAGCCAGGGTCTATAGATTAGAGAAGGACTTTGAACCTTAAATTCTTTGACACCAGCAAGAGATCTTAGAAAGGCCAGCTGGTCGCACAAGGATCCTAGTGGACAGGGCTAACTCTAATCCCCAGTGTTCCCAAATCTTCCAGCTTAAACCCAACAAGAACAACTAAAGATAGATTTCATTAATTCATACATCAGCTAGCAGGCAATGACATCCACTACACTGGTTAAATTAACTGAAATCAACCCTTAGATAACACATTTAGCATAAAACATTGAAGGCGAGGAGAGCAGATACATAGGGTACCTAACAAGGGTAAATCCTATGCCATATTTCTGATGCAAGCTAGCAGAAAATGAAACGGTATGAAAATGTAATAAACAGTGTTAGAAAAACATCACCAATAATAATAGACCAGGATCCTGTGAAATTTTCTTGATTAATTGATGCAAAACCAGTCACATACACTAAGCTCAATGGCTGTTACAATTCAACTTCTCCTCCTAGCCTACTACAATACAAACTACTCTGCTACTCCCTCCCAAGACTGTTCTAACAGTCAAAATGAATCCCTCCAACAGCAATCGGCAACAACCAAACAACAACCTTTACAATAAGTTCTCGGGGATTCTTATAGCAGAAAATAATAACAGGAGTAGATGAAAACTTAAATGCAGCATTAAAACTCTGAAGCAGCAGGAGGGCCGAGGCTCCATTCAATTTAAATTCTAGGCATTTATCTCTGGTACTCGTTGGATGATGGAGTGGTCTTCGTCAGGTTTCCATTTACTCCAGGTATGTCTCTGGTGTACTGAAAAAAATGCAGAACGATGATGCTAGGGTCTGCCATACTGTATAATTAATGCACTGGTAGCATAGGACTGTTGTCAGGGCGGAAATATTCTCAGGAACACGGCATAGAATAAAAGAAATATGGATACTGTGTCCTTTTATGGAAGAACGTTTTGCTGATATGAAAAACCTGATAGTATGGTTTTCTGTGCATTGGACCTTCCGAGAGATCCACGAGGTCTTCGATTCTGGTACCTTTGCCTTCAAATTATCGGATTAAGGCTCAAAATATGCAATTACAGGCCTTAAATGCTCTATTTTTCCACTAATACTCTTTTCCGCTTTCTCATTTGCCTCTGACTACGAAATTTGTGCTTTAATGGCTCTGGGGAAGATTTTGCAGAGTTTAAACCCTGTTCCTTTAATGCTAGTCCTGTCATGGCTCCTTCCCAAGCCCTTTCTCCATAATTCCAACTCCTGCAAATGGTCCTTTCTAGTGTTCTCTGTCACTGTGACAGGGACTGTGAATTATGGTGGTTTATTGTCGCCCGAAACCCTGCAAAACACAGAAACTCATTAAGAAAACATGCACGGGGAGGGTGAATGCAGCGGGGATGACGAAAGTGGACGTGCAGCTGGTGAAATGGTGGAATAGTGCGGGATTACGGTGGAAAATGCAGTGGGAGGCTTGCAGAATGGTGGCACAGTGGGAAAATGCGGTTGGAGGGTGGTGAGAACGGAAATTTTAATGTAAAACATTAAAATTTACCTTTGAACGCATATATATACAGGGATGGGCGAGAAACACAATGAAACACATGGAAAGGGTGACGTGGCGGGACCGATCAACGGCGGGACATGCAATCGAATCTGGACCGTCCAATCTCAGGAGGAGATCAACGGTTGGGGACATGGCGGAGGGCGATTGAATCTGGACCATCCGATCTCGGGAGGAGATCGACGGCTGAAAATGCATTGGAGGACGACGGATGGTGGGCCAGGAGTACGAATGCCTTGGGTTAACCTCCGCGCAACTTTGGGGAGTGATCACCGTTGGATGGACGATCGCAGATCAGATGGTGTATATGCATATCACGCCGGGTTTTCTGCCGAACGATAACGCGCGATGGGTGGGCAGTTTTCAAACAGTGTCGCTGCCACGCGTCATGCGATGAGTGGAATCGTTGGCCAAACGAAAAATACCGCCCACCTCTCAAAGGCGGTGCGATAGAAACCGTCAGATTTTGAATAGTGACCGTGGCGCAGTTGCGGGGACCACCGAGTGGGTGAAGAGCTGACCATTGATCTGCGGGTAAATGAACGGTGGATTGAACGGGTTGAACGGTGGACATTGTGGGGATGTGACGACCGTCTGATCTATACAGCTTGACGGTTTAAAACGCGCCTGATATGGATTCTGCGATAAGCGCCTTCCGCCCTGGTGCCAGATCTTGGCGCTCGGGTCACATGGTGGAACAGTTTTAGGGGGCTGGCCGAAGGGGGCTAAGACCCATACCTATGGAAAATATGGTTTTTGGCCCATTTTTAGTGCATTTTCAGGCCAGGGAAGGGTAATGGTAGGGGAAAGAGGGGGAAATAAAGCAAACCAGGGGTATTATGTAGGATGTAAAGGGGATTTTGGGAGGATTTATGGGATCAGAGGGGAATTTGACAAGGGGAAAACAAAGGTTAAAATGGGGCATTCTGCAGGGGTACAAGGGGAAAAAGTAGGCCTTTTGGAGCACAATGTTTTGCAATAAGAGAGGCTTTATAATGGGAATCGGCAGAGGGGATTTTATCAAAGGACAAAAGGCACAAGGAGGCTTCAAGGATGATGTGTTTTCAGAGGAAATGCATTCCTTGAAGACTCAAAAACATTTTAGCCCCCTGTTTGCCTGTCAAAAATTTATAGGGGGGCTAACAGTTGGCAGAAGGGCGAGGCAACAGAAATCGTCAATTCCAAAATAGCGTTAACAAAGGTTCAACGCATCTGGAGGATAAAGAAATTGAAACAGAATTTTAATTTCAAAAGAGTGTCCAAAAAGGAAAATCAAAACAAAAGTGCTGGTGGTTTAGGAAAATCAGGCTTATGAACGTTCATTCGAATAACTTCAAAGAATTATTAAGATGTAGGGATTAGACATCAAATAGAAAATTTAAAGCCAACAATGATGGTACTCGGACTTCAAAATAAATATGCATAACTTCTGGTTGAAGCGCACAGGCCTTCACACGGCAAATTAGAAATGGTAGTCATTAAAATAACATCGTCTAAAAGCAACATAGATTCGCAATTCCAACGTTCGACTTAAAGCTTTTCAAACGAAAAGGACAAGAAGAAGTCCAATTCGCCAGATGTGATCTAGTGAACATATTTTGGCTTTGCAATAAGTTTGTAGTGTATAGCAGGTGACGTAGAATATTCTCATGCCTCTCTTCTGTCTTAAATAGGCCAGTAAAGTTATAAATTGCTTCCGCCATTTGTGGATGAAATAACTGCAAAATCGAATTTGGCGTTATCTGTTCCTCTTTCTGTGTATCTTGGTATGATCTTGAAATGTAAGGTGGCAAGCGTATGGCAAAACAATGTGGCAGCATAAGAATTTCAATTGGAATTCCTCACTAGTCATTTGGGAAATAATATCACCACCTCTTAATTATACACAAAATTATCTCAACTAATTTCCAATGCAATTCTCTCAACTGTAATTTAAGAGACCATTTTCTTCATGCAAGCAGCAAAACAAATCTCAGAAGAACCAATAAATTCTTCCAATGTGTTGTGAATTTCATAAAACCGTTGTTTGGGTTTTTCATTGCCCCTATTCTGATAAAAACCCACATCTCAGATTTTTCAGATTTGCTCTAGTTTGTTCAAAAATAGTGTTTCAAAATCGTGTGTTTATGCTGCTGCGTTTTCTGGGAATCACTTACTAATTCAATTGCTGTGGTTTAATTTTTGATTGCAGGTTTGATCGAAATCACATTGATGAATTTAGTTCAGTGAAGAGTCACTCATTTGAGAGTCTCATATCTCCAGTAAACTTGAAGACTCTGGTACAGTCTCAGCATTAGAGAACATATTTCAAACACTTCAGAATAAAAGCGAAATTCGTGAGATCACAGTCTTGTAACAGATGGATTAAAACGTTTGAGAGTTTCAATTATTCATGATTCCAAATTATCAATAGATTTTCAAGTTGTTGTGGCTCAAAGAATTATTGTTTGTGTTTGCTGCGTGGAGAGGCTTCGATCCATTGCTTTGGAGGCCTGCGCATATGCCCAAGGCCGAGCCATTTCCTTTTGGTTTTATTGGATATGTTGTAATTTGTTTTATCGACTTTCTTTTTTCTTCTTCTTCTTATTTTTTTTTTTAATTAATTGTTGTGGTTTTTTTTTTTTTTTTTTTGGTTAATAAAGTTACATATGTTATATTTTCAAAAATTAAAAATATACATATATATTTTACTAAACAAAATAATTTATTGATTTTTTTTTTTTTCTAAGAAAGAAAAATGTGACAAAATTTTTTTGAAATGATTTGTTAATAAAATGATATATATTATATTTTCAAAGATATACATATATATTTTATTGAAAAAAACAATTTATTGAATTTTTTTCACCCTTTCTTTTTATTTTTTTTTAAATCAAATGAAATGATGAAATTTTTTTTTTTTTTTTTTTTTTGTAACACAAAATTCTTTTTCTGATCTTCCAGATCACACAAAGTGCAGGAGGAGAGCATGCTCGAGGAATTATTAATTTTTTTTAGATGTAAGAAATAAGGCTACCTAGTTACACTTCCCCAGCAATGGCACCAAAAAGTTTAGTCAATTTAGTGTCTTAAATTGCTAACATAAATTATCGACCAGAGCTAGTAAACTGATGAAGTGTGGTGCACTATATGTGCTTAAGAAACCTACTTTATATTTCGTTGTTTTGATGTTTTACTGTTGTTTTAGGGGTTTTATGTTTTGATTCTTAGTGTTCTACTGTAAACTAGAAAGATGAGATTAAATCTAATTAAAAGGAAAGAAAAGAAAATATTGTCAAAGGAATTAAAGCAGAGTTTTATTTGCAAGTTCTGTTCCTAACTAGGAAATGATGAAAACAGAGAGTCCTAATCCATGGATATTACAGCTTCTAAATGAACATTCATGAAATGACACGTAACTCAAAACACTACAACTTAATCTAATTCATTTAGTTAGAGATTTGTTGGAAGATCTTGTGAAAAAGATTAATTCTAATGCAAAAAGGATCTCCTAAAACATAAAAGGAAATGTTGAAACAAACAGTAACTTAGAACATTACAGTGAAATCTCATTCATTTGATAGAGGTTTATTGGAAGAGCTTTTGAAAGAGATTAATCATAATGTGATAAGGATCTTCTATGAAGCAAAACAATCGATAACTCACAATATTACAACTTAGTCTCATTCGTGAATTAGAGGTTTATTGGAAAAGCTTTTGAAAGAGACTAACTGCAGTATAATGAGGATCTTCTTTTTAACTAAATAATAGAAAATGAAATGCTAATAACTCAGAATATCACAATTGAATCCCATTCATTTAATAGAGATGTATTGGAAGAGCTTGAGAAAGAGACTAATTATAATATCATGAGGATCCTTTATCTAAGCAAATGACATGAAACATAATGCTAAAAGCTATGATTTCATAAAGCAATCTAAGTAAGGAAATATGACAAAACAGAATTGAAAATGACTTATCTAGAAAACATGTAAAACCTCCTTGAATAGCAGGGGCCCTCTGCTACCAATTTGGTGAAATTCTTCAACTCCTTAAAGTTGTAATCAAAACAGCATCAAAGAACTGAACTTCTTTATTGATAAACTCACAAATCTACATCCCATTCTGTCTTAATCTTTGTTACAAAACACTCTCTAATCCTTTCTCTTCTTCTCCTATTTTTCACTACCCTTGATAGGAAAAAATTTCCCCTATTTATACAAAAATATGAGAAGTTATCTCATTAATGAGAGTCCATGAATCTCTCTCTCTATCTCTAGAGTTACAATCAAAATAGAAAATGATAAGACACATGTCTTTTTAGAGTTTCAATACAAATAAGAAATGAGACACATATCTTCTTAGAGTTTCAATACAAAAAGGAAATGAGACACATGTCCTCATGATCCCATGCCAAAATGTTTAGTCAGTTTAGTGTCCTAAATTGCTAACATAAATTATTGACCAGGGCTAGTAAACTGATGAAGTGTGGTGCACTATATGTGCTTAAGAAACCTACTTCTTACTTCGTTGTTTTAATGTTTTACTGTTGTTTTGCGGGTTTTATGTTTTGATTCTTAGTGTTCTACTCTAAACTAGAAAGATGAGATTAAATCTAATTAAAAAGAAGGAAAATGAAATGTTGTCAAATGAATTAAAGCAGAGTTTTATTTACAAGTTCTGTTCCTAACTAGGAAATGATGAAAATAGAGAGTCCTAACCCATGGATATTACAGCTTCTAAATGAACATTCATGAAATGACAAGTAACTCAAAACACTACAACTTAACCTGATTCATTTAGTTAAAGATTTGTTGGAAGAGCTTGTGAAAAAGATTAATTCTAATGCAATGAGGATCTCCTAAAACATAAAAGGAAATGTTGAAACAAACAGTAACTTAGAACATTACAGTGAAATCTCATTCATTTGATAGAGGTTTATTGGAAGAGCTTTTGAAAGAGATTAATCATAAAGTGATAAGGATCTTCTATGAAGAAAAACAATCAATAACTCACAATATTACAACTTAGTCTCATTCGTGAATTAGAGGTTTATTGGAAAAGCTTTTGAAAGAGACTAACTGCAGTATAATGAGGATCTTCTTTTTAACTAATTAACAGAAAATGAAATGATAATAACTCATAATATCACAATTTAATCCCATTCATTCAATAGAGATGTACTGGAAGAGCTTGAGAAAGAGACTAACTGTAATATCATGAGGATCCTTTATCTAAGCAAATGACATGAAATATAATGCTAAAAGCTATGATTTTAGAAAGCAATATAAGTAAGGAAATATGACAAAACATAATTGAAAATGACTTATCTAGAAAACATTCAAAACCTCCTCGAATAGCAGGGGCCCTCTGCTACCAATTTGGTGAAATTCTTCAACTCCTTAAAGTTGTAATCAAAACAGCATCAAAAAACTGAACTTCTTTATTGATAAACTCACAAATCTACATCCCATTCCATCTTAAGCTTTGTTACAAAACAATCTCTAATCATTTCTCTTCTTCTCCTATTTTTCACTACCCTTGATAGGAAAAAAGTTCCCCTATTTATACAAAAATATGAGAAGTTATATTATTAATGAGAGTCCATAAATCTCTCCTTCTATCTCTAGAGTTACAATCAAAATAGGAAATGATAAGACACATATATTTTTAGAGTTTCAATACAAATAAGAAATGAGACACATATCTTCTTAGAGTTTCAATACAAAAAGGAAATGAGACACATGTCCTCATGATCCTATGATCTTCTCCACTCAAATTCGAATTTGGTTTTGGGAGGCCACATAAAGGTCTTTTAGAAGCTTCCTTGACCTACACATGTCACAAAACTCATAACACATATATAGATATATGAAACTATGTTAATTTTCTAGTTTCTAATCATAAATTCACTTTAAATACATAAAATAAATCAATTTGGAAGACAAGGATCATAACCCATATAATTATGAAAATGGTTACTTGATGTAGGGTTTTAGGTCAGATGGCTATGAAATAAGAGCTGAATGGTTATGACATAATGGAAATATGTATGAATACGGAAAACACTTTTGAGACTCAACACCATCTCCCCTTGTCATATTAACTTCTAACTTACGTTATTAATTCCTTAAAAATACCTTATCCTATCTATATAATTCCATTTATCTAAAATACCCCCTAAAACCCACTATTATAAAGTTTTTAAACCAAAGTTAATATGCACATGCTAAATTAAAAACCCAAATAATACCCCCTTTGGTCTAAAACTAACCTTAATTTAAATACCCCGCCTCCTATGCTTATTAGACCCTTCAAACAAGTCTAAAAACTATATAAATAATGAAAATATGGCTTTGCACACATATCTTATGTGTTTGGGAAAACACAAATATATTTACCCCGCTCATATCATTTTTAGCCTAAGTATGAAAAATGTTTTATCACTTTATGAAGGTTGAAAAAGATTTGAAACTCCTGCACATATCTGCTTCTAAGCAAGGAAAGTCACCTTTTTAAAACCTAAGGCTAAGGTTAAACATCGCAAAACTTAAAACCTTACCCTTTCCATATTTATCCATATTATATAAAACCTCACGTTTTATATAATTAACCCGCAATATATAAACCATCGTAGCCCGCCTCTATATTAAAGATTTTCATAAGAGCTAAACCATAGTTAAATATGCAACCCCGCCTCATGGGCCTTCGCTTATATATAAAACTCTTTTATATATAAAAACATCGTCATTTAACCTTTTTTTACCATATGCATAACCTTGAATTTACATTTATGAAACCTTTGATTAACCGCCAGCGCCCATGTAAAGCCCGGTCCCACCATATTTTTGCACACATCTTTCAATCAAATCATGACCCTTCACTCCAATATGCAAGATCTAACGATGCAAAATAAATATCGCGCAAAAAATACAAATGCATGTTCCAACACCAATTGAGTGCGAAATGGGTGGTTTTACCCATTCCGCCCTCAGCGATGTGTCAACATTCTATTGGACCGTGTTCATTTGTGTTGAAACAATTTACCGCCTGAACCTAATGCGAAAAATGCTGCCAGTTTTTCATTTGAAAATCCAAACCACTCCCGCCAGATGATAAGACATGCATTTAATGCATCGATGATGATTAAAAATCAAAGTTTAAAATCTTTGTTATATCACTTTGATGTTTATTTTGCATTTCAAATTGTAAAAAACTTTCGCTCGACTGAGAAAAAACCCTTTTGATCAAAATTATTGACTTCTACCTGGAAAAAGTCAAAATTGACCACAAATTCCCCATTTGAAGACCATTAAAGCCATTCGACTACACCAGCAATCCGGACCAAACTTCAAATTCAATCACGATTTCCTAAGAACCATTTAAGCAATCAAAGGTATTTCTCGACAATAAAGACCTGCAATTTCAAATTTTAAAGCAAGAATCATTGAACCAGGTTTCCAATTAAGGGTTTTACCAAAGAAATTGCCCAAAAACACCGAAAAAGAGGCCAAACCCTGGCCATTTTTTTCCAGAAAGTTCTGAGTCTAAAAGAAGCACTATTTTAGCCAATTTCCTCAATTTGTGACCTCTAAAGATCAATTTCACATACAGAAAAGGATTTAAAGCCTTCATATATCCTAAAAACACCTTTTTATAGTCAAATCCATTCAGGAAACCCTCGTTTTCTGTCTTATTCCAGTTTATATCCTCTGATGAAGAAAATTCACTCCTGAAAACAGTTTAAGCTTGCAGTAGTTAGTCCAAAAATGACTAAAAAGAAAATCACAGTTAAACCTGGAGGTTCTAAACTAACCAAGCCTGGAGGATCCAAACCTCCTAAACCTGTAACACCTAAAGATGTCAAATCTACTCCAGCCCTCACTACTAAATCCACTATATCAATAAATCCTCTCCGGCCACCTATAGCTGCTGAAGAAACCCTTCCATTGACTGATATGGACCACAAGATTGTTGACCCTGTGGAATAATTCAACCTTTTAGAAATACATAATTGGTGCTATGATAAGTACTTGGACAAAGATGAAATGCTTATTTGGGAGATTCATTTGCCCCAATATGTAGTTCCTTTGACTCATCCTGGACAAGACCTTGTTAGACTGTGTCAAAAACATTATGAACTAGACCAGAGGGCCATTGTTAATACAGACAGAGAAATCCTTTTTACTATTACAACAGAGTCCATAAATCAAATGCTGCAATTACAGTATGATCCTCAATTAGTCCCCCTATCTATAGAATTTTTGTTCCAGTTGTATTTAATCCTAGATTTCCCAAAGAAGTTTATGATATTTCAAGACTTTTTGCCTTCCCATGTTGACATTCCCAAGTTAAACCCTCCTTATTCCACTTCCAAATTTCCTGAAGGGTCTAGGCATATTATTTCAATGCTATCTTTTATATTAGTATACTTTATATATGGATTCACTAATGAATCCATTCTTGGCTTTCTATCTACCTTATCCCCAGGCCAACCTCCAGCAATCATTTTTTATTATGCCACATTCATAGCAGACAGTATTCATCATCTTCTTACCAAACTACCCACTGAAGGGGTTTTCAAATACTCTTCCTATTTGTTTCACTTGTTTTTATTCTTCCAAGCTGATAATTTTCCAACTGCATTACAAAAGATGGACTTGGAGGGTAAGCCTTTATCTATTGTCTTCTGGAATTCCTTGCTAAGGAAAGAAAGTAGTGAATTCACTTATACAGATTTTTCAGACCTCTTTCTGCATCCAGCCATGAGCATTTTGTACAAAGCAGAGCAGCCTAGGGTCAATGAAGAAATGAAGAAGATCTTACAACTATCAGAATAGATTAAAATGGGAGACTGGTTTCTTTATGAAAAGCATACAGAGATAAGAATTTTTGGACACAACTTATTACCTTATAAGTTGCCAAAATACATGAACATGAGAGTTTTTGCATTGGAATATTTAAGACAGATTCTAAATTCTGACTCTATCAACTTCTTAGTTGCAAGGAAAAAGACTCAATTCAAGTTGAAAAATCAGATTGGTCCTTTCATCATAAATAACAGAGAGGAAGAAAAAGAGATCTCACAAAGACTATTAGAATTCAAATTTCAACAAATTTTTCCATGGAACTATGATCCTCAAGGGATCCTGAGCAATTTAAGGGTAAAATGTAAACTTACACCCTTCATACATGAGCGCAAGCCATAAATTGAGAAATTTGTCAATCAAGAAGAATGGGTGGAAAACACACGGATAGATACAGTCACTAATACAGAGACAATATGAAAAATGGTTACAACACAGGCCCTGGAAGTTGTAAAGCAGCCAGAGACTTTAGCCAAAAGAAGCAGAGAAGAAGGAACATACAGAGCATAAATGACTACAGAAACAAAATTCAAGTTGATTTATAATAAAAGGCTCAAATTCAGCTCAATTGGAAAAGAAAAGGTAATTGATGTTGAGGATACAAATGAGCCAGAGGTAAATAATGATGAAGCTACAGTGATAATCAATGAAACTCTTGCACAGATGGAAAAAGAGCAAACAACATGAAAAGATGATACTCAAATGATTGAGAAACAAAATATGGAGGCCTCTTCCTCATAGACAACTGAGGAAAAAGACTTAGATATCAAGGAAAAGTATAAGCAGATAATGCAGAAGAATGAGGAAATTAAATCAGAGATATATTCTCAATTCCTGAAGAAAAAACTAGGGAATCAAAATAGGCTACTAACAGCCTTTGACTTTTCTACAAACAAAATGATTATGTCATTTCTGCAACCAAATACTTCAACACCAAATATAGTGGCAAACTATAAGAAAGTGGAGTTTTAAGTAGACACTGAAAATGTTCATGAGCTAGACCAATTTGAATTCCATAGACATAGCTCTGAAATGTTGTATTCAACTATGGTGACAAAATCAATGAGTGCTACCAAGTTGCAGAATACTATTCTTAACATGCAAGATCAAATGAAGCTAGACAAAGGATCTTTGTATGAAAAGGACCTAAGGATTAAAGCCTTAGAAGATTTGATTTTACAGGTGGGATATGATCCCTCAAATGTTCAGGCAGCAGAATTGTTGATTAAGAAAAATAATGATGATATTTCATCTTTGAGGAAACAGCTTAAGCTTCCTCAAAGTGAGCATCCACAGACAAAAGATTCCTTCAAGAGAAAAGTGAATAAGAAGAGATGATGAAACTCATCCTCAAACTAACTGCTCAAATCAAAGAAATGGAATCTCAAATGGACCAGCTTGTGCAAGAGAAGGAAACTGTGAAAGAGACTAACACTCCTATCATTCCTTTAGTGATACTAGTGATTACCACAATAGTGGCATCCACATTAGGAGAAAAGCTAGCACCAAAGGAACCACTAGCAACTGCAGTGCCAGTGAGTTCAACTACTAGTTCAGACACAGATTATTCTACAACACAGGTTCAGCAAAAATATGGAGCAAGTTAGATTGTGAAGGCTATGGCGGAGTTTTCTTTGGAAAATAATGAAATCAATAGCCTAAAGAAGATTATTGAAAATCTTGAAGCCACAAATAAGTTAGCTCAAATAAATTCTAAAACCCATGAGCAGAAGGCAATTAGACTTAGGGAACAAATCAAGGGCTTACAAAAAGAGCTAACATTCACTGAACAAATTTCATTTGTCAAGAATCATCTATGGACAAACATAATTGAGGCCATTCACACTCAATGGCCTTCAATTCAGATTATATATGAGCAGAGATAATTATTATTAGCAGCTCAGGTAGAGATTCAGAATACCAAAGATGAGTTAACTAATAATCCAGCTTAGGCTTTAAAACTCATCACATCCTTGAATAGCAAGAACAGAGCAGAATTGGAAGAATTACAGGTAATGGATAGAACAAAGACCATTTTACAAATTAAAAAGGTAGTAACAAAGAAAAATTTTATGAACTACCTGGAAGAGAAGTGTCAAACAATGAATATTTCCATAACAAAGTTTATGGTGAAGTATACAAACTTAAGACAAAAGGGCTTGTCAGAAATTCATGTCTTCAATGAAAAACTAATGCCCCAGAAATATTATGATAAGAAAATCAGAGAATTTTCCAAGGAGCAAGTCAACAAACCATTGCCACAAGGCACTCCTACAGGTAAAGTCCACCTTCAACACTTTGAAGATTTTTTTTTTCTACAACATGAGATCAAACATCTTTTTGTGTTCAAACCCAATTTTGCTAAATACACGGAGGCAGATGAGAATTTTAGAAAACTAAAGAATGTAAAAGTTCAAAGTGAAGAACAGTGGCAAGAATTTACATATTTAATGTGAAAAAGAGAAGAAAACGGTGAATAAATTACCTTGAAAACAGTCAAGAAAAAATAGTGAAACAAAAGGACAGTCTGCTGATTTTTTACTGCAAAAAGATATATTTTTACAATAGTAAAATAGTGGAAATATCATTCAAAAGTGTATCAGAGTTAAAGAGCAGCGTTAAAGAGTATCAGCTAAGGCAACTCAAATGAAGATATTTTCTAGCAGCGAGCAAAGCAGGACAGTTAATCACTCAAAAGCTCCTTGTTAGATAAAGTAGTTCTATTTATTTTGGATAAGAGGACAGCTTGCTGATTTGTTAAGCAGTTTTCCCTTTTATTTTGTAAAGATATTTTCTATTTCCTAAAGATATTCCTAGATGTCTCCTAGGATATTTGTAACTACATTTTTTATAAATAATTCTACATTTGAAGTATTGAGTGTGGAATAAAATTGCTATACTTTAATATATACTTTTTACGAAACATTAGAGGCTATTATGTGTTGATTTCGAAGTAGCAGACTAGACAAAGCTAAACTGGCATCATAATTCAGGATCCCTGTGATAAGCTGATGAGTGAAGTACTTTCTTCTTTTCATTTTTTTCTTTCTTGAGTTTCATGCAATTCATTATATGTTTGTTCTATCTTAATGAGTAACTAGGAATATTACTACGAGCTAGTCTTATACTCCCTGTTTTTAACTAGTTAACATTTAAATGTTTTCTGCTGATTTCTGGTGTTAGGAATTCTTAATTGCTCCTACTCCCATTTGACCCTTGCCTCCTTCTTCCATTTTCTAGATCAAAGGATCCTTCATAGCCCTTTATCCTAATCATACCATTTCACCAAAAAACATTTTTCCAAATCTTTGAGGGTTATCTATCTTGCCCTGAATACATTTGTACCTTTTTGGCCTTGACTTCTAGTGTTGCTAGCTAGATTTAGACTCCATAGCCCAATGGACAAGTAGATTTCTCTCTAGTTTACCTCTAAGTGATTTTTTCCCACCAAAACCTTTATAAACAAAACCAATTGTTTTATCATAACTAGCCTAAAAACATAAATAAAAAACAAAGATAAATCTTAAAGAGAGAGCCCTCTCTCAATTCTAGGAAAACTAGATCCTAGGATTTGAAGTAGGTTTGTGGTTACCTCTAGTGTTCTTAGACTAAAAACTCAAATCCCACAATTTAAGAAATTACTAGAGTGATAACATATTGGCGACCATACTGGGGACTAACGAATCTCCAGTCTTAAATTTACTCTTAAAGGAAGATCTTTCATTTATATTTTTACTTTAAGAATATTTTTATAGGTTTTGGGTATTTAATATAGTCATTCTGGCTTCTAGGAAAACCTACTATACCAGGTCTAACCTGGATCCTAGGCCTGCAGTTATAGTAGATAACCCAGAACAGATTGGAAAAAAGAAAAAACAAATTGTCAATTTAGAAACTGAAGTACCATTAAGAAAATCCAATTCTTTACCCAAAGAGTTAGTGAGTTTAAATGATATTGATTTTGATCAAAAATTTGAATATTCATTGTTTAAAAATAAATCTGAAACTGACTTGAAAAATACTGTTATAGATCATGTTTTCCTTTTATTTTTTAATGAAAAACAGAAACATATTTCAGTAGGAACAAAGTCAAATAAATCTGAATATCAAAATACATTTTAAAAGATTAATGTTTCACTGATTAAAGATATTAATGAAGCTATTGAATTAGCTCATTTTTTATCTTACATAAAAACTCCAATTTCTCAATTGCACACAATAATAATACCAACAAAAAATTCATCTTTATATGTTATCACTTCATTTATAGATACTTCTGCAAGTTCATCTACAGACCATTTCATTCCTAAGTTACCTTTGCAACCTAGGATATTATTTCCCTCATCCAATCAATCCACTGAATCCACTACTTTGCATTCAGATTTTATAAGCACCACATCTTTATTTCCCAACAATTCCATTTACATACCATCTTCATTTTCCAGCTCTTCAACTACATTTGTTAATTCATCAGCTACCATATCCAACACTGCCCCTATCATTATTGTTATACCTCCTAGCTCAGCAAAGCTTCAAGCCATGGATGCTAGGTATGCTCCCCTTGTTTTACCCCAAAACCTCCATGATATGCCTCAAGATTACCAAAACAATGTACCACTATTTGATGGCCTTTCACAATATACTACTTAACAACATGTAACAACAATGACATATTACTATGAAATTTATGAAATTGATGAGTCAGATGTCTAGATGAGATTATTTTCCCAAAGTTTGACAGGAGAAGTTCAAAAATGGTTCAAAAATTTAGCTGCTGGTAGTATAGCTTATTTAGCTACATTTCATAGAATATTTTTAAATAAATGGGAAAAGAAAAAGAACCCCCTTCAAATTTTGTCTGAGTTTGATGCTTTGAAAAGATCTCCTAATGAGTCTGTCCAAGACTATTGCACTAGGTATAACAGTGTCTACAATTCTATTCCTGCAGCTCTTAAACCTACACCTTACTCTGTTCTGCTCAAATTCCCTGATGGATTTGATACAAATATGGCCTATCAATTAAGAGAAATAGATGCCCAAACATTAGAACAGATGCAATTAAATTTTGTCAGTGTAGAAATTAACATTTTAGTTAGGAAATCCAGGCTTAGAAATGAAAGAAGAGTTAAAATTGAAGAAGAAAGTTCAAACTCAGATGTTAAATTAGATTTCGTTGCTAAAAATTTAGAAAGGGTGGTAGAAAGATTAGATAATTTATATAGAAAACCTAAATGGGATAATCAACCTTAGATCAGAAATCCCAATTTCAAAAAAAAAAATAACCCTGGAAAATCTAAAGAAACTACTCTAGACCAAAACATTAGGCCCCCATTTCATGAGAACTATGCTACAATTGCTCAAAATAATGATGAAGATGAGGATGACATCAATCATCTAATGGGAATAGATAAAAACAACACCATTTTCCTCACTTAGGAAGATCTGGAACTATTTGAGATTCAACAACTCAAATTAAACTCCAGTGAATACTTTGACTACAAACAAGGTTATGACTTTTCTATTAATGAAATTCACAGTCAGTATAACCTTAGAAACAAGAAAAATAATGAATCTTCTACTAAAAACAATTCCCAAAATCAAAATCAAAAAAATGTAGAAGTCTCAAAAACAAAAGTTTTGCAAATTCTCCCAAGGGAAAATAAGCAAAATTCCAATCCTTCCAGTCCTAAAAAACCAACAAGTCCCAAAATTGTTGATATTACTAATGAAGTAGCTCAATCTTCCAAAGATGCACAAAAAGATAATACTCCTAAAGCCTTTGATTCAGTTAAAACAAAAAATTCTGATCCTAAAAAGATTCTTGTTGATCCTAAATCAACAAATCGTAGAACAGATAATCCCAGAACACCTGCTGATAATTCTAAGTCTGATAAAATTTCTGCTACTACACAAACAATCCCTGAGAAGAAAATTAAAAGCAGCAAAACTCAAAAAATTCAGAAAGAGAATGTCAAAAATTGAAAATAGAAATACAACTATTGAAAATCAAGAAAAAACTACTCAGATTTTAGTTACTAAAGATGAATTAGTTCAAATTAGTAAATCTCAACCCTCATTCAATATTCAGTCTAAAATTGCTAAGCTAAAAATACCTATTCCTTTAACATAATTGGTTAAAAATGACTTATACAAATCAACTATAACTGAAACTTTGAATATGAATGATGGTGAAGATGCCATTAATCTGAATGATGATCAACCTGAGTTGATTTTCGGCTCTGACGTGAATGGAAAGAATTCAGATGGATTAGTCCCTCCTTTCTATATCACTCTTACCATCCATGATCATATTTTACACAACGTTGTGTCAGATTCAGGAGCTTCCCATAATTTAATGCCCAAAGCTATCATGGAAACTCTTAATCTAGAAATAACCAGGCCTTACAAAGATTTGTTCTCTTTTGATTCTAGCAAAGTTAAGTGCTTCGTATTAATTAAAGACCTATGTGTGAATTTAGTTCAGTACCCTGGTAAGAGTATGGTGATGGACATTGTAGTAGATAACATCCCACCAAAGTATGGTATTCTTCTTTCTCGCTCATGGGGAGTCTTACACCATTTTTTGGTCATCTAACCCATTATCGTTAGATGAACCCAAGTACACCATGTAAGACCAATTTTACCCCAAGTAAAATCACTTTCACCACATTTGTTTACACTTCTTGGTCATATTTAACCCAAAGCAAGGTAAATAATTAAATAAATCATTATTTATTTAATAATTTCCTAAGAATAAGTTATTTAAATCATTATTTAGATATTATTCCTAGTTAAACTTGACTAAATCATTTTTAAATAATTAAATAAACCATTATCTATTTAATTATATTCCCCTCATTTCCCTTAAATAATAAATAAATCATTTATTTATTTTTTATTTATAAATAAAGGAATTGACCCAAGTCAAAAACCCTTTTCCCTCCAACAAATATAATAAAATATTCCTAAAGGGTGATTCTAGAAGATGTTTAATAATATTTTATTCATGCACCAGGTTCTAGAACACCCCAATATTTTGTTATAAATAGGAGGGTTTTTCCCATTCATTAGTCACCTCCATTGTATTGGATCACACTAGATCTACTCTTGGTCACCAATTTTATTTAGTTTGCATTTTGAACTCCCATTGAGTTCCATGCTTGTTAGGGTTTTTTTCATATCAACCAAAGAGAGGAATTTTAGATCTGAAACACTGAGGACTTCCAAGAACCCATTCCACAAAGGAGAACTAGAAAACACCTTTCTTGTTTTCCTCTCAGGTGCCCCATTCTTTAATATAATAAAAGATTCTTTTTATACATTGTTCTTGTCTTGTCCATTGGATGCATGGAGCCATTTCACATTTTATCTACTTAATGTCTTTTATGCTTAGATCTAATATTATGCAGCAAATCTAAAGATATTTTGCAGCCATACTTGATGTTAAGGCTACTTGATATGCATAGCTAAAGTGAGTTTTTTACGACAAAAAATTCATGCTAACAATTGGCGACTCCACACGTTTTCTTTTGCGACCACTATCGTTTTCTCTTTTCCTGCATATCCAGGTGTTTCAGACCCTAGGGTTTCTCTTCAGTTTTCTATTTTTCCTATTTTTATGCTAGTTTTTTTTCCTCTAAAACCCTCAAAATTTCAAATTTCTCACTTTCGTGTGTTTTTGGCCTTTTTGCGCAGGTGACCGACATCAGCCGCAGATGAGACGAGACAATTTTCTGAAATCTGCTGCAACCAGCCCTGGATCTGCAGGTCTCACTTATCTGCCCAAAAAGTGTGACCTGGCCTTGAGGTCACACTTTTCTGCCCTATATCTGCGACCTGGCCTGAAAACAGGCCCAAACCTGCGACCTGTACTTTTTTCTATGATCTGCCAGCACTTTTTCTGGGTTTCACTGAAGCTTCTATCAGGGTGTTCCAGCCTCTGTCTCCACCTGTTCAGACCTGTTTCTGATCTATTCACTCACCTAAGTGGAACTCTTGCACCTTAGGGCTTCATTTCCCTCCACTTTTTGTGGGAGAGTTTGTTGCTATTTTCAGACGTCTACATTTCCAGAAGTTTTAGCCTTATTTCAGATCTGATACCTCTTGTTCAGATCCTTACAGGTCAGCTTTTCTTCCCTTTCTATACACTTCCTTTCGCTTTGTTTGGGTTCTGCTCTAGGGTCACCCCTTTGACCCCCTCTTTTTAGCTGATCTCCTAGCAGCAACCTTGCCCCTGCCTCTTTGCTGCTTTCTGCACCACTTTCCAGTAGATTTCTCCATTAGATCCCAGTCCCTCCGGACCTTCGATCTATTGGTCTCTTGTTAGCGTGCTCTGCCAATTCTAGACTAGTTTTGAGAGACCCACCTTCTTGGATTCAATTGCTGCCTTTTTAGTTGTTAATTTTCTGTTCTTTCAGTTTTATTTACTGCAGATTTCTTTTCCATTACGCAGCACACTTTTTCTTTTACTCTCAAAACGTCTGGGTTTAATCAATTAAAATTAACGCATGCCACACACTAACCCTAAGTGAAGAAGAGCCTGGTTAACACCGCCTGGCAAAGACTCTAAAATTAATCGACACTGCACCTCCTTGCCCTTGTTGCGTCTTGCTTTTACACCTTGCTGCCCTTGTCGGTCTCTCTTCTTCCCGCCATCATTACGCCTCCAAGGCGTTTTTCCCAGCAACTTCTTGGCCTTCACCCTCAGTTTCTGGTTGATCGACTTACTCCTCCTCGTGTCCTCGAGTAAGTCCTCCCCGAGTCTGCCCTTCGACTCTTCCTCTGCCTGTTTGAGATCTCCCCCTGTTACTTTTGCCATGTCCACCTCTGCTCAACCTCTTCTGGGCTACAGTTTCCCTCTAGGCATGTCCAGCCCCTTCGGCACTTTTCACTCTCCAGGTAGCATGTATCCCGGATTTGGCCTTCCTCCTCCTTTTTCCTATCCTACACCCTACCCCTACCCGCATTCTACTTTCCTAGCGCCTTCAGCATTTGGACCACATTTACTCCCCCCTTCAGGGCCAACATTTTCACATCCAGGTACCCCTTCCCCTCCTTCTCAACACAAGAGGAAAATCCGTCCCTATACTTCCATTACTCATGGACCCAACTATTCCTGCATTGATTCCCCCACTCTCACCCAATCCCCAGGCTCTCAGCCCACGCCGACTAGGTCTCTTCACACTAACAAGCCTTGTTCGTGTTGTGATGTTTACGGTCATCCCACTCATGCTTGTCCCCGATTACCACCAATGAAACAACTATGGGAGTCTCAGCTCACTAAGTAGACACAACCATCTTCTCTTACTCTCCCTCCCCATCCGGACACCTCTCAACCCGCTATGTTTCCCGCTCCTTCCTCTCAACAAGGACTCGTGGCCACCCCGTCACCTTATGGCCCGGAACCCGTTCAACCCTCTCCTTCTGGTTCCTTCGATCACCAAATCCTCATGATGGCATCAGACCAATCTCTCACCGCCAATCCTTCCCTTCAAACTCGGCCTCCCGTTCCTTCTACCCCCGAGTTCCCCTCCTCGGCCCCCACTCAGCCTCTATCGACACCCAATGGTCCCTTACAAATCCCTCCACCCAAAGTTGAAGTTCACACCAAAATTCCTAAGGGTCCTTTACGCCGAAATGCTACCTCTGATCAGATTGTCCTAGATGCTGTCGACCCTACCGATGACCAGTTCATTGTTTTCAATCCCCATCAACTTGACCATCCCCCTCTTCCTGCATCGGTTGCTTTGCAAATCTCGGTCCAAATCCACAATGCCACTATTACTCGATGCATCATTGATGAGGGGGCATCTACCCGTGTCATGTTTGCTTCGGTTTGGCAACAACTCAGATCTCCTACGTTGACTCCTTCCACAATCACCATTCGTGCATGGGATGGCCATGCTTCCCATCCCGTCGGCCTTTTCCGCTGCTATCCTATTACTCTTGCCGGAAAAACTGTGTGTGTCAACATTGAAGTGATCAACACCCCTCTCAACTACAACATCCTCTTAGGGCGTAGTTACACTTATGCCATGTCTGTCGTCCCATCCGCAGTTTACCGCAAGATGTTCTTCCCACATAACGGAAAAATCATCACCATCGACCAGTTATCGTATTGTACACCCAACTCCCAGATTTCCCCTGAGTCCTATATTTCCACCGAGACTACGTCTCAGCCCCGTGCCTCTCCCAGCCTCTTCAAAGACTCCTCCTTGCTTGGCACCTTTCTTGACTCACCTACCCTCTTTGACCCTCGCCTGGCGAGCATTTACATGATGCAATCATCTTGGGCTGACCTTACACAGCCCACTTTGGCTAGTCTGCAATCTCAACTTTCCCCGACTCCTCCGGATCCTAGCCCTTCACCCCCGCTAGCCAGTCTTTTTCCTTCAGAATCTCCTCTCCCTACTGGCACAATTCCGCTCGATTACAATCCCCTCGGCCCTGTCCCCCCTGGCCATTTTTCTGCTGGTCAGATTCCTTTCCTCACTCCACCTCCCAGAGCTTCCTCTGTCCCTATCCTGGCTACCCTCTCCCTACCCAAATTGATCTTGGGTATACCTGTCTGGTACCTAAGCCCCCCTGCCCCTACCCTTCCTGGTCAACCCAAGCCCTATCTTGCTTTGACTCTAGTTCAACCAATACCCATGACCTCTTCCGCTGCTCCCACACCTTCGTCTCCTCACCCAGCCCCTCCTCCTGTTACAACCATGTCCGGTAACAATAGAAAATCTCGCAGGGGGGCACCGAAGGACACGGTGGCATCGACAACTTCCACTCCTCCTCACCTTCCAAAACATCCCATCCAGTGCGCCTTGTGCGACGTTGTTGGCCACGCCACCCATACCTATCCTGAATTACCCCACCTCAAAACTATGGTCAATCAAACGTTTCCAGAATCTGATATTCCCACGGTCCAGGTCACTCTTCCTGGTTCCCTTCCCAAACTTAAACACTTGCGCACCAATCACCCTTGTTCTTTATACGACTTCCATGGACATTATACCCACCTTTGCCCCCGTCTTGACGAGTATCATGCTTCTTTGGCCGCTTACCGCCAATTCGAGGCCACGCTTGCCCATCCTCCTTTTTTAACCCCCGACCACACATCTACCCCTATTACCATTCCTCAGTCCGATACCGACATGACCGAACCTTCAGCCACTATTTCCTACCTTTCCTCCTCACCTCGTTTTCCAGCAACCGACCCCTTAGTCTCTGACCCTGCTGTCACCCCCCATAACGACACCAATGTAACCACCTCCCCTCAAAATCAGGTGTTTCATACTTCTACCTCCCCTGGACATTCTTTACCATCCACTCCTCCCCTCTTCCAGTCCGACGCAGACATCATGGAAGCCATGACCAAACCCGACTTTCCATGGGATGATATGCACCATCGTGCCTACTTCCTACCACATCAATCGCATGACCAATATGCTATCGAAACCAAAGACTTCATCCCCAATAAAGTTGATTGGTTCAAAAACCCCATCCCTGCCCCTAACGCTTTCGAAGAAGGCAACATGGCTAATATCTCTCCTACCATCAAAATTGACATTTCTGTCAAACCAGGTATCGAAGAACACATCACTCTGGGCGCCCAATGCACTCCGGATGAAATTGAAGCCTACACCAAGCTCTTCAAATAATTCCATGATGTTTTCGCCTAGTCCTACTCAGAAATGCCTGGACTCAATCCCGCCATTGTCGAACACCACATCAACACATGGCCGAACGCCACTCCGGTCCGTCAAAAATTGAGACCCATTCATCCATCCCGACGCGACGCCATCAAAGATGAAATCGATAAGCTCCTGCAGGCTGGTTTCATTTATCCCATTGAATACACCACTTGGGTGTCCAATCTCATCCCCGTCCTCAAAAAACAAGGCACCATTCGTGTTTGCACTGACTTTCGCGATTTGAACAAAGCTTGTCCCAAAGACAACTTCCTCACACCATTTATCGACCAAATCATTGATGAGTGCGCGGGACATGAAGTTTTATCCTTCATGGATGGCTTCTCAGGGTACAACCAAATCGTTATCCGTCGTGCTGATCAACTTAAAACTGCATTCATTAGTCCTTGGGGCACTTTTGCCTACCGAGTCATGCCATTTGGTCTTAAAAATGCTGGCACCACTTTTCAACGAGCCATGTCTTATTGTTTCCATGACTTAGCTCATATTATCCTTGCCTATTTAGACGACCTTATTGCACACTCTAAACATCGGGCCCAACACCTACATGATCTGCGTACATTTTCCTTCGCTGTCGCAAGTATAACATCCGTCTTAACCTTTTAAAATGTGTCTTCTGTGTTCCCGCAGGCCGTCTCCTTGGCTTCATATTATCTAAAGCGAGGATCACTCTTGACCCTTTGAAATTTCAAGCCATTCTTGAGCTTCCTATCCCCCATACCTTATGACAGCTACAAAGTCTCCAAGGCAAAGCTAATTTCCTTCACCGCTTCGTTCCCGACTACGCTACTACCGCACATGGTTTCCTTCGACTTCTTCGCTCTCACACCTCTTTTGTCTGGGACACCTACGCTCAACAATCCTTTGATGCCCTTAAGCATGCTCTCACCTCTGCCCCTTTGATCCGTCATCCTGACTTTAAACGAGATTTCATCCTTTACATCTCCACTTCCACCCATTTGGTCGCTGGTGTCCTTATTCAAGAAGATGATCATGGCACCGAACATGTAATTTACTATGTCAGTAAAAACCTTACTAGTCCACCTGTCTCCTACTCACATGAATAAAAATTGGCACTGGCTGTTGTGTTCTCAGTCCAAAAGCTGCATCATTATATCATCTTGCGTTCCACCAAGGTGGTGACTGATTCCAACCCAATGGCTTTCCTATTGAGCCGACGCATCCTCAGTGGGAAATACGCTCGTTGGGTCGTTATCCTTCAAGAATTTTCCCTTGAATTTGTCACTCCAAAAAGTAAGAAAGGTTTAGCCCTTGCTGAACTCATTTCTGACCTCCCTACTGGGACGCAAGACACTCCAATTAATGAGGCTCTCCCCGATGAACATTTATTTTCCATCACCACCGATGACCCATGGTACGGTGATATCCTTACTTACTTGCGAACCCAAACGTTCGCCCTTCACCTTGATCGTGACGATCGCCGATGTATCTGACACCAAGCCTCTCGCTACCTTCTAATCGGCAATGATATTTATCGTCATGGCATAAATACTGTCCTCTGTCGGTGCCTCACACACGCTGAAGCTGAACAAGTCCTCAACGCTTGTCATAGCGGCGCTTGTGGTGGCCACCTCTCTGGCCTTGCCACTGTCCAGAAAATCATGCGCGCTGGGTATTTTTGTCCTTCTCTCTTTAGTGATTGCATTGAAGCAATCAAAAATTGTTCCAATTGCCAACATTTTTCCCCCAAGGCACGAACTCCACCCGCTCCCCTTCATCCTGTCATCACAGCTGGCCCTTTTTGCCAATGGGCCATTGACTTTATGGAATGTTGACCCCCATCCGCTGGTAACCACAAATATATCATTGTGGCGGTTGACTATTTCACTAAATGGGTCGAAGCTATGCCCACATTCAACAACACGGCCGCCACATCCGCCCTCTTTTTCTTCAACCATGTCATCGCTCTTTTTGGAGTTCCCAAACAATTAGTCTCTGATCATGGCCGACATTTTGAAGATGAGATCTGGCATGAGCTGTCTTCACTCTTGGGTTTTGGACACCAATATTCATCTTCCTATTACCCCTAAGGTAATGGCCAAGTTGAAGCCGTCAACAAAGTTCTTAAGACCATGCTTCAAAGAACGGTTAATAAACACAAAAACAATTGGCACCTCATGCTCTTCCCTGCGTTATGGGCCTATCGTACTTCAGTTAAAACTACCACTGGTTTCACTCCTTTCCACCTTGTCTTTGGTGAGGAGGCAGTCTTACCAATCGAGTGTGAAATCCCTTCCCTTCACCTAGCCGTCGAACTTCTCCCCGATACCCAACCTCTAGAACAACGACTTATCATGCTAGAGCGCGCCTCCAAAGATCGCCGTGTTGCATTACAAACCCTTGAAGTGACTAAAAAGCGCACCAAAGCTCAGTATGACCGCAAAGTCCGCCCTCGCACCTTTCATGAAGGTGACCTTGTTCTAGTATACGACTAGGCCCACGATACCCTCAGTCGTGGGAAGTTCGACTCATTATGGCTCGGTCCTTACATCATTAGTAAAGATCTTGGGAAGGGGGCATACCTTTTAGAGGACTTTGAAGGCCACCCCCTCCCTAATCCTCGCAATGCACTCTATCTTAAGAAATATTACCCTTAGCATTTCCCACTCGAAATGCGTTTTCTTGTAGATAGCCAGCATATGTTTGTTTTCTGTATTTCAGTACTTCAACAGGACACCCATCGTCCACGGAGTCTTACTTCACCTATTCTTAAAATTGGACTTCCTCACTTACACCACCTTTCAGTGGGGGGCATCACTTTGCCCCCACATTCATTTCTGTTATTGAGGATTTTCGTCATGAGATACCCGTTTTACTCATGTTTTTCATGGTCCCCATTGGACCTATCCCCCATTCCAACATCCTCATTCCAGTCTACCTGTTGGTCGCTCTACCTTTTTCTCCCATGCCTTGGTTGGGGTTCCCTTATTGCCTCACCTCTGGTGGGCCTACTTCTGTCGACATCATCTCATTTTCTCCAGAAGCTAGGTATGGGGGCAGTGTACCCTGGTTCGATCTCTTCTCAGCATGATCGTGATATATACACTTGACGGTACCATGATGCCACAATAGCTATTGATGATTCCCGAGCATGTGTGAGATGTCTCAACCCTCAGGAGGGGGTGGCCCTGCAGGTAGCCCCCCATATGCCCAAATGACTTCTTCATTTCCGCCCTTGATGCAGCTCCTCTCATCGGATAACATCGACCTCAACCTTCTGCAGCCCCTCTACGATTTGCATGTCCCCGTCAGATGTTGAGAGCCCGTCCCCATGTGTAGGGGGCATTTGGGTGTATTTGTATCTCATGTACTCAAATCTTATTGTATAAGTCCTGATGATTATTCCAGGGCATAGCATGTATGTGAGGCTCATTATTGTATTCCTCTGCCTCATGTTCTAACCAATCCTTGTTCCCTTAGTGCGTTTCGTGGTTTTCCGGGTGCCTTATTCTTTGTACTCTTGTTTCGGCGGGCATAGGTATGCCTCCCCCGTCGCCTTTCACATTGGTACCACATCATACACTTGAGACTTGTTGCACCTGTAAGTCTCGTCTCCTCAGGGTCTAGTCCTCTACCACTTTAGATTACCTTACATTCCTCTCTTTCATTTCTATCTTGTTTCAGTTCTTACAACGTACTTCGGTCATCCAATTTTCTCCTAACACTCGTACGTTGGGGGGCAATCTGTTACACCATTTTTTGGTCATCCAACCCATTATCGTTAGATGAACCCAAGTACACCATGTAAGACCAATTTTACCCCAAATAAAATCACTTTCACCACATTTGTTTACACTTCTTGGTCATATTTAACCCAAAGCAAGGTAATTAATTAAATAAATCATTATTTATTTAATAATTTCCTAAGAATAAGTTATTTAAATCATTATTTAAATATCATTCCTAGTTAAACTTGACTAAATCATTTTTAAATAATTAAATAAACCATTATTTATTTAATTATATTCCCCTCATTTCCCTTAAATAATAAATAAAGCATTTATTTATTTGTTATTTATAAATAAAGGAATTGACCCAAGTCAAAAACCCTTTTCCCTCCAACAAATATAATAAAATATTCCTAAAGGGTGATTCTAGAAGGTGATTAATAATATTTTATTCATGCACCAAGTTCTAGAACACCCCAATATTTTGTTATAAATAGAAGGGTTTTCCCCATTCATTAGTCACCTCCATTGCATTGGATCACACTAGATCTACTCTTGGTCACCAATTTCATTTTGTTTTCATTTTGAACTCCCATTGAGTTCCATGTTTGTTAGGGTTTGTCATATCAACCAAAGAGAGGAATTTTAGATCTGAAACACTGAGGACTTCCAAGAACCCATCCCACTGAGGAGAACTGGAAAACACCTTTCTTGTTTTCCTCTCAGGTGCCCCATTCTTTAATATAATATAAGATTCTTTTATACATTGTTCTTGTCTTGTTCATTGGATGCATGGAGCCATTTCACATTTTATCTGCTTAATGTCTTTTATGCTTAGATCTAATATTATGCAGCAAATCTAAAGATATTTTTCAGCCATACTTGATGTTAGGGCTACTTGATATGCATAGCTAAAGTGAGTTTTTTACGACAAAAAATTCATGCTAACAGGGAGCAAAGTTGCAGGGATCTCTACAATTGGACATGAGCTATGCTACAATATCAGTGTTTGGTCAACCCAAAAATCTATATAGGGAAACTTCAATGAAATTCATGGTCAGTAGTGCTAAGAGATCCATAAATTACCCTATTTATTCTACACCAACTGATCTTGACTCTTTTATTTTATGTAACTCTGATAATGATGAAATCCAAACTGAACTTATTGATAAAAAGCCAAAACCAAACAATGACAACGTATTTCATGAGTCCAACCAACTCATAGGTATACTGCTGAGGTTAAACATAGACCAATTGTCCCAAAAAACGTCAAGTACTAGCATATTTTCTCTCAGGATGAACAGATTTACCATTTTTTGAATAATGAGGAAGAATTTCAAAATTGTAAAATAGATACAGACTATAATATAGATTCAGATTTTAATTGTGAAATAGATAACATAGATGTAGATAAATTTAACAAACCCAGTGTATTTACTCAATTTGACATAGATAACTTAGAGAAGGTAGGTATTGAGAAAATCATTGAAGAAGAAATTGACATGTTAGATTTGAAAGATAACTTTTTGCCTAAATGTTTAACCCATTTGGAAGACCTTTTTTATTCCAATGATGTGCCTAAAAATCCTAAAATGGAACCAATTAGGTCTGACATTGAAGAATGTAACATTTGGACAGAATTAAAACCAAAAATGATTAAATTGTCAAAATATTTACCTCAACAAGAAAATGAACAATAAATTGACCTTTTAAAGGAATATCAAGATGAATTTGCTTGGAGTTATGAAGATCTTAAAGCTTTGACGCAAACATAATCCAACACAAAATCCCATAAAAGATAATCAGAAGCCCTTCAAACAAAAATTGAGGAGAATTAATCCTGTTCTATTACCTTTGATAGAAAAGGAAGTAAAGCACATGTATGATGCTCAAATTATTGCACCAATCAGATATTCTGATTGGGTTTCAAACCTAGTACCAACAAGAAATAAAACAGGTGAAATTAGGCTATGTGTCGACTTTATAAATCTTAACAAAGTGTCTTTAAAGGATAATTACCCTTTACCAAAGATGGATCATATATTACAAAGGGTAGTTGGTTCCTCTAGAATTTCTTTGTTAGATGGTTTTTCGGGATACAACCAAATTATTGTTCAAAAGGAAGACCAAGCTAAAACAGCTTTTACCACTCCTTAGGGTACTTTCATGTATGTGAAAATTCCCTTTGGTTTGATGAATGCAAGAGCAACTTTTCAGAGAGCTATGGACATAGCCTTTGTTAAGGAGATTCATGAATTCTTGGTAATTTATCTAGATGACATTACGGTATTTTCCAAAAAAAATAATGAACACTTGGATCATTTGAGACAGGTCTTTATTAAATGTATGAAATTTTGCATCTCTTTAAATCCCAAGAAAACTCTCTTTGGACTAGAGGAAGGTAAGTTACTAGGGCATATAATTTCAAAAGAAGGAATTAGAATTGGTCCTGCTAAGATAGAAGCAATTTTGAACATCCATCCACCTAGAAATATCAAAGAATTACAAGCTTTCTTAGGTAAAATTAACTTTTTGAGAAGATTTATTTCAAACTTAGCTGAAATCATTAGAGAACTAAACAATATGTTAAAAAAAGACTCAACTTTAAAATGGACAGTTGAAGCCAAACAGTCATTTGATTCCATAAAACAGGCTTTAACTAAAACACCAGTCTTAATCAATCCAGATTTCAAAAAAGATTTTATAATTTTTTCTTTTGCATCAGAGCATACCATTGCTGCAGTTTTACTGCAGAAGAATGATCAAGGTTTTGAATGGCCTATAGATTTTTTCAGTAAGACTCTTAAAGATGCACCTCTAAAATATAACATAATGGAGAAACAAGCCTTAGCCTTGGTTAAAGCTATAAAAGATTTCAAAGTTTACATTCTCTATTCCCACATAATTGCATATGTCCCCAATTCAGTAGTTAAAGATATTCTTACTCAGGATGGCCCTGATGGAAGAAGGGGTAAGTGTATTGCCACTATCCTAGAATATGACATAGAAATTAAACAAACAAAATTCATTAAAGGACAAGGATTAGCCAGATTGATGGTTGAATCCAAGTGCAATGCATTAGACATAAATTTTATTGCTCAGATTGATGACCAGGAAGAGATGGCGACTCCAATGATCAGTGAAACCTTTCTAGATTCACCTTGGTACTCAGATATTATCTTTATACTTACAAACTTACAAGCTCCTCCTGGATTATCAAGGACAAAAGCCAGATTTCTTAAACTTAAAGAAATGAGATTTTGTATTTTAGATAATGTGCTTTTTTGGAAAGAACATAGTGGGATATTATTAAATTGTTTACTGAAAGCAGAAGCTGACAAAATTCTTGAAGAATTTCATGCAGGTGACTGTGGAGGGCATTTATATTGGAAAATTACTACAGATAAAATCCTTAAAGCTGGTTTTTATTGGCCTACCTTATTATCTGATGTTAAGAAATTTGTTACTTCATGTCACAAATGTCAATTTTTTGAAAGAAAAGATAAATTGTTACCTTTACCCTTAAAACCAATTTCAACTGAGATGCCATTTCAGCAATGGGGTTTAGCATTCATTGGAGAAATTCACCCCCCATCCTCTGGCCAACATAAGTGGATTTTGACTACCACAGATTACTTTACTAAGTGGATTGAAGCCATTCCTATGAGATAAGTCACTGACACAGTCATTATCTCTTTCATAGAAAACAACCTTTTATCTAGATTTGGATGCCCTCATAAAATAATTATTGATAATGCAACAACATTTAAATCTAAGAAAATGATTGCCTTCTGTCACAAGTACCATATTACCCTAGGCCACTCTAATACTTATTACCCTCAGGGTAATGGCCTAGCTGAATCTTCAAACAAAAGCCTTGTAAATATCATTAAAAAATTACTTGAAGATAACAAAAAGACTTGGAATAAAAATTTAGTCTATGCCTTATGGGCAGACAGACTTACAACCAAAAAGTCAATTAGCACTTCCCCTTATCAAATTGTTTATGGGATGGATGCATTTTTCCCATCATCCTTAGGTGTTCCAGTAATGAAGATCATTCAAGAATCACAAGTGGAAATAAATGATATACAAAGGAGGATAAATCAAATTATTCATCTACAACAAACAAGGGAAGAATTCTATGAGAAATCCCAAGTCATTCATAATAAAATCAAGAAATTTTTTGATAAAATAAGTAAAGAAGATGACTTTTACATTGGAGATCGAGTGTTAAAGTGGGAGTCTAGGAGAGAGGACAAAGGTAAGCATGGGAAGTTTGAATTTCTATGGAAAGGACCTTATGTAATTTATGGATATAGAGGTAACAATTCTTTCTTCATCAAATATTTGGATGGAACAGATATTCAAGAAGGACCAGTTAATGGTAGAATGCTCAAACACTATTATTCTTCTGAGTTAACCAATAGTTAGTCCCCAGTTACTTTTTACATCATTGTAAATATTCATTGAAGTTTAGATTGGATTGGATATTTTCTTTCCAAAGTTGAAGCCCGGAGAGAAGGCCCTAAGCTTTGAAGAGTAAAATGTCATAAATATGAGTTTTTGTAGAAAACAGAAGACAATTACTGGATCATCATGGTCAAAATTTAAGGCTAATAATCTTAGAGTTCTTGACATTTCATCAGGAAATGCCATCCCTATGTGAAGCCGTTGTTAGGGTCCTATAAATATAGGATTCAAAATTTTGAATTGACTTATGATAGTCTTGTAAAATATGTAGATACCTTGCTTTCTGAAAGTTGTTTTCCCATATTTTGAAAAACTAAAAAAATCAAAAATAATAAAAGAGGGTAAAAAGTCCTAAAAGAAAGATCAAAGGACTTAAAAAATAGAGACCCCAAAATAAAAATAAAAAAGATGAAAATAAAACACGAAAGTGTGCAAGTCCAAATGCCACTACTTTTTACTTTTTGCAAATGATTTTGACAAAGTGTCAATAAATGCCATAATCCATGATGAGTTAAATTGTTTAAACTTGACTTGTCATGTTTTCAATTTCCATGTTTTAGATAGGGAATAAAGTTTTATCAGACAGTTTAATCCTGACAAATTAGTAGATAGGTAGAGAATAATGAGGAGCTCATCAGTTTAATCTAAGCCCTCGGATGAAATAAGGTAGAATTAGCTAGTTTTATGCTTTCAAAAGAATAAAATGTTTTAAGGTAGCAAGCTTAAATGCACCTGCTAAAAGGAAGAAAAAATGTTAGGGTAATGTTGGGTAGGTAGAAAGAAGTGGGAAAATTCATGTAATATTCATCACTGGGCAAAAATCACTAATTTCCCTCCCCTTGTAGGTATTCAGTATTCTATACTTCCAGCCAAAGAGACTCAAAGCATTTCTATGACTTCTATTGGGACTGGACCCAAGGCTTGATGATTGGATAGTGGAAAATGTTGAATTCTTATGACAAAATCCCCTTTACCATTATTTATCCCTCATTCATACATTTAAGTCATATTCATAAGTAAAGAATCCTTCTTACTTAATGAAGCTTAAAATCTCATTTAATTAACTTCCTTCATTCATAAAAAATACAAAAACCCTCAAAAAACACTCTATCCTAAGTAAATTGGTCAAATGATAAAATAATAAGCTATGCTTTTATTTCTTCAATCTACTTGGTCATTTAGTGTATTTTTGTGTATTCCACCTCCCCTTTCCATATTAACTTCTAACTTATATTATTAATTCCTTAAAAATACCTTATCCTATCTATATAATTCCATTTATCTAAAATACCCCCTAAAACCCACTATTATAAAGTTTTTAGACCAAAGTTAATATGCACATGCTAAATTAAAAACCCAAATAATACCCCCTTTGGTCTAAAACTAACCTTAATTTAAATACCCCACCCCCTATGGTTATTAGACCCTTCAAACAAGTCTAAAAACTATATAAATAATGAAAATATGGCTTTCCACACATATCCAATGTGTTTGGGAAAACACAAATACATTTACCCCGCTCATATCATTTTTAGCCTAAGTATGAAAATTTTTTTATCACTTTATGAAGGTTGAAAAATATTTGAAACTCCTGCACATATCCGCTTCTAAGAAAGCAAAGTCACCTTTTTAAAACCTAAGGCTAAGGTTAAACATCGCAAAACTTAAAACATTACCCTTTCCATATTTATCCATATTATATAAAACCTCACGTTTTATATAATCAACCCACGATATATAAACCATCGCAGCCCGCCTCTATATTAAATATTTTCATAAGAGCTAAACCATAGTTAAATATCAAACCCCACCTCATGCGCCTTCGCTTATATATAAAACTCTTTTATATATAAAAACATCGTCATTTAACCTTTTTTTACCATATGCATAACCCTGACTTTACATATATTAAACCTTTGATTAACTGCCAGCGCCCATGTAAAGCTCGGTCCCACCATCATTTTTCCCACAACTTTCAATCAAATCGTGACCCTTCACTCCAATAAGAAAGATCTAATGGTGCAAAATCAATATCATGCAGAAAAATCAAACGCTTGTTCCAACACCAATCGAGCGTGAAATGGGTGTTTTTACCCATTCGGCCCTTAGCGACGTGTCAACATTTTGTTGGATCACGTTCGTTTGTGTTGAAACAACTTACCACCTAAACCCAACGCGAAAACTTCTGCCAGTTTCACATTTGAAGATCCAAACCACTCCCACCAGATGATAAGACATGCATTTAATGCATCGATGATGATTAAAAATCAAAGTTTAAACCTTTGTTATATCACTTTGATGTTTATTTTGCGTTTCAAACTTTAAAAAATTATGCTCAACTAAGAAAAAACCCTTTTGATCAAAATTACTAACTTATACCTGGAAAAAGTCAAAATTGACCACAAATTCCCCATTTGAAGACCATTAAAGCCATTCGACTACACCAGCAATCCAAACCAAACTTCAAATGCAATCGTGATTTCCTAAGAACCCTTCAAGAAATCAAATACCTGCAATCAAAGGTATTTCTCTACAATCAAGACCTGCAATTTCAAAGTTTAAACCAAGAATCATTGAACCAGGTTTCCAATTAAGGATTTTACCAAAGAAATTGCCCAAAAACACCAAAAAAGAGGCCAAACCTTAGCCAATTTTTTCCAGAAAGTTATGAGTCTGAAAGAAGCACTTTTTTAGCCAATTTCCTTAATTTGTGACCTCTAAAGATCAATTTCACATACATAAAAGGATTTAAAGCCTTCAGATATCCTAAAAACCCCTTTTTACAGTCAAATCCATTCAAAAAACCCTCGTTTTTTTGTCTTATTCCAATTTATATCCTCTGACGAAGAAAATTCACTCCTGCAAATAGTTTAAGCTTGCATTAGTTAGTCCAAAAATGACTAAAAAGAAAATCACAGTTAAACCTGGAGGTTCTAAACCAACCAACCCTGGAGGATCCAAATCTCCTAAACCTGTAACACCTAAAGATGTCAAATCTACTCCAGCCCTCACTACTAAATCCACTATATCAGTAAATCCTCTCTAGCCACCTGTAGCTGTTGAAGAAACCCTTCCATTGACTGATATGGACCACGATATTGTTGACCCTGTGGTATAATTCAACCTTTTAGAAATACATAATTGGTGCTATGATAAGTACTTGGACAAAGATGAAATGCCTATTTGGGAGACTCATTTTCCCCAATATGTAGTTCCTTTGACTCATCCTGGACAAGACCTTGTTATACTGTGTCAATAACATTAAGAACCAGACCAGAGGGCCGTTGTGAATGCAAACAGAGAAATCCTTTTTACTATTATAGCAGAGTCCATAAATCAAATGTTACAATTACAGTCTGATCCTCAATTAGTCCCCCTATCTATAGAATTTTTGACCCAGTTGTATTTAAGCCTGGATTTCCCAAAGAAGTTTATGATATTTCAAGACATTTTTCCTTCCCATGTTGACATTCCCAAGTTGAACCCTCCTTATTCCACTTACAAATTTCCTGAGGGGTCCAAGCATATTATTTCAGTGCTATCTTTTATATTGGGATACTTTACAGATGGCTTCACTGATGAATCCATTCTTGGATTTCTATATACCTTATCTCCAGGCCAACCTCCAGCACTCATTTTTTATTATGCCACATTCATAGCAAATAGTATTCATCATCAGCTTACCAAACTACCCACTAAAGGGGTTTTCAGATACTCTTCCTACTTGTTTCACTTGTTTTTATTCTTCCAAGCTGATAATTTTCCAATTTCATTACAAAAGATGGACTTGGAGGGTAAGCCTTTATCTATTTTCTTCTAGACTTCCTTGCTAAGGAAATAAAGTAGTGAATTCACTTATACAGATTTTTCAGACCTCTTTCTGCATCCAACCATGAGCATTTTTTACAAAGTAGAGCAGCCCAGGGTCAATGAAGAAATGAAGAAGATATTACAACTATCAAAATAGATTAAAATGGGAGACTGGTTTCTTTATGAAAAGCATACAGAGATAAGAATTTTTGGATCCAACTTATTACCTTATAAGTTGCCAAAATACATGAACATGAGAGTTTTTCATTGGAATATTTAAGACAGATTCTAAATTCTGACTCTATCAACTTCTTAGCTGCAAGGAAAAATACTTAATTCAAGTTGAAGAATCAGATTGGTGCTTTTATCATAAATAACAGAGAGGCGGAAAAATATTTCTCAAAAATACTATTAGAATTCAAATTTCAACAAATTTTTCCATGGAACTATGATCCTCAAGGGATCCTGAGAAATTTAAGGGTAAAATGTAAACTTACACCCTTCATACATGAGCCCAAGCCAGAAATTGAGAAAATTTCCAATCAAGAA
Organism: Pinus albicaulis; assembly: GCA_034641835.2. Lineage (NCBI taxonomy): Eukaryota > Viridiplantae > Streptophyta > Pinopsida > Pinales > Pinaceae > Pinus > Pinus albicaulis. The sequence goes on from CM076571.1 coordinate 21,171,588, forward strand.
GAATGGGTGGAAAACACACTGATAGATAAAGTAACTAACAAAGATACAATAAGAAAAATGGTTACAACACAGGCCCTGGAAGTTGTAAAGCAGCCAGATACTTTAGCCAAAAGAAGCAGAGAAGAAGGAACATACACAGCATAAATGACTACAGAAACAAAATTCAAGCTGATTTATAATAAAAGGCTCAAATTCAGCTCAATTGGAAAAGAAAAGGTAATTGATGTTGAGGATACAAATGAGCCAGAGGTAAATAATGATGAAGCTACAGTGATAATCAATGAAACTCTTGCACAGATTGAAAAAGAGAAAACAACATGAAAATATGATACTCAAATGATTGAGAAACAAAATATGGAGGCCTCTTCCTCACAGATAGCTGAGGAAAAAGACTTAAATATCAAGTTAAAGTATAAGTAGATAAATCAGAAGAATGAGGAAATTAAATCAGAGATATATTCTCAATTCCTCAAGCAAAAACCATGGAATCAAAATAGGCTACTAACAGCCTTTGACTATTCTACAAACAAAATGATTATGTCATTTCTGCAACCAACTACTTCAACACCAAAGACAGTGCCAGACTATAAAAAATTGGAGTTTGAAGTAGACACTGAAAATGTTCATGAGCTAGACCAAATTGAATTCCACAGACATAGCTCTGAAATGTTGTATTCAAATGTGGTGACAAAAGCAATGAGTGCTACCAAGTTGCAGAATACTATTCTTAACATGTAGCATCAAATGAAGCTAGACAAAGGATCTTTGTATGCAAAGGACCTTAGGACTAAAGCCTTAGAATATTTGATTTTACAGGTGGGATATGATCCCTCAAATGTTCAGGCAGCAGAATTGTTCATTAAGAAAAAGAATGATGATATTGCAGCTTTGAGGAAATAGCTTAAGCTTCCTCAAAGTGAGCATCCACAGAGTAAAGAAATCCTTCAAGAGAAATGTGAAAAATAAGAGATGATGAAACTCATCCTCAAACTAACTGTTCAAATCAAAGAAATGGAATATCAAATGGACCAGCTTGTCCAAGAGAAGGAAACTGTGAAAGAGACTGACACTCTTATCATTCCTTCAGTGATACCAGTGATTACCATAGCAGTGGTATCCACATTAGGAGAAAAGCTAGCACCAAAGGAACCACTGGAAACTGCAATGCCAGTGAGTTCAACTACTACTTCAAACACAGATTCTTCTACAACACAGGTTCAGCAAATAGATGGAGCAGGTCAGATTGTGAAGGCTATGGAGGAATTGTCTTTGAAAAATAATGAAATCAATAGGCTAAAGAAGATGATTGAAAATCTTGAAGCCACAAATAAGTTAGCTCAAATAAATGCTAAAACCCATGAGCAGAAGGCAATTAGACTTGGGGAACAAATCAAGGGCTTACAAAAAGAGCTAACATTCACTAAACAAATTTCATTTGTCAAGAATCATCTATGGACAAACATAATTGAGGCTATTCACACTCAATGGCCTTCAAATTAGATTATATATGAGCTGAGAGACTTATTGTTCGCAGCTCAAACAGAGATTCAGAAGACCAAGGATGAGTTAACTGATAAGCCAGTTCAGGCTTTAAAACTCATCACATTCATGAATAGCAAGAACAGAGCACAATTGGAATAATTACAGGTAATGGATAGAACAAAGACCATTTTACAGATTAAAAAGGTAGTAACAAAGAAAAATTTGATGAACTACCTGGAAGAGAAATGTGAAACAATGAATATTTCCATAACAAAGTTTATGGTGAAGTATACAAAATTAAGACAAAAGGGCTTGCCAGACATTCATGTCTTCAGTGAAAAACTAATGCCCCAGAAAGATTATGATAAGAAAATCAAAGAATTTTCCAAGGAGCAAGTCAACAAACCATTGCCACAAGGCACTTCTACAAGTAAAGTCCTCATTCAACACTTTGAAGATTTGTTTTTTCTACAACATGAGATCAAACATATTTTTGTGTTCAAACCCAATTTTGCTAAATACACGGAGGTAGATGAGAATTTTAGAAAAATAAAGAATGTGAAAATTCCCAGTGAAGAACAGTGGCAAGCATTTACAGATTTAATGTGAAAATGTGAAGAAAACAGTGAAGAAATTACCTTGAAAACAGTAAAAAAGAAACAGTGAAACAAAAGAATAGTCTGTTGATTTTTTACAGCAAAAAGATATATTTTTACAGCAGTAAAATAGTGGAAATGTCAGTCAAAAGTGTATTAGAGTTAAAGAGCAGTGTTAAAGAGTATCAACTAAGGAAACTCAAATGAAGATATTTTATAGCAACCAACAAATCAGGACAGCTAATCACTCAAAAGCTCCTTGTTGGATAAAGTAGTTCTATTTATTTTGGATAAGAGGACAGCTTGCTGATTTGTTAAGTAGCTATCCCTCTTATTTTGTAAAGATATTTTCTATTTCCTAAAGATATTCCTAGATGTCTCCTAGGATATTTTTTACTACATTTTGTATAAATACGTCTACATTTGAAGTATTGAGTGTGGAATAAAATTGCTAGACTTTACTATAGACTTTTTGTTGAACATTGAAGGCTATTATGTGTTAATTTCGAAGTAGAAAACTGGAAAAAGCTAAATTGGCATCATAATTCAGGATCCCTGTGATAAGCTAATGAGTGAAGTACTTTCTTCTTGTCATTGTTTTCTTTCTTGAGTTTCATGAAATTCATTATATTTTTGTTCTATCTTGACAAGTAACTAGGAATATTCCTACACGTTAGTTGTATACTCCTTGTTTTTAACTAGTTACCATTTAAATGTTTTCTGCTGATTTTCGGTGTTAGGAATTATTAATTGCTCCTACTCTCGTTTGAACTCTACCTCCTTCTTCCATTTTCTAGGCCAACGGATCCTTCAAAGCCCTTTATCCTGATCATACCATTTCACCAAAAAACACTTTTCCAAATCTCTGAGAGTTATCTATCTTGCCCTGAATACATTTGTACCTTTTTGGCCTTGACTTCTAGTGCTGCCAGCTAGATTTAGACTCCATAGTCCAATAGACAAGTAGATTTCTCTCTAGTTTACCTCTAAGTGATTTTTTCCCACCAAAACCTTTATAAACAAAACCAATTGTTCTATCATAACTAGCCTAAAAACATAAATAAAAAACAAAGATAAATCTTAAAGAGAGAGCCCTCTTTGAATTCTAGGAAGGCTAGATCCTATGATTTGAAGTAGGTTTGTGGTTATCTCTAGTGTTCTTAGACTAAAAACTCAAATCCCACAACTTAAGAAATTACTAGAGTGATAACAAGACCACCATAAAAAAATGTTTCTGGTGAAGAAGAAAACATAGATGACTCAGTAGACATGCTTGATGAATCCATGTAACTACCTCTGGGTATAGAGTAAAAAGGGATGTAACGTGGAAAATATTTGTAACCAAAGTTATGCAGAAAGTCGGTAATTTGATGGTATTAAGGATATGGTCTAAAGAAATGTAAGGGTAAATATGTTCACTAAGCCTTATATCTAAATATTCTTGCTGTGAAGGAATTGTGATCTCTTCTTCTGTGTCAAAAATCTCTTTAATACTAACTAGGCTAGGAGGAAGATTCTCAGTAATTAGAAGTTTCACTCAAGGTGAACGAGGACGACTATGAGTCCGGGCTATGAAATCCGAAGGCGACTCAAACGAAGTAGATTCATATTCAGGTTTAGATATTTCGAGCTCAGTGAATTTAGTATCTGACAATTCACCAATAACAGATTCAACTATAATTACTTCGGAAATTTATGGTTGTTCTTGATCTTTTTCAATTACATGAGGTTGATTAACTTTGAAATTAGGATGTATTACAATGGATGTTTCTCCTTGTTCAGTAGACCTGGTTCCTAATTCTTGAACTCTTTCATATTTATTTTTTCTAATTGACTGGGTGTATCTTCAGGGGGTTTCCCTCGAATTCTACGTGAATGTCTTGGTAATTCAGCCATGGTTAATCTTCTAACACACGAAATCAAAAAAAAAAATCAAAAGAATACACCTAAGGTCGCTAAGAAAAAACAAGCAAATGAAAATGCGCCTACAAAATATAAGAGACAAACCACACACAAACAGTATGTTTCCATAATAAAAGCACTAGTTGGTGATGAAATCCAACATCGCGGAAATTAATGTGGAAAGCTGGCGATTGGAAGAGTTACCCTGAAAACCTGCTTAATGAAATAGTTTGTTGCAAGTACCTCCACTATGCCATCTTGAAGTGAAGAGTACCCTCCAGAAATTCCAAGTGATTCTAGCCAACATCTGCTCCAAGTATAGTGGGACCTTCCCTCCACCATCACCTTGGGAAAAATCCTAAATACTATGGCCACTAAGGTCACCAACTAAGACAATTGCACCTGGGGGAATAGTCTACTATCCAATTACACGCAAGGGAAGAGTATAAAGCTCAATCCCCTTGAAAGCTCCTCGACATCGTAAATCTGAGGTTTTCTAACAAGTGACCCCGGGCTCCTTGACAATGGTTAATCTGAGGTTTACCGCTTGTATTTCATGCACATATTATATCTTCATCAATGAAGTAGGTATGATTATCTCATTGGCTCCGACATGACCTCATGCTTGACTCTTTTAAGAAGAGCTTCCCAGAGTACAAATGAAATAATTGGATTTCCCTACCGCAAGATGCTACCTATTTGTTGTAACTTCTTTGGAATGTTTATTACAACCTTTTCCAAAACACTAGCCTAAGTTAAATTGGTGGAATGAGCCCTAGAAAATGTAAAAATGTCTAGATTGATTTTATTAAGTGTTGTATTGATTTGGTTGTTATTTAACGCAAAGGGGTATGGAGATGAAACTTGATGGTATTGTGACTTGAATCAAAATACTCTAAATGCATTGATATGAAAAATTCAACTCTTTTATTTCGATGAATTTTATTTAGGAGAAATTTGAAAAAAAAAATGAACTCAAAAGCACAAGCTTCTTCCAATAAAATTCATTTTCAAGGAGAAAACAATTTCATTAAGAACATAATTTCCAAACATGATCAATTTCTCTTTTACGAATAAAATTCCATTGATTACGAAGTCAAAAACGACAATTTTGATAAACAAACAAATCTCAAAGGAAGACAATTTCTAAAAAACCCTAAAAAGTATAAAAACTTCAAATCAAATCAAAGTTCTAATTATCAATCCTAACTATGATACCTATGAATTTTTTTTCTAAATGATTTTCCTTAGTTGAAATCAGACTAAGAATGTTTCCACTTATCCCAGCAGAAATGAAATCATGAAAGACTAGCTTGTGATAAATTAGGTTTCAATGATCTAGAAGCTTTTCTGTTTTGCAATCGAATAAGAAACAAATATTCAAAAAAGGTAAGGTTGGAAATAATCCTGGTGGCTTAAGGAGACAAAAACATAAAACCAGTGATCTTAGGAAAATGAATGTATCTTCCAAAATGAGCAACAGTAAACTAGGGCAAACCTTAACTATATAATGAAAAAAGGATGATTAATCAAACAAGACTCTAAGATGTTAAAGCGGAATTCACACATAGGTTCTGACAACTGGACTAAATCAGGTTAAACCTCAAGAATTTGGTTATCTATCTATGAAAGAGAGAATTTCAATTTTTCAAAATTTCCCATGGGGTACACAACTTCTTAGTTAACACCAGCGTGCATGCACACTGAACTACACTGACAAGTCGTGCAGGTTTCCGCTCTGTTTTTCACAGAAAACCGTGCAGGTAGAGAAAAAGTTGGAAAAAATATTTTTTAGTTTTTCTTTCTCAGATATTCTAAAACATCTTGTACCCAACCACACATAGAGAAGTCAAAATAATAAAGCTAGAATTTCAAAATGAACATAACCAAAGAAAACTAAACTTGTCTTCCTTAGTATGGTCGCTAATTGGTTACGAGGATTAATCCCTCTTGCAGACAAGAGTGATCTCCCTAGTACTCCAACGAGTAACTAGAAAAAAATATCCATTGAATATCTCTTTCTCTAGGTTATCTATACTTTAGATTATTACAATCATGAAAATAAAGAGGACATGCTCCTACCTTTCAATCGAGACGTTCGATGTAGCCTTTTTCCTTTCGCTCCAAAGCAATTCCTCAATGTTGAGAAGAACTTGCAATCACAAATAACACAAAATATTAAAGCATCTACAGTATATAATAATCATAAATACTAATCCAGCTTAGTGATCAAGGAATATAATTATTGACATCATTTACCGTTAGGGGAATTTTGATGTCTAAAATGGGCCTCCTAAGGAAATTATAAAATAATAGTGGAAATAATAAAATAATATTAGATTACATCATTAAATTTTAGAGGGAAAAAAGATAAACCTATTTTTTCAACTCGTATTTTCAAAATATCTCCCTGTGGGTTTACTCAAATTTCGAGCGGCAACACTTTGATTTCTCATCCAAGGAGTACCCATGTTGCATACTTTAGATGTACCCTGCTACATGAAAAATGAGAAATAAATGAAAAGTGTGATTGCAAGCATGTTTTTTCATGTATTTCTCATTTTTCATGTAGCAGGGTCCATCGAAAGTATCCAACATGGGTACTCCTTGGATGAAGAATTAAACTTTTCACCCAACGAGTACTCCCGCTCGAAATTTGAGTAAAACCTTGGGGAGATAAGTTCAAAATACAAGTTGAAAAAGTAGTTTTATTATTTTTTAATCTTTTTACTTTTTTACACCAAAAATGGTGAATCGTCCCCTATGGTTGACATCAACATATTGAATCTTATTGGTTCTTATAAAGTTTATTTTGGTTGTAAATTTTTCTTAGGAGATCCATTTTAGACCTCAAAATCCCCCTAAATAGATACATATGTATTATCATAAATTAGAAAAATAAATATTACAACTAGATGCCTTGATGTTGTATAGATTTATCCCATGTGTCTGAGAAATCGTTTTCCTTCAGTCTGATAAGCCTTCCTCTCTAGAATGACCAACATGAAGTCATGGGCACAAAGGTGTAATCTTCAATGTGTCAACAAAAAATTACTAGCAAATAAACTATGAATTGTATGACCTCTCTCTAGCTTAGAATCTATACAAATCAGTACCTATTCACATTGGTATTTACCCTTCAACCTGAAACTTCAGCTCAATTTATAGAGAGATTGAGGTAGTTTCAGATCCATTAAGAGAGGGATGGGTTCCTCCCATGAAGGGATTTGAGTTCCATTGACCAAGGGATAAGCTCCATGAGTAGAGGGATAAAACTCGAACTGGAACAACTCTAGAGGCTTCCAGTTGGGATAATATTCGACCAACTAGGCTTATAGAATTTATTTTTTATTTTTACTTGCTTTTCACGGAGGTGCGTAGGTTTTGGTGGCGAACAGAGCAGCGATCATCGCGACTAATGGAAGAAGCATCAATGCATGCGCAGGAAAAGGCCATAAAAAACGCACAGGAAATATTTTAAGGGTTTTACAGAGCTTTTCTCCAAATTCCAAGACTTGATTCAGGAACATGAGTGTTTTTTACCTCTAAGGGAACATGATATGGATGGTGATAGACCCATATGAATAGTCAAATGTCATGGTGACAAAATGACATGTAAAACTTATGAAAAATTTTCATAACAGAGGTGGATTAGAGCATGTATTTACCTCATTAGTCCCATGGAAGACCCTCCAATAGTCATAAAGGTCAAAGGTTATGCAAAAGGTGCATTTTGGAGTTTGCAACGAAATGAGCGTTAAGAAATTTCATGTACATGACTATTTCAGCACTCAAATTCAAGTTCAATTTATGACCAAATGAAAAATAATTTTGAAAATCTACAAGAGTTTTTTCTTCAGCACAAGCCCATATACAAAAACCTCTTTCATTTTTTTCAAATCGATCAGGTTTTGGAAATTATGCACTCATTTTGAGGCATATTTTTTAGAATTTTCACTAGCCAGATTTGTGTAAAAATTTTAAAATTCGACTTGGAAGAGGTCCAACTTAGCATCCACGTGGCATAATGACACATCAGTAGTCTAGTACACTCATAAAATTAGTTGTTTCCATTTTATAAGGGTTATTAAAGGGATTTGCTGAGCTATTTAATGAAAGAAAAGTCTTTTTGGTATTCAAACGCTGCCAAACAAAAAACATCCCTAGGAAGTCTCCAAGTGATGTAATCCTATTTGAAATAGGTCTCTTAGGTAGGAATTCGAAGCTAGCTCATGTGGAAACTAGTTTTATGATTCCTCACTCTACAAATGAGAGATTTTTATAATTAGAGGGGGGTTGATGGATGTAAATGACCAGACTACTATGTAATTTTCTTTCACTCAATTAATACACAGTTGCAGAAGTGTTTGTTCAGACAGGAGATTCATATTGAGATTTTATGTGTTTGTGTCCATTTACCTTTTAATATTGATTCAGCGTGCTTATACATGATTACTTGGAATTCATAAAATCTTATGCTCCAACTTCCTTTATGTATTATGTTATTTGTCAAAGTAATTGTAAAATCTCATGTGCCTCAGTTTCCATGAATAATACTCATTTGTAATTGAATTTACATGTTGAATCCATGCCCATTGGTAGCCCTCACTCATATTCCACCCGCAAAAATCATCTAAAAATATATAAGAGTTATCCATTTGCATTATAAGCTTGTTTCTTGAATATCTTACCTTTCTCTTGAGAGAGCCCTCTCTGGTTGGAAGGGATAACTTCCAACCCCAAGTAATATTTGCATCAAATTGATTGTTGAACAACCCAATTATTCCTATATATATATATATATATATATATATATATATATAGAGAGAGAGAGAGATATAGATATATATATATATATATTCTCAATGCTTATATAGTTGATATTTTTTCTGTATTTTGACTTTGATATGAATATGGGATAATTGGTTAGTGCCCTAACTTAAATGTCAACCATTTAGATTGTTACTAAATATTATATAGAGTTTGAAATGTTTTATAACTTTTCTTTTTATTATAAATAAATATAATGATGCCCACAGACTTTGGATTGATAGTGAAAAGGTGAATTTTAAAGGGACTCCTTGATATATATCACCGGTTCAAATTATTGAAAAAAAAACATGGAATAAACAATTAGATGCAATATGATAGAATTTAATAATAAAAATTACTACACTTTTGGAATTTTAATAATATAAATTAATTTATTAAAAAAATTGAATTTAGAATTTAAATAATATATATTAACACAAAAATTAGCAACAATATATTAAAGCTTCCAATTATAGTCATGATCCAAGTGGATATTGGTGGTCACCCACCTATTCCACTTGGGGCCCCATCATTGTCTCTTTCAGTTTTTCAATTTTGGCACAACTTACTATTTTTAGCATTTTTTGGGGTCTTGGACTTCCGGAGCCGTTTTGAGGCCCTAAACGACATTTTTTGGGAAAATCAAGAGCAACATGGGTCCATGGACCATCGTTGCTCACTCAAAATTTGTAGTCCTCAGATAGATATTTCTAACGAGGTATGGTTCGCGTCAAATGGAGATTGTATGCAAAAGTTACGTCCTCGGGAAGTTAAAACACCAATTTACCCAAACGGGCCCGTAGTTTTGGCGCTTCATCTCCTAGGGTTAGGGTTTTTGATGTTTAGGGTTTTCCATTGTTTCTAAATAATAAATAGGCCCTTGAGCCTCATTGTAACTTAGTTCAGAGGCCTGTAGCCGCACATCTTTTCTCAGAGATAGCTACCAGCATTGTAGCTAGTTTATTTCCATTCTGTCTGTAAGCAAATTTCAGTTCTTTGATATTAATGAAATGAAGTGTTATTTCCACTAAATCTTTGTATTTATGGTTATATGTTTATTCTATTGTGTTCCTACATAAATCCGGATCAGTGGTATCAGAGCAGTCTGCTTTTTCTCGATCCTTCTTTGCATGTCCCCAATGAGGTCTGGGTATAAGGAGTTAGGGCTTGATTTGGTGGAACCTTTGCAAGATTAGCCTCGCAAACCCCGACAAACGCCCAGGGGGGACGAAAAGAAAGATGAGGGAGCAGGAGATCCTATCAAAATATTGCTCGAGGAGGCCCTCGAAAAACAAAGGAACGCGATGATGGATAACTTTGCCCAGATCCTTCAATGACTGCCCATCGGCGGCGCATCTGCATCCAGCAGCCACTCTGGAGGTGTGACTCCTTTTAATGTACAAGTAAATTTTGACATTCCCATATTTGAGGGTCAAATAGATGCAGATGTCGTAGATAGATGGTTGAATATTAGAAGGATATTTCTCAGTTCATGAAATTTCCAACTAGAAGAAGATTATTTTTGCACTCCTCAAAGCTAAACCCAATGTCAAGGACTGGTGGGAAACCTATTGTGAGAAAAAGGAAGAGACAAAACCCTCTTTTTTCTCGGTCGTACCCACTTGGAATTATTTCCGAGACGCCATCAAGGAACAATACTATCCCGTGGGGAGCTATGAGGACAAGTACATATAATGGACCACGCTTTGACAAAAAAGGGATCAAGATGTGCATGAGCTGACGAATCTGTTCCATACCCTGCGCACAAAGTTGGGTATCAAATATTCAGAGAAACATCTGGTGCTAGAGTATCATAGTTTTATGCACATATACATTCAGGAGGAAATGGAGTTCCTTGACATCTCCTCGCTTGGTACAACATATCGGTATGCTACCAAGATTGAGAAGAAATTCAAATAGAAGAAGCGAGACTTTGGATATGTGAATCAAAAGCAAGCGAAAGGTGCTCCCAAACAGCATAACAAAGGATAAAGCCAAGGCATGGAGGCTCAAGACAAATTTTCAAAGCCACAAACAAAGAACAACACCGAAAAGCCAAAGAAGGACACGGGAAAGTGGTGTGAGTTCCATAAGAGCTCCACTCACAACATATGTGAGTGTCGGGCCAAGAAAGTCGCTAGTGACCGAGATGAGGGCTTTTGAGTCAGATGCATGCTCCAACTCTGAATTAGAACCTGACAAGGAGAATGACAAAGGGAAACAGATTATTGGTGCAGAGCCTAATGCCACTGTTGGACTATGAAGATCTTGTTGTAGCCGCTACAACACCACCCAAAATTTTGGGTATATTCGAAATTTCGGGTCCCCCTCTTCTCGCTTAGTCGTTAAAGTCTTTCACCTGACCTGTAGTCAGTGACATCCCAGCGACCTATCCCTAATCCCTCATGAGCTTTCTCACCATCATGATCAGATGTTGTTGCCGCAATCACGCCATGTGTGGGAGGGATCATCCAACATATGCTCGAATAGGAACTTTTCTGTGCATTGAGGATGTACATTAGCAGCCCTCTCGCCATGGGTCATTAAACATGTTTTTTGAATACTCCTCTTAAGCTCGTTAGTCTCATATGTTTTATCTAGGGACACCATTATCAAAGATTAAAATAATTAATGTTATAATGTTTCATACAGGTCAATCCCATGGATGATACACCCAAAATGTCATCACCACACCGATGAGAAGGATAAGAGTAGTGCGAGCTAAAACATGAGAAGTGGAGGACATCTATCGCTTGTAGGCAGGAAATAAGACCGCGCCAATCAAGGGAACTTGCGGTCATAATGGGACTTGGAAAAACATTGCAGGCTATAAGTTTGTTGGCTTACTTGAAAGATCAACGGAAATGCCCATGGCCCTTTTTGGTGTTGTGTCCATTAAAGTTGCGACCTTGACTCAAGGTGACAATACCTCTGTATGTAGCAAACAGTTCAAGCTGCTAAGATATATTGTGCATGCATTCATGTTTCGGAGTACAAAAGCTTTACTTGTCAAGATTGGAACTCTTACATTGCCACCACTGTCTGGGGTTATAGTACTGGCTCCATTGGTCCCACTTTAGAAGAAAATTTGTGTATCTGTATTGTATCAAGATTTTCCCAGCTTCAAACAAGTGGTTCAGGCACTCAGCATCAATCTTTACAAAATATTGTGGTACAACTGCAAAAGACATGTAGCCATTCTTATCTTTTCAATGGTGTGGAGCCAAAGCCATTTGAAGAAGGTGAACACTTAGTTCAGGCGAGTGGAAAGCTTATCATCTTGGACATTTTCTTAAGAAGCTGCATAGTCAAGGACATCGTGTCTTGATCTCTTCTCAAATGACGCAGACAATAGACATTCTGCAGGATTACTTAGAGCTGCGAAGGTATTCTTATGAGCGTCTTGATGGATTAGTAAGAGCAGAAGAGCGTTTTGCAGCTGTGCAAAGCTTTGGTGGCAAAGCATCAACACTGCCAGAGTCAAGTGACATCAGAAAGGCCAATGATGATACTCTTGAAGCATTTGTATTTTAATATCTACTCGAGATGGTGGTGTTGGTTTGAATCTTGCAGGAGCTGATACTGTCATTTTCTATGAGCGGGACTGGAATCCACAAGTTGACAAGCAAGCATTACAACGTGCTCATAGCTTTGGTCAGCTGCATCATGTTTTGGCAATAAGCATTATAACAGAAAACACATTTGAGGAGGTGATTATGCAAGGGGCCAACAGAAAATTGCAGCTTAGTCACAATGTTATTGGCCATGATGATGTCGATCCAGAAGCACATAGATCAGACAGTATAGCAGGTGGTGATTTGAGGTCCATAACAATTTATGGCCTGCACAAATTTGACCCATCATGACAACATAGAAGGAAGCTCTTAGTTATAAGTCTTTAGCTATTCAAGGTACATCTGAGAGCCTGAGTGTTGTACCAAAGTCAGATAATGGCGAAGTACATTTTGTCTTTGGAGATTGTACAAATCCTATAAAAGGCCATTATTTTGAACCAACAATAATTTTGAGTTGTGTTGACAACTCTAGCAAATTGGGGAAGGGAAGCGATGTTTGTTAAACCTAAGCTACATGGCGGGCACACTTTCGATGGACCAAGGTGACATTTTGAAACATTAAGCTAGGGCACAAACACATACGGTTTCCAAACCATATAAGATTGGAGGAGCGAAATCATATAAAAACTATACAAAGGACATTACAATTGGGCTCAAATACTTTTATGCCGAAGTTTTCAACCTATGTTAAAAGGTTTGGAGCAGATATATATATTTGGCAGTCCAAAGTCGTGTTTGCACATGGCAGCGAATATTATAATAACTATGGTGTGATGTATGACAATCTACAACCATGTTTTAAGCGGTGCAAGAACATATGGTTTTCAAACCATGTGAGATGGTGGAGCGAAACTACGTGGACACGTGACAAATGGGTGTAAACGTTTCGATTGGCTCAAATATTTTATGTTGAAGTTTTAGTCCATGTTAAAACATATGGAGCATATATATATAATGGCCAAAATTTATGTTTGAACATGAAGTGGAACCTTATAACAGACCTACGACGGAAATGATATAACAATCATCGAGTGGTTATAATCAAAATAAATGCAGAACTATCACAAATGAGCGCAGTTTTCAACCTTTGATAAAACGTTTGGGATAGATATATATATATATGGTGGTCAAAAGGTTGTGTGTAAAAATGGATCGAAATATTATAACAAGCCTACAGCGCAACTACTATAATAAGTATGGTGCTATTTATGGTCAAAGTAGAGCGAAGTTGTAAAAGTATGACGATCCATAACCATATGATGTCAGCGGTGCAGATTCACAGCCTTGCTGGAGGAAGTTGCGATATGAATGTTTGCAAAATCGTTTTAATCAGAGAATGCAGATTTTGTGGTGATTTTGTGGCACGGGCCACTTAAATAACGTGGGCATATGCTGTAATCAGCGCCATTTGAGCAACGTATCATTTGTTACTTCCAGCAATTTAAGCAACATATCAAACGCACTAAGGTAACGTATATTATTCTGCGTTCAGAAATCGTGGGTTCTGTCACAGGTCACTAGATATTAGTTGTGTAATAAAGCGAAGGATTTTGTTAACGTTAAAGCTCCAGCAGAGACATGATGTGCTCTCACATAAAGTTCAAGGGGTCATTTGTTCACTTTCTAACACTGCAGAAGATGTTCATCGAATGCATGTTAGCTGCGTGGTCTGCATGGAGGGCACACAGGTATCCAAATCACAGCAGAGGCGTTATCAGTGTCGGTGGCTCAAACATCATTGTAACCAACGTTTAAAACGAAGCATGAGCTGATCTTCGCATATTTTCTCATTTCGAGCATTGTATGGCCAACGCGATATGCTTCATAATACCTCGTTATAATGTTTCATATGAATCCTTGTATGCACCTTAGGAAGGAGTATGTTTTTCTTTTGCGAACTGTTTATGAACTCGCGCGATGAAATCTTGGTTCACACCACTGTTGTGTCCGTCACGAGCCTTGTTTGGCTACATATAGAAGGAGCATTAATTGCATTGCATGAGAGCAAAGGCTACCTGAATCGACCTGTCAGACATGGCTCCTCAAACAGGTCGTCGTCCAAGTCCTCTTTTCATCGTCCAAAATAAAAGAACGCGACTCCATCAAGGACGCAATGGGTCACTGAGTCGCAGATCCATGAGGAAAATAAAAAATGCAACTTGGTGGTGGTGGCGACCCTGCGACCTATTTGATAGTCGCATCTCATGAGAAAAATGAAGCCGCGTGACCCCTTTGGGTCGCTGAGTCGCAGATCTATGGAGCCAGTAAAGGATGCGACTTGGTGATAGTAGCGACCTGCGACTCATTTGACAATCGTATCTCATCTGAAGGATGAAGTCATGTGACCCTTTGAGTCACTAAGTCGTAGATCTATGGAGCCAATAAAAGATGCGACTTGGTGATAGTGGCGACCCTGCGACCTATAAATCTCATGCTTTGTGCGTGCACATCGAGAGAGCCTCCCAATGGTGTCTAGGGGAGGAGCATGACGGGTGGCATCAACATGCTTCCAAGAACATCAAAAGGGTCAACTGGCTAGCTCGTGGGAAGATTTCACGATCGTCTTACTTCTCTTGCCGAAGGTCCCTGATGCGAGATCAAGAAGTCAAGGTGTTGCTACCCAGTTTCAATACAGGGTCACGAGAAGGGGCTGCACGAAAACCTTTGCTCCCTAATCCCCAAGGAAGATTTAGAGAACAGTTTTATTTCTGATAATAAGAACAAGGGCACTAGTAGCTTCAAAGCTAGTGAGTCGAGAACTCCAGGTGGCACCTGCGTTGGCCAAATAAACCCCAGTTTGAAGTATGTTGCATTATAACGAGAGCTGAGTGCAATGTTAACCCTAAACCACTGTGGTCATGGAAGAAGCGGTGTTCCATAAAATGGTAACAGCTACCAAAACAAGTTAAACTACAGATCTGCATTTGGCACTCAGTCCATAGCCATACCAATGGAAATTATAGTGATTGAAGAGGTGCAAAGACGGCCTACACATGCCATTCTCTCTGATGACAAAGTCTTGACCACACATGGGTCTAAATTCATTGTTTTCACTTCTACAAAATTAATTAAAATGCCCTTAGCATTATTATTATTCACTCACGAAGACATGTGACCTATGTTATTTTATTGTAGGAAGAACCTTTCAGTTTGCATAAAGAGCCAAGGTTTTCCCCAACAAACAAGGGGACCTTTTCAAAATAAGCAGATTCTCACGAATCTCCAAAGAACCTAGCCACATCCACCGAAAGAAGGCCACAAGTCGCTGATCTGCCCGAGGTCGCAGGTCACATATCTACCGAGGTCGCAGGTCGTGGATGGTCCGAGGTCGCAGGATGCATGTCTTCCAAGGTCACGGGTCGTAAATTTCCTCAGGTCGCCAGGTCGCGGAGTCGTGTTCCATGCCAAGCGCTCGACGACGCGACCCAGCGACCAGCGACTGGGTCTCGAGGTCGCAAAATTCAAGAAGGTCGCAGGTCGCAAATTATCAAGGTCGCAAGTCATGGATTGTTGATGGTCGCAAGTCGCAAGATCCAGTCAAGTCGCAAGGTCACATCAATGGCTCAAGTCGTAAGTCGCAGAATAGACTGGGTCGCAAGGCATCCCAATGGTTGGGAAGGTGAAAAGTCAGGGAGCCCGAAGGGCAAGCTTTGCTCTATAAATACTGCCTTCGGGAACTTGTAAAGGACCTTTTTTTTGGGGACTCGAGCTGAGTACATTGTATTACCAGAGGATTATACATTTGAGCATGAATACAAGCATTTTTAAAAATCCCTTTGTGGATCTAGTGTTGTCATATGTATGAGCGCTATTGAGTATTATATTTTCAGTTTCTGAACATCTTTAGATTAAGGGAACTGTATCTTCAATTAATATCACAATTGCATAACAATTTGCTGAGTATGTTAATGGTGGTTGAGTTCATTTCACTTTCTTAACAAATGTTGATGGCTTTGTTTATTAGCATTTGTGTTATCATTTAAAACTTTTAGGAAGTGAAGGGTGTTCTTGCCATGAGGAATTGTTTCTTTTGTGGTCAGAACAGTTTACAAGCATGACCCTAATGAAGTGATGTTAACAACACTTCCTTTGGTCTTCATGCTTTATTTTTTCCTCTTGCTACTCATAGTGTTATATGTACATTTAATGCATCAATTATATGTCTTGTATCATTGGATTAGGTGTGTATCCAGTGTTTTATAGAGTTTAAGCAATACCCAAAGAAAGGATAAATCAGCGGTAGCCGGACCCACACCCCGGACGGGATCCCTATTCCAAATGATTCAAGGTCTAATTGGGACCTTTTACCTGGGAGATCCCCTACTATTGGCAAGACTGATTTTCCCGTCAACAGAATTGGCGCTAGAAGGAGGGCCAGATGACAAGCTGAGCCCTTAGAGCTTGCAGTTAATCTCATATCTGTAATGGCTCGTTCCCAAATCATTCTCCCAAGATGTTTGTCGGAGTTTTATGAGCCTCGATTTCTCATCCCCGATGAACTTATGTATCACTTGTCCCAGTTAAAATTCGATGGTGAAAACGGAGTATCCATAACCCAACACCTTTCATATTTCTGTGACTTTGGTAAGTATTACGGAATTGACAATGAAGGTTTCATTTTTTTGCTTTTATTCCTCACTCTACAAGGTCGCGCTAAGAAATGGTGCCACACATTGCCGGAAGCTTCCATCCATTCATTTGAACAACTCGCCAGCGAATTACAACAAGCTTTTCACAGATACGATTTTCAAAGTGCATTGATAAAGCTAAATGACATCAGAATGGAACCTCAAGAACCTCTAGATGAATTTTCCATCAAATTTGTTCATTTTTTTTTGAGTTCCCTAAAAAGGATGTCGATTGGAAGTTGTTAAGATAACAGTTCACGTATGTGATCCTCGTTTCCCTTGAACAATTTCAAGTAGCAACCCAGCCTGATCCTAGTGTTCCTTATGATGACCCGCAAGTTACCGGTTGTTCAGAATTTGTCCCTAATGCTTCCTTTTCCATCTCCCCGAGTCCAGACCACATTCAGGCCTCCAAGGAGAGTGTTTCTATTTGTGATATTCTCGCCCCTCCTCCTGAGTTTTCAAGTAGTGGAGTTGTGACCTCGAAAGTTTTGAGCAAGTATAGACACTCGCAAGAGGATAAAGCCTATTATGCTACCTTTGAAAAATATAGCGGCACATTATCTCTCCAAGTTCATGAAACCTACCTAGAGCCCACTCAATGTCTCCCTGGACACAGTCCTAAATCTGATTCGCATGCTGATTATGAATCAAATCTTATCCCGGGTGAAGTTGATTCCCTTACAAGGCCTGCCAGATCTTTTTTTCCCCTAAATGACACGGATGTGCATATTGAAAAACCTTGTACGGTTAATACCCCTGTGACTCAAACTTATCATTCATTATTCCATAATTTATTTCACGAGTCCGCCACACTAGTAATTTCTTCGAGACATTCAAAATTTCCTTATACTGGTATTGGTGACAATCATAAGCACACAGATGGTGTTTCACAATCACAGTTCAAAATCGACGAATCTTTTATATCTGATCTTTCTCACTCGGAATCTTTAGATAGCCATAGGAGAAATTTCCTATCTGGGAAACCCCAAGATGTCCCCTCTATTGATCCATCCCAATTGGTAACCCCTGTGGAGCCTAACATGCCAGGTACCCAACTTGATTAAATCGATGGTTACAGCGATCACTGCTTATCTAAAAACTTATTCACTAATACCGCTGAGGACTATCACTTGTATCTCGTTGCCGACCATATGGAGACACCAGAATTCGATAATTCTCTCTATGAAGATTCGAATACCCATCAGGGAACCGAAGCACTCCTGCTCTTGCCGGCTGCCATCCCTGGTTCTTCAGACCCTGACAAGACTCCTCAAACAAATCCAACTAGGTTTTCTCGGATTAGGGTTCCTGAGATGACGGTTCCCAAGTACCATGCTCCTCCCAGAATCACCTCATCGGATATCATTTCATCTGGGCAGATTTTTCATTCTAGCGAGGTTTTCCTGAGCACATATTCCTGTCCCCCGACAGCTGGTGTGCAACAACCGATATACCCCAATTTATTCACTGGTAAGAAAACATCGGCCATTGTCTCTAATCTTTCTAGTCGTTGCCCAGCCAGTAACAGTTGCAATCAGGCACAAATATGTGATTTTTGGCAAATCCCTCAATTTCTCGTAAACCTTACGGTAAATCTACCCCATCTTGGAAAATCTAAAGAATCTGATACATTGGATTATCAATCTATCAGTGCGCCAACATTTGACCGAATTGATACAAAGCCCACTGACATTTTGCAACTCACCACAATCCATGATCACATCCATTCACCTGTTGATCTCGCCAAACCGTCTAAGTTGGGAAACCCCCTGCTCGAAGATTCAGATTTTGTTCAAAACAGTAAGGAATTGCAGCCTCCACTAAAATTGGATTCAGATCCTCATATCCTTGACAGATTCCAGGAGCAACTCCGAACTAGGGTTTTCAAAAATTAAGATTTCTACACTTGGATGCGCAAGCATCTATAATTCGCCTGGCACATGCTTATTTTTTCCATTCCATAAAACTGATGCCCCTCAAAACCATGATGAGATTGTCGGTCAACTCAACCAACAAATAGGCAATGGCTCACCCAGCGCCCATCAGACCTAGGCTTGTGCATGAATAGATGTGTGTCATTTATAAATGTTTAGTTTCAAGAAAACAGTGTTGTGTATCAGGATGAGAGTCGAATTCAGCTTGCACAATCTATTCTGGCATGTTCTTTGATAAGTATCCATGATCTGCTTGCCGTTGCACCTACTCTTCAGGTAAGTTTTGTTGTTACTGCACTTTTTTGGATGCTAGCTTTGATCCCGAGCATTATTGTTATTGCAGGAGGGGAACTAATGCGGTGGCTGCACTGGAAAGCTGATTTTACATAACTCGACCGCCTCATGGGTTAAACTAGGGTTTAGGTGTAGGCTAGCTAGGACCTGTTAATAAAATTTTTAGTTCAAAGTTAATTAGGTTTACTTGCCAAATTTTAACGTCATAATGTAAAAGTGTGTTTACTATTTTTTCTTACGATTAATATCCTAGGCATCATCATGTTACAATTTTTTTGCACTCATTTCTTTTCAGTTTGCTTGTTGCTACATAAATAATTACTGCTTGTATCGCGCCTCTTTTCCACCTACAACTGGTTGATCATTCTCGCACATGGCGTTGCATTGCATCTTGAGCCTTGCCTATTACATTGCATCGTACACTATCTTCCTCGCATCATTTCCACATATTGTTGATATAGCTTTAAAAATATTCCACATATCGTCAATCACTGCATGAGCCCTCATTGAAACCCTACCACCTTGCGGATTTGTTCTGCCCCAACTGCTGAAACAGTAACCCCATTGTTTGCGTGAGGTTGAAGTGGCTATCTCAAGAGGCAGCTTTCTCTTAGGACAAGTCATCAAAGTCACATTCTCAACAAGATTTCTATGAGTTAAAATTATTTAGCCAAGGAGATACGAGCCAGTTGCTTGTGGGAGACTTGATGAGTTTGAATGGCCTATACCCGTAACCTAAGCCTTGTACCTAGCATAGTCTTGGACATCTTAATGATCTGTTTTTCATGCTTCGCCTATTGTGGTGAATGGGATGTGAAGTTTTGGCACAAGGGAAAACCCAAATCAGGTTATCTTTCAGTTTCTGTAAAACAAGAAACAACCTCTCTTTCTCGTAAAATAAGTCGGGATCCCTCATTCGCCCATGAAAAATAAGTGCCACGAGCGCATGAAAATAAGTGCTGCAAGAACATGAAACAAATAAGGGTAAAGGATCAAGAAAGGCTTCCTGCACAGAGAGGTAATGCAACGACTCCACCAGGGTACTGACCACGCTCGCTGGCAGCGGAGCAATGCTTGTGATTTCTTGAAGTGACTCTGCCGGGGTACTGTCCAGGCCTGCTGCAGCAGAGCAACACCATAAACTCACTTTAAAAATCCTGAGAATAATAAACCCGATGCCTTGTGTTGATCATATCAGCATCATGCCTAAATTCTGATAATCAGTCCTCTTGAGCCATCCGCAACCCCTCTGTCTGGCCTAATCATCCGTTTTTCTACCTATCGTTACTCTCTCATTAATCCCAAAATGCACTAAGGTGACCGCAAAATTTGCATTTGAAAACATATTTAGAACCCAACCCCTTTCAATTATAGCCCCTTTGTTCCATTCCCCATGTGACTGCAGACCGAGACCAAACGCCAAATCCGAAGGTGCTTACCGCATAAAGCCATCGGGTGTATTCTCAAACGTCCGATCAAACCAGAGATCAACGGTCCGCAGCCTGTCCGTGCCCTGTGGTCCCCGCGCCTGCACCCATTGCAAAAACCAGCCTGTTTTTTCCACACCACTTATCCAGGGCAGGCGGTATTCCCCATTGGGCCAGCGATTCCATACGTTGTGTGACAAGTGTCCCAGAGTACGGCCTCAATACCGCCCTCTCCCACGCATTAACGCTCGATCCAGGACGCGCAGCGAAATTTATGTTAGCCGTCAGATCTATAAGCCTTCATCCAATGGCAATTGTTTTCTGCAGCTGCACAAGTTTTAACTTAATTTTACGGTGCTCCGGGCCCGCAGTCCATCACCCTCTGGTGAATTTTTAACCGTTGATTTCATTTTTGGATCGTATGGCCTAGGATTATTTACACATCCCGCTGATTGACCAAGTCTGCCTCCACGTCGTCCCTTCCACTTAGCCTTTTGTACGCCCACGTGTCATTTTCGTTTTCCTCCCCTATTCATATATTTCATTATGTGTCATATTTTAGTGTTTATGTTATGTACCTCCGCCTCATTCATTCATCGTCGTTCCACTGTATTTTTCATTTCCACCCTTCATTCCTCCGCTATTTATTTGCGTTTTCCGCCACCCTGCATCTTCTCATCATTTCTCCCAGTCTACATCACCATTCAGTGGTCACTGCCACATCCACCACCCTTGTGCCTGGTTTTATTTAATATGATTGTGGGTTTTGGAGGTTTGCGACGATGGAAAATTGTCAGTTAATTATTGCCTCCATTACAGAAATCAAAGACACACTGAGGGATCAGATTGCGAAGGCAGAATTTATGAAGAAAATCCCTGGGTAGTTGCTGTGACATGGCTTTCATTAATGAAGCAGGATGTGAATCTATCAATCCCTTCAGAGTAATTCAAAGGGCAGATTTTAGTAGATGAAAACATTTATGTCGCGGCAAAGAGTATCAATTGAAAATCAAGGGATTCAGCGTCCGACATTGAGGATTTTAAATCCTAATTCATGGTTCAGAAGGCAGAAAGTACAAAAGCACAAAAAGCAATGCTCTCAAGGTTTTATTTCAGCCGGATTTTCTTCAAGAAAGGACAGAATGTTCAGGTGGATGTATCTCTATACTGGGTTCCTGAAGAGATTTTCTACTCAGTGCATTTATTTCTGCAAGCGGATGGTCAAGTACATTCAGCATTTCATAGCTATCAAATAGTATGGGCGCGAATGTTTCCGCCATTTTGTTTTAATGAAACAAATAATTTTTTTCACCAACTTCTTTTGTTAATTTCTTTTCTTCTTCTCCTATAAAAAGGGGGGAGAAAGACATTGTAAGGGTTCCAGATTCTTATCAGAGAATTGTGCAGTGAAAGGCATTTTTGTATACATCTTGTAAAAGCTCTTGTATGAAGGCTTAGAGCCCGTAGGGTTTCAATGAGGAGGAGTTCTATCTGCATTAGAGGATTCTGGTCTTTAGTATCCCACAGTATGTAACTTTCTTTTATGTGTTTAATACAACATTTCATTTTATCCATCTTCTTGTATCATGTACTGGAATGCGAGTGGCTCACTGATTTTAGGTAAGGATTTATCCTAGTTGATACCCATACTTAGATTAGTCAAGTGCTTTAAATATGGCTCAGGCATGATATACTGTTTCATGTTCATTTCATCCATCTTTCTGCTATATTAGTTGCTTTGGGAGGGTGCTTTTAAAACGCCATTGTCATGTATGGATTCTTAGATTGATAAGCCCATATATGGTTCTGTTGTGTATTTGGGTATCAGATCAGAGATAACTAATATCTTCTTATATTTCTTTCACTGCATACGCCCTCTGATATTTGATTTCTATGGCATATTACTTGAATCGGCCCTCTTTACAGTAAATTGTCTCTTAATTGTCTAATGCTTTTGTGTTGGAACTTTTCATCTTGCCTCTGCAACATTACTTTCCCTGTGGCAGTTTCTGTAAGTTCTGGTCCCATTTAAATTAATTTCCTTGTTTACAAGAGATAGCAGGAGAGCCTTTGGATTGACACCCAAGTTTTATTATATGCTCCTTGCTAAGATAAGATGTCCTAGGCACTGGTCTGTGGCAACTCTAGGTTGTCTCTAGGAGTGAAAACACCTTGCTCTTCACATCATCAACAAGCTACTGGCATCTGTGAGCTTTCTCTTCAATGTGTTTTGATTAGCGAGACCTAGTCGAGGCACAAGGACTGGGCATACCTGTAAAGACCAAAGTAATTCAAAGGGTCCCCGCAAAACTTGTTCAATATTCCCTTGCATCACTATCTTGGCTCAGACTTTTGTTGTGACATCGACAAAGATGTTGGATTCTACCAGTGGTTCGCCATTTGTTATAGCCGCTACAACACCACCCAAAATTTTGGGTATATTCAAAATTTCGGGTCCCCCTCTACTCGCTTAGTCGTTAAAGTCTTTCACCCGACCTGCAGTTAGTGACATCCTAGCGACCTATCCCCAACCCCTCATGAGATTTCTCACCATCATGATCAGATGTTGTTGCCGCAATCACTCCATGTGTGGGAGGGATCATCCAGCATATGCTCGAATAGGAACTTTTCTGTGCATTGAGGATGTACATTAGCAGCCCTCTTGCCGTGGGTCATTAAGCATGTTTTTTGAATACTCCTCTTAAGCTTGTTAGTCTTGTATGTTTTATCTAGGGACACCATTATCAAAGAGTAAACTAATTAATGTTATAATGTTTCATACAGGTCAATCCCACGGATGATACACCCAAAATTTCATCACCACACCGATGAGAAGGATAAGAGTAGTGCGAGCTAAAACATGAGAAGTGGAGGACATCTATCGCATGTACGCAGGAAATAAGACCGCACCATTCAAGGGAACTTGCGGTCATAATGGGACTTGGAAAAAAATTGCAGGCTATAAGTTTGTTGGCTTACTTGAAAGATCAATGGAAATGCCCATGGCCCTTTTTGGCGTTGTGTCCATTAAATTTGCGACCTTGACTCAAGGTGACAATACCTCTGGATGTAGCAACCAGTTCAAGCTGCTAAGATATATTGTGCATGCATTCATGTTTCGGCGTACAAAATCTTTACTTGTCAAGATTGGAACTCTTACATTGCCACCACTGTCTAGGGTTACAGTACTGGCTCCATTGGTCCCACTTCAGAAGAAAATTTATGTATCTGTATTGCATCAAGAGTTGCCCAGCTTCAAACAAGTGGTTCAGGCATTCAACATCAATCTTTACAAAATATTGTGGTACAACTGCGAAAGACATGTAGCCATTCTTATCTTTTCAATGGTGTGGAGCCAGAGCCATTTGAAGAAGGTGAACACTTAGTTTAGGCAAGTGGAAAGCTCATCATCTTGGACATTTTTCTTGAGGAGCTGCATAGTCAAGGACATCGTGTCTTGATTTCTTCTCAAATGACGCAGACAATAGATATTCTGCAGGATTACTTAGAGCTACGAATGTATTCTTATGAGCATCTTGATGGATCAGTAAGAGCAGAAGAGAATTTTGTAGCTGTGCAAAGCTTTGGTGGCAAATCATCAACACTGCCAGAGTCAAGTGACATCAGAAAGGCCAATGATGATACTCGTGAAGCATTTGTATTTTAATATCTACTCGAGCTAGTGGTGCTAGTTTGAATCTTGCAGGAGTTGATACTGTCATTTTCTATGAGCAGGACTGGAATCCACAAGTTGACAAGCAAGCATTACAACGTGCTCATAGCATTGGTCAGATGCATCATGTTTTGGCAATAATCATTGTAACAGAAAACAGAGTTGAGGAGGTGATTATGCAAAGGGCCAACAGAAAATTGCAGCTTAGTCACAATGTTATTGGCCATGATGATGTCGATCCAGAAGCACATAGATTAGACAGTATAGCAGGTGGTGCTTTGAGGTCCATAACAATTTATGGCCTGCACAAATTTGACCCATCATGACAACATAGAAGGAAGCTCTTGGTTATAAGTCTTTAGATGTTCAAGGTACATCTGAGAGTCTGAGTGTTGTACCAAAGTCAGATAATGGAAAAGTACATTTTTTCTTTGGAGATTGTACAAATCCTATAAAAGGCCATTCTTCTGAACCGACAATAATTTTGAGTTGTGTTGACAACTCTAAAAAATTGGGGAAGGGAAGCGATGTTTGTTAAACCTAAGCTACATGGCAGGTGCACTTTCGATGGACCAAGGTGACATTTTGAAACATTAAGCTAGGGCGAAAACACATATGGTTTCCAAACCATATAATATTGGAGGAGCAAAATCATATAAAAACTATACGAAGGACATTACAATTGGGCTCAAATACTTTTATGCCGAAGTTTTCAACCTATGTTAAAAGGTTTGGAGCAGATATATATATTTGGTGGTCCAAAGTTGTGTTTGCACATGGCAGTGAATATTATAATAACTATGGTGTGATGTATGACAATCTACAACCATGTTTTAAGCGGTGCAAGAAAATATGGTTTTCAAACCATGTGAGATGGTGGATCGAAACTACGTGGACACGTGACAAATGGGCGTAAACATTTCGATTGGCTCAAATATTTTATGCTGAAGTTTTAGTCCATGTTAAAACATATGGAGCGTATATATATAATGGCCAAAATTTATGTTTGAACATGAAGCGGAACCTTATAATAGACCTACGATGGCAATGATATAACAATCATCGAGCGGTTATAATCAAAAGAAATGCAGAACTATCACAAATAAGTGCAGTTTTCAACCTTTGATAAAACGTTTGGGATAGATATATTATATATGGTGGTCAAAAGGTTGTGTGTAAACATGGATCGAAATATTATAAAAAGCCTACAGCGCAACTGCTATAATAACTATGGTGCTATTTATGGTCAAAGTAGAGCGAAGTTGTAAAAGTATGACGATCCATAACCATATGTTGTCAGCGGTGCAGAGTCACGACCTTGCTGGAGGAAGTTGCGATAAGAACGTTTGCAAAATCGTTTTAATCAAAGAATGCAGATTTTGTGGTGATTTTGTGGCGCAGGCCACTTAAATAACGCGGGCATATGCTGTAATCAGCGCCATTTGAGCAACGTATCATTTGTTACTTCCAGCAATTTAAGCAAAGTATCAAACGCGCAAAGGTAACGCATATTATTCTGTGTTCGGAAATCGTGGGTTCTGTCACAGGTCGCTGGATATTAGTTGTGTAATAAAGAAAAGGATTTTGTTAACGTTAAAGCTCCAGCATAGACATGATGTGCTCTCACATAAAGTTCAAGGGGTCATTTGTTCACTTTCTGACACTGCAGAAGATGTTCATCGAATGCATGTTAGCTGCGCGGTCTGCACGGAGAGCACACAGGTATCCAAATCGCAGCGGAGGCGTTATCAGTGCCAGTGGCTCAAACATCATTGTAACCAACATTTAAAACGAAGCATGAGATGATCTTCGCAGATTTTCTCATTTCGAGCATCATATGGCCAACGCGATATGCTTCATAATACCTCATTATAATGTTTCATATGAATCCTTGCACGCACCTCAGGAAGGAGTATGTTTTTCTTTTGCGAACTGTTTATGAACTCGCATGATGAAATCTTGGTTCATGCCCCCGTTGTGTCCTTCACGGGCCTTGTTTGGTTACATATCGAAGGAGCATGAATTGCATTGCACGAGAGCAAAGGCTACTTGAATCGAGCTGTCAAACATGGCTCCTCAAACAGGTCATCGTCCAAGTCCTCTTTTCATCTTCCAAAATAAAATAACGCGACTCCATCAAGGACGCAATGGGTCACTGAGTCGCAGATCCATGAGGAAAATAAAAAATGTGACTTGGTGGTGGTGGCGACCCTGCGACCCATTTGATGGTCGCATCTCATGAGAAGAATGAAGCCGTGCGACCCCTTTGAGTCGCTGAGTCGCAGATCTATGGAGCGAATAAAGGATGCGACTTGGTGATAGTAGCGACCTGCGACTCGTTTGACGATCGTATCTCATGTGAAGAATGAAGTGACGCGACCCTTTGAGTCGCTGAGTCGTAGATCTATGGAGCCAATAAAAGATGCGACTTGGTGATAGTGGTGACCCTGTGACCTATAAATCTCATGCTTTGTGCGTGCACATCAAGAGAGCCTCCCAATGGTGTCTAGAGGAGGAGCATGACGAGTGGCATCAACATGCTTCCAAGAACATCAAAAGGGTCAACTGGCTAGCTCGTGGGAAGATTTCACAAGTGTCTTACTTCTCTTGTCGAAGGTCCCTGATGTGAGATTAAGAAGCCAAGGTTTTTTTGTCCAGTTTCAATAGAGGGTCACGAGAAGGGGCTGCACGAAAACCTTTTCTCCCTAATCCCCAAGGAAGATTTAGAGAACAGTTTTATTTCTGATAATAAGAACAAGGGCACCAGTAGCTTCAAAGCTGGTGAGTCGAGAACTCAAGGTGGCACCTGCGTTGGAAAAATAAACCCCAGTTTGAATTATGTTGCATTATAAAGGGAGCTGAGTGCAATGTTAACCCTAAACCACTGTGGTCATGGAAGAAGCGGTGTTCCATAAAATGGTAACAACTACCAAAACAAGTTAAACTACAGATCTGCATCTGGCACTCAGTCCATAGCCATACCAATGGAAATTATAGTGATTGAAGAGGCACAGAGATGGCCTACACATGCCATTCTCTCTGATGACAAAGTTTTGACCACACAGGGGTCTAAATTCATTGTTTTCACTTTTGCAAAATTAATTAAAATGCCCTTATAATTATTATTATTCAATCATGAAGACATGTGACCTATGTTATTTTATTGCAGGAAGAACCTTTCGGTTTGCACAAAGAGCCAAGGTTTTCTCCAGAAAACAAGGGGACCTTTTCAAAACAAGTAGATTCTCACGAATCTCCAAAGAACCTGGCCACGTCCATCGAAAGAATGCCACAAGTCGTTGATCTGCCCAAGGTCGCAGGTTGCATATCTGCCGAGGTCGCAAGTCGCGGATGGTCCGAGGTTGCAGGACGCATGTCTGCCAAGGTCGCAGGTCGAAAATTTCCTTAGGTCGCCAGGTCACGGAGTCGCGTTCCATGCCAAACACTCGACGACGCGACCCAGCGACTGGGTCCCGAGGTCGCAAAATTCAAGAAGGTCACAGGTCGCAAATTCTCATGGTCACAAGTCACGGATTGTTGAGGGTCGCAAGTCACAAGATCTAGTCAAGTCACAAGGCCGCATCAGTGGCTCAGGTCGCAAGTCGCAGAATAGACTGGTTCGCAAGGCAGCCCAACGGTCAGGAAGACGAAAAGTCAAGGAAGCCCAAAAGACAAGCTTTGCTCTATAAATATCTCCTTCGGGAACTTGTAATTGGGACTCGATCTGAGTACATTATATTACCATAGGATTATACATTTGAGCATGAATACAAGCATTTTTAAAAATCCCTTTGTGGATCTAGTTTTGTCATATGTATGAGCACTATTGAGTA
The DNA here is from genome assembly GCA_034641835.2 of Pinus albicaulis. NCBI lineage: Eukaryota > Viridiplantae > Streptophyta > Pinopsida > Pinales > Pinaceae > Pinus > Pinus albicaulis. Next base: position 21,199,747 of record CM076571.1, read on the forward strand.
TTATATTTTCTGTTTCTGAACATCTTTAGATTAAGGGAACTGTATCTTCAATTCATATCACAATTGCATAACAGTTTGTTGAGTATGTTAATGGTGGTTGAGTTCATTTCACTTTCTTAACAAACGCTGATGGCTTTGTTTATTAGCATTTGTGTTATCATTTAAAACTTTTAGGAAGTGAAGGGTGTTCTTGCCATGATGAATTGTTTCTTTTGTGGTCAGAATAGTTTACAAGCATGACCCTAACGAAGTATTGTTAACAACACTTCCTTCGGTCTTCATGCTTTATTTTTTCCTCTTGCTACTCATAGTGTTATATGTACATTTAATGCATCAATCATATGTCTTGTATCATTGGATTAGGTGTGTATCCACTGTTTTATAGAGTTTAAGCAAGAGCCAAAGAAAGGAGAAACCAACGGTAGCCGAACCCACACCCTGGACGGGATCCCTATTCCAAACGGTTCAAGGTCTAATTGGGAACTTTTACCAGGGAGATCCCCTACTGTTGGCCGGACAGATTTTCCCGTCAACAGATCTAGAAGGAGGAACCGGAAGATCCAGAGGAGGAGGAATGTCTCTTCCACTCCCAGATGTGGGTAAAGGGCTCCCCGGTACAGTTCATTATCAACAATGGGAGCCAAAAGAACCTCATTTCAGAAGACATTGTGAAGCAGTTGGGCTTGCTGACCACAGCTCATCGACATCCATACACCATCGGGTGGCTTCACCAAGGACGAGATCTCTGCACCCGATTATTCTGACCCCAAGTGCGTCACTACCTAATGGATCGATCTATCAGCGCTTTGTTATGGAGAACAATGAAATCAAGAGGCAGATTCAGGAGCTGCTGCAGAAAGGTCACATCCGACCAAGTTCATCGCCTTGTGGGAGCTCGATCGTGTTGGTATAGAAGAAGGATGGGACGTGGAGACTCTGTATTAACTATCGGGCACTGAACAAGATCACTGTCCGGAATAGGTACCCAATCCCACTGATTGATGACCTTTTGGACCAACTCAAAGGGGAAAAATATTTCAACAAGATCGACTTGAAGTCTGGGTATCACCAGGTACCAATCGAACCCTCCGATGTGTGGAAGACTTCCTTCAAAGCCAAGGAAGGCCTTTTCGAATGGCTGGTCATTCCTTTCGGGTTGACGAATGCTCCTGCAACCTTCATGAGGTTGATGGACGACATCTTGCGGCCATTCACCAACTCATTTGTAGTGGTGTACTTGGATGACATTCTGATCTTCAGCCAGACTTGGGAAGAGCACCTCCACCACATCTGACAAGTCCTCCAAACACTGCGGCAACACAATTTGTGTGCCAATTTAGAGAAGTGCACTTTTGGCATGACCCAAGTTCAATATCTGGGATACATTATTGATGAAAGGGGGGTGCATGTGGATCCAACCAAGATCCAATTCATTTGGGATTGGCCAGCCCCAACCACTATAACAGAGCTTCGCAGCTTTCTGGGTCTTGCTAATTTATACCGTAGGTTCATGTTGGGATTCTCTTATATCAGTTGGCCCTTGAGTCAAATCACCAAGGGAGGAGTGAGAGAAAAATTATTTTGGTTGGAATCTCAACAGAAGGCGTTCACAGAATTGAAAAATCGCCTCTGTTCTACCCCAGTGCTCACATTACCAGACTTGCAACAACCATTTGAGATCAAGACAGATGCCTATGACTATGCTATTGGGGCAGTTCTTACTCAACAATGACATCCAGTGGCATATCACAGTGAGACATTGTCTGACACAGTTCGCAAGTATCCCACTTATGACAAAGAAATGTATTCCATTGTGCAAGCTTGTCGACAATGGAAGCATTACATTTTGGGGAAGGAAACAATCATCCACAAAGACCACTGGCCCCTACAGTTCATACAGACTTAAGGGAAGTTGTAGAATGATCACCATCAGAAGTGGTCCACATATCCGCAACAGTTTCATTTGAACATCAAGTACAAGAAGGGTAACACCAATAATGTTGCAAATTGCCTCAGCCAACCACCGATCGTGGTGCTCACCACCATTCTCAACTCTTGTGGGCACGAGACTTCTGATTGGCCGCTTCTCTACGAGAGCGACCCAGAATTCGGCCAAACATACAAGGCACTCTTGCGGGGTACGCAAGTTCCAAATTTTCACCTCCAAGATGCACTTTTATGTCACCTGGGACACCTTTGTGTTCCTTCAAGCAAGCGTGCCAAGATGATATGGGAAGCACACTACAGTCGAGTTGCTGGGAATTTCGAGGTCGAGAAAACAGTAGTAGTACTGCAGGAGTATTTATATTGGCTGAACCTTCGAAAGGATGTTGGGAAGCACATCATATCTTGCACGGCCTATGCCATTGCCAAACCGGCCATTAAGAATCAAGGCCTATATACTCCGCTACCTACCCCTAGTCGACCTTGGGAATCCAACTCCATGGATTACATGTCAGGCCTGCCTTCTACTAAGCATGGAAATGATTGTGTTTTCGTGGTCATCGACAGATTCTCAAAGATGTCCATTATGGCGACCTGCAAGAAGAATATCACAACAGAAGCCACTGCTAAACTCTTCTTTGAACGAGTGTGGGTGCCCTTTGGGATCCCACAGTCTATCATATCAGATCGGGATAACAGGTTCCTCAGCACATTTTGGTCCAACCTCTAGTCAATGCTGGACACCAAGCTCACCAAGTCCACAGCTTTCCATCCCCAAACAGATGGCCAGACAGAGGTCGTCAACAGAATGATTGTACACATTCTGCGCATGTACAATTAAAAGCATCCACGCACATGGCATGAGAGCCTCCCCTATGTACAACATAGTTATAACCGGGATCTCCATAGCTCAACCGGCCACAGCCCCTTTCAGGTGGGCTTGGGATTCCAGCCACTATGTCCCATTGACATAGCCATGCCATTTGCGGCTACTCAGGCCAATTTGGCTCATGTCCAGTCTGAAGTTGACAAAGCAAATAGCTTCATCGAGCGCATTCAGCACATCTTCCAATAGGTTCATGACATATTGGACAGAGCCAATGCTAAGTACAAGAAATGACATGATCAACATCGGGTGCCACACAACTTCCAGGTGGGCGACAAAGTGTGGCTACATTTGCAGAAGGAGCACCTCACTGGACCCCACCACAAGCTTCGCTCGCTCCAATATAGGTCGTACACCATCACCAAGGCTGTAGGGAACAATGCATTCGAGCTCAGTATTCCACCATTCCTTGGTTTGCACCCAATATTCAAAGTGGACTGACTTCGTCCCTACTTCCCACCTCTACTGGACACCTCTAACATTGTAGAACAACTCACACCAACATAGTTAAACCCAGACTACATGGAACAGGCCACCACAGATTGTATCATAGACATGCAAATCAAGAACACTCGTCAACAGAATATCCAACTGTATCGGGTTGTCAAAGCTGGCCAACTCCTGCACCAAGGAAAGTGGTTCACTAGGGAACAAGTTCAACAAAAGTTTCCTCATCTCATGGAGGAACTTAACGCAATGGGGACCATTGCTTCCTAAGGGGGGAGGAATGATCCAGGTGGATATTGGTGGTCACCCGCCTATTCTACTTAGGGCCCCACCATTGTCTCTTTCAATTTTTCAGTTTTGGTACAACTTACTATTTTTAGCATTTTTTCGGGCCCTGAACTTCCGGAGCCATTTTGAGGCCCTAAATGACGGTTTTTGGGAAAACTAGGAGCAACATGGGTCCATGGACTGTTGTTGCTCACTCAAAATTTGTAGTCCTCTGATAGATATTTCTAACGAGGTATGGTTCGCGTCAAATGGAGATCGTATGCCAAAGCTACATCCTCAAGAAGTTGAAACACCAATTTACCCAAACGGGGCCCATAGTTTTGGCGCTTCATCTCCTAGGGTTAGTGTTTTGGATGTTTAGGGTTTTCCATTGTTTCTAAATAATAAATAGGCCCTTGAGCCTCATTGTAACTCAGTTCAGAAGCCTGTAGCCACCACATCTCTTCTTAGAGATAGCTACCAGCGCCCTAGCTAGTTTATTTCCATTCTGTCTGTAAGCAAATTTCAGTTCTTTGATATTAATGAAATGAAGTGTTATTTCCGCTGCATCTTTGTATTTATGGTTATATGTTTATTCTATTGTGTTCCTGCATAAATCCGGATCAAATCATCTCTAAAAAAGAATTCTACAAAGCCTAAAATTAACTCACAGAGTTAGGTTACACTGTTAACCTACCCAATGAAAAATTAGTTATATAAAATTAAATAAATATTATATTGAAAAACAAAGAAACATGGAATAAACCATAAATACAATATGAATATGATGGAATTTGATAATAAAAATTATAAGTTTAATGCTAAAATATGGTAATTTTAGAATTTTAATAATATACATTAATTTATTAAAAAAATAGAATTTGGAATTTTAATAAATTAACAACACAATATTAAATCTTACAATTCTAAGCATCTCTGAAAATTTCTACAAAACCTAAAATTAACTTACTCTTAGGACATAAATATGCATGATTTCCCTAAGACATAGGTAGGCAAAAAGAAATCATATTATGTCAAAGAATTTAACCCAATGTGGAAACATGATCATAAAGGGTATTTGAGTTCCTCAATCAAGGGAACAATAAAAATTTTAATTGCTTAGCTGAGGACTAGCTCCCATCATCTAAGATGTGAAACTGGTAGATGGGTGTTCCCTAAAGAATATTGGGAATAACGAACTTGCATTGTTTGCAACAAAGGAGTGGTAGAAACATAATGGCATTTTATCAAAGAGTGTGCAGCGTATGAAATTATCCATCGTCAATTTGATAGCAGCCTAAAGGTGAACAGTGTGAGTGAGCTTTTTGAGGAGACAAGGCTTCACAAAACAACGAATTTCTTACTCAAGATCCATACTTGCAAAATCAGCCTAGAGAAAAATCTGAATATGGATTAAGCGATAGTGGGTGATCTCTTAAACCGGGCTCATGGACATCATTAAAATCCATTTCATTTCATTTCATTTTCCTATTCCTCATTTTTCTCTAGCCTGTGGTTTAGTGTATAAATCCATTGCATTTGTTAGGCATTTAGTGGTTGGCAATCCTCCCACATGCATGACACTTGACCCTACATTTTCTTTTTAACTCTCCTCCAATCCTATGTAAACATCACGACACGTATCATAGCGTTGCCTCGAGCTACATGATCTTGTGGACATCATTAAAATCCATTTCATTTCTATTCCTTTTCTTAGGTTACAAGAAAAGCATATTCCTCCTTTTTCTCTAGCCTGTGGTTTAGTGTACAAATCCATTGCATTTGTTAGGAATTTAGTGGTTGGAAATCCTTCCACGTGCATGACACTTAACCCTGCATTTTCTTTTTAACTCTCCTCCAATCCTCTGTAAACATAGCGACACATCTCATGAGCACTCCAAAACCCCCACCTTCGGCTCAAGTGGGGTTGGCATAAGGATGCCCAGTCTCAGCTCAAATATTGGGGGCTAAATGAGGAGATCATCTTGGAGAATAAAGATAATATTAAAACTATTATTCTTCCAAATTTAAGGACAAATTATGGGATGATAAGGAGATAGAGGGGGGAAATGAAGCTAAGGTATTAGTGATCAACCCCACTCTTGCTAACTAGAATTATCTCTTTGTCTTGACTAGTGCTAAGAAGAAAATGAACATTGCAAAGATAAGAACTAACTCCCATGAGCTTCAAAGTGAGACCGAGTGTTGGTCCATTCCCAGAATGGCCTGGGAAGAAATGATATGTAAACTATGTGATACTAAGAGGATTGAAAATGAAAAGCACTTCATGTATCAAGTATGTGAAACTAAGAGGATTGAAAATGAAAATCACTTTCTCTTAGATTGTCCGGCTCTCACTCACATCCATTCTCATTTCCAAAACATTTGCCACCCTACCAACCTTCTTGACGTGTTCAATCAGGAAAACGTCAGGAAAATTATAGTGATCTCAGAATGCTCGAAATGCTATAGTGATCTCAAAATGCTTCTTTCTCTTTTGTTTGATCATAGAAATAAAATAATAAAAATTCGCAATTAATCTCTTTATATTAAAAAGTCTCTTTTCTTATGGTTGTTCTCAATGGTTGTTGTTGTTGTTCTTCTTCATCATCATCATCATCATATATATATATATATATATATTCTCAATGTTTATAGAGTTGATTTTTTTTCAATATTTTGACGTTGATATGAATATGGGATAATTTTTTAGTGCCCACACTTAAATGTCAACAATTTAAATCATTACTAAATATTATATAGAGTTTGAAATGTTTTATAGCTTTTCTTTTTATGATAAATAAATATAATGAAACCCACAAACTTTGGATTGATGGTGAACAGGTGCATTGTCAAGACACTTCTTACTATATATCACTGGTTCAAGTTATTGAAAAAACAAAAATACAATATGATAGAATTTAATAGTAAAAATTACTACACTTATAAAATTTTAATAATAATTAATTTATTAAAAAAAATCAATTTAGAATTTTAATAATATAAACTATCACAAAATTTGGCAACAAAATATTAAAGCTTACCATTCTAATCATCACTAAAAATTTCTACAAAACCTAAAATTAACTCAGTGTTAGGTTACACTGCCCCCAAAAAAAATTAGTTATATAAAATTAAATAAATAATTTATTGAAAAAAACTAAAAAACATGGAATAAACCATAGATACAATAGGAATATGGAATTTGATAAAAATGTGGAATAAACCATCGATACCATAGGAATATGATGGAATTTGATAATAAAATTTATAAGTTTAATGTTAAAATCTGACAATTTTAAAAATTTTAATAATATAAAGTAATTTATTAAAAAAAAATAGAAAATAGAAAATATTAAAGATTATAATTCTAAGCATTTTTAATTTTTTTTATAAAAGTTAAAATTAACCTATTTTTAGAATATAAATGTGCATCTTTTTTCTAGAAAGTAGGTAGACAAAAAGAAAGCATATTATGTCAAAGAATTTAACCTTCAATCTGGAAACATGATTATAATGAGTATTTGAGTTCCTCAATCAAGAGAACAACTAAAATTTTAATTGCTCAGCTAAGGACTAGCTCCCATCATCTAAGATGTGAAACTAGTAGATGAGCAGTCCCTAAAGAAGATTGTGAAAAAGGAACTTGCAATTTTTGCATTTTTTACAACAAAAGGGTGGTAGAAACATAATGGCAATTTATGAAAGAGTGTGCAGAGTATGAGGTTATCAGTGGTCAATTGAACAATGTCAATAATTTTTTTTAGAAAACAAGACTTCGCAAAACAGAAAATTCTTACTCAAGATCCATAATAGCAAAATCAACTTAAAATAAAATCTAAATATAAATTAAGCCATAATTGATGATCCCTCATTAAAATCCATTTCATTTTATTTCATTTTCTTATTCCTCCTTTTTCTCTAGCGTTTGGTTTAGTGTTCAAATCCATTGCATTTTCATTTTCCTATTCTTTTGCCTAGACGGCAGGTTTTTGCCGGAATCCGGTAAACTAAAATTCAAACAATCAGGTAGTTGCAGTGTTTAGAATCCATTTTTGATAGTGGAAATGGATTCAGCACTATCAAAAACCCTTAGAACACTCAAAATACTAAAGTTTAACAACTATAAACAAGATTCTGATAATATGTTTGCGAGATTTTTTCAAAATCTTTGCCGGATTCTAGGCCCTTCTGCTATTTTCTATTTTTTATACTACGCGTTTGTGGGGTTTAGAGTACAAATCCATTGCATTTGTCAGGCATTTAGTGGTGGGCAATCCTCCCACGTGCATGACACTTACCCTGCATTTGCACGTCTGAAGGCGTTGCCTCGAGTTTTACGAGTTCTATAATTTCTCTGGCTACTATGAATCTTGAAAAAATACAAACGAGGTATGCAGAAATGTTAATGAATTCAAATCTAAACAACTGCATACAGAAACAATGGATTAAACAACTACAGATGAAAGCAAAGCAGCAGGCTGCATATAAATAAAGAGAGGCATGTGCTGCACTCCTCTGTACATATTCGTTTTTCACCATTAATCTGATAATGAAACTCAACACAACAGAGATATACAATCGTTCAATCTGATCAGTAATTTCTTGATCAAATGGAAATATTTATGCTAACAAAACTGTTCAATATTTGACTGCATCAAATCCCGAAGCTTCGGTCGGAATTCGTTAATGGTCTCCAGCTTTGGCTTCCATGATCTGCAAGTCCTCAATCTCAGCTCTGCAAGTGCCGTTGACAGCTCTGGATCGTCCTCCAAATTTAGCCTCGGCACTGAAACTTCGAATTTCTCCTCTTCCACTAATAAATCATCATTTGGCGTTAGGGGACGCATCAGGTCTCCAAAAATGGGGAGTATTCTGGCGCCAGAGCCGCTTCTGCCTGCAGCTTTCATGGCGGAATTGGCCTTGAATGCGAGGCCGGCCATGTCTGTCCCAGAGAGCACAGATTTCAGCTTGGGCATGGGCAGAAGAAAATAGAGATGCCCCACTTCCAGTTCTTCATCTGCTGTCAGAGGATTAATCCGACGCCCAATCTGCAAACTGTTGGCATGGCAGACAAAATGCTGAGGATTTTCCAGCATCAGCTCTGCCGCCTTTATTCGCCGCTGAAGGTCCTGAACACTGCCGTTCCAGCTTACGACTTTCACAGTGTTGGAAGGTACAGAGTTGGAAGCGCAGGAAACGTAGTTCCCCATTGGTGATCGCTCTGTGTGAGCTGTGATTATTGGAGATAAGCCCCGATTGCAACTGTATGCATCTGGTACAAGGCATTTGTGAAGAACACATCCCATTGTTATAGAATGCAAGAAAAGGAAAGAAAATGGCTAGGTGGCTACCGCGCAATTGTAGCCTCAGACATTGTCAGTAGGTGCACAAGGAAGAGAAATTCATATTTTAATGTGGAAGCTGAGGCCCACACGCATTGTGACCTGATCCACTACCAGCAAGCAAAAAGTTGAACGGGTGAGTAGTTATGAGGTAAGGGGTGTGTCAGCTGGCTTCAACTACACAATAAAAAAAGTATTCCACACTCCTAACAGTCCCCCTCCCCCTTGTCAAATCTCCCCACCATGTATTCACATGATGACATATTTTCAAAATCATTACCTGCCCGACACATATGATACTTCATCTATGTAACTGCCCACTCATGTTCTCAAAATCATTACCTACCCAACAAATATCATACTTCATCTATGTAACTGCCAACTCGGATAACTGACTCACCACACTCTTTGTTTTGCTAAAAAAATCCTAATACCATGGCAACTGAGAATCTGATAGCGTTAATTTTAGGCAAGAATTTTTTCACTAGATATGATATTCTGTTAATCATATTCGTATTGTGTATATCATGTTAAGGGAAGAACTTACCACACTCTTTTCTTTTGCTTAAAAATATCCCATACATATGGTTGCCATCTTGCCACTGAAGAGAATATCATAGCGTTATCTTGAAGCAAGAAAATTTTCATTTGATATGATGTTCTGTTAATCAATCATATTGAGGCAAGAATGAGGTATGATCCCCATAAATCATAAATGTGATTATTATTTTGATGATTTATTTCATTTAGTAATGTGGGAGTGATTTGAGTAATTGTTAGGGGTATTTAAGTTGTCAAAATAATTTAAAGATGGCATCTATCCTAGGTCACACTAACTCTTAACATGGCTAGATTTTTGCTCATGCAGTGGATTTTAACAAAATGTCACTTGGCTTAGGCTTAACTTGTGATTTGAGTAATTATTACGGCCATTTAAGTTGTCAAAATCATTCAAAGATGGCATCTAGCCTAGGCCACACTAACCCTTAATATGGCTGGATTTTTGCCCATAGAATTGACTTTAACAAACTAGGCCATACTAGCCCTTAACATGGCTAGTTTTTTGCCCATACAGTTGACCTTAACAAAATGCCTTGTCATCCTGTCCTCTACACCCTATGAACTTAATAACTTATTTTTTTAAATATTGTTTGAATTGATTTTTTAAATAAAATTTATAATTAATATAGTTATATAAATTAAATGATACACAAATATCAATAAACATCATAATAAGTATAAAAAAATTGCTTATGATATATTTTAGATTACTAAAATTTTAAAAATCATAAAATTAATTAAATTATCATTTTATTTAAATTAATTTATTATCGTTACTAATTATAAAATAAATAATATATAAATTAAGCGTTTAAAAAAGTAACAAAAAATTCAATCATGGAGATTCATTTTCACTTATATATAGATTTTTAATATAAATAAGTTTTGTGACATTACTATGGGTCAATATCATGGCTTATCAATACCACAATCCTAAGAAACCATAACTCTAATTTTATTTAAACCAACATAGATCCTTTGTTTAAGTCCAAAACTTGAAAACATGTTTATACATCAAAATATTTGGTTCCTTCCAACTCTTAGTAGATTTACAATTAAAATGGATCTAATCTAGTTTTAAACAACATACTAATAAAATGTTCTAACTAATAATAAGAATTTTTTAATTTTCACTAGAATTATTTTTGTTATATATATATATATATATATATATATATATATATATATATATATATATAACATTAATTAATTTTGTTATTAATACCCTTTAAAATGTTAAGTCAACAACATATTAAACATAAAAAATAATTAATAGTAATTTATTTATTTATTTATTCATATTTTGTTTTAAATGTTACATGTCAATTGAACATAGAAAGAATTACACATCATGTAGTACTAATATTGTTATTTTTATACATCATTGTTATATTAATAATGTTATGTCAACTCTATATTAAGTAGTCTCTTTCTAGGTACTCATCCCAATATTAAGTAGTGAAGGAAAAAATTAAGTAGTCTCTTACGAGGTACTCATCCCCATATTAAGTAGTGAAGGAATAAAATCAACTAGTAAGGTCTAACCCCAAGGGCTTAAAGGAGATTTGACCCTGTGACCTCTCAATTAGAAATGTACTTAGCAACCAGAACTAGACAAATTGAGCTATCCCTTGGGGATTATAATATCTCCATATTAAGTAATAAAAGAATTGCATATTTCCCTCTCGATAAAAAAGTAAATTATTTGCTTTTTTTACTTTCAATTACTTTCTCTCTCTATATAAAGTAAAGTTTGATATAAAATTAAGGTGGAAATTGAAGTATTTTATTTATGGTCTATATTAATTTTTTTTGTTATTATTAATTATAATTTGTTAATATAACTATTATTTTATTATTTTTAAATGTAACTTTAGGTAGCAACATCTCCCTCATATTGGAGTGTAGAGTGCATCTCCCTCATATTGGACAAACAATTATTTTATTATTATTATTAATTCTAAAAGAACTAATATATAAATTGATAATTACAAATTAGTAATTTATACATTATTAATAAGAAGAAGAAGAAGAAACACACAAACAAACATGTAACAAGATTGATTCACCCTCACTTTGTCATGGACATTCTTAATTTTAAATACTTGTTTTTTGACAATATTATGAGCCAAATACCATGGCTTATCAATACCACATGCCCAAAAAACCTCATTTCATATGGCACTAGTTTATATGATATTTTTTTAATTAATCCGTTTGATTAAAAAGGTAAAAATGGCGTAACTACCTAAGAGAGAAATCTTAACCTTTGATTAGTGTATACTACAAAAATATCTTAAAATATTTGATGAAGGTTACATCCCTGCTATCCACCTCATAATTATTGATAATTATATTAAAATTTTAAAATCTCTATTCTAAAATAAATATAGAACATAATTATTTTTGATAAATTAATTCATCTCATTATTCTATTACCTATCAATAATAAAATAGTTCAAATTACTTTTGCTTCTCTTAGAAGGTAATGATTTGTTAATTAACATTCACAAATTTCCCACAAGACATAGAACAATCAACTATAAAATGTACTATTAAAGAACTACTTATGTGAGCAAGTAATAATCAATATATTTATTATAAATAACTATAAAATTAAATTATTTTTAAAAATTATAATTAATAAAAATAGCTTAATTTTCAATATAAACATTTATTTCTATTTCAATTGTGAAATAATACTTTTTTATCTCCACAATTTCTAATAATTCTAATTGATGAAAATAACTTAATTTTCAATATATAAACACTCTCTTATTAGTCTGTACCCTAATCCTTGCATGGGCTATAGTAATCGTTGAGCTTTTTCTATTAAGATGGCACAAAAACAGAAGCCCCTTTTATTGTTTTATACTAAAGTTTGAAAGATTTTTTTTTTTTTTTAAGTTGGACTAAATTCTATTAATGTAACATAATATACAGGGCATGTCGGGCCTTCGGAATTGTTGTACTAGCCAATTCCGGAGGCATTATATGTCAAAAAAAAACAAAATAATAACTGCCCTAGATGGGGAAACCAGTCATAATACAACTTCCCTCAATAGGGAAACCAGCTTCATGCAAAAAGACTTAAATGTTGTGAGAATGTTTTGGAAAGACATTTTAACATAGAAAATAAACATAGTAGTAAAAAAATACCTCTCCATGCTAGGTGTCATTTTGTTGAGGCGGTGGTTCCTCTACAATGAGGCACCTGTAGTCATCAGAGGAGTCATCCACATGCGTTGTCTGATGAGAAGCTGGTTCAGGTGTTGTGGCAGTGGGAACTACGCTGGCACTGCCCTTCTTGTGTTCTTCACTTGACCATTCGGGACTCCCGCTTCCACTGCTATCATTACCATTGTTGCAGGAGGAATTAGCAGTAGGCTTGACAGGTAGGGCCTCTGACTTCCGCTAGAGCTGCGTAGGCACTGAGGCTATGGTGGATTTCCTCTGTCTTTTCCTGGTGCTTCCTTCTGTAGAAAAGGAAGCTTCTTCCTTGAAGCTGGTGGTGATGGTGGCAGTGGGACGGGGTCTATCCAAAACACAGTTATAATGTAATTGCACAGAGTTTTCCACAGGCAGTAGTGGGCGAGTCTCCAAGTGAATGGATTGTGGAGGCTGAGAAGCCCTGCCTCAACCTCTGCCACGGCCTGTGGAATGTTGTTGGATAGGAATCTCTTTAGGGTGAACGGAAAGATGCATACGAGAAGCTTGGCCCCTACCTATGCCTCGGCGAGTGGAGTAATGATGGGCATAATTCTCTTCAGAAGGAGGTGAATGAGAGGCAGAGCGAATGGACAGAGGGGGCCAAGACGCCTGACCTCGACCACTGCCCCGGCAGCAGCGCATTCTGTGCCGTTTGGGCATGTTGGAGCAGTCGGAATCGTTGGGAGCACAAGTGAGCGAAGGCGGGGTGACAGAGGGAGTTGAGAGATTGAAATTGTGAGGCAGAGGAGCCACAGTGAGGCTACAGTATAAATTGTGAGTGAAATGGAGGTCAGGAGCGAGTGTGAGGCAGCAATAGAGGTTGCATCGCCTCCCTGTGTGTGTTCGAGAGCTCGGCTCTAAGACCGCATAGGGGAGATGCAACGGGAGGGAGATGGTGGAATAATGAAATGTGGAGCCATTTTGAGGAGAGCTGAGCAAAAATTCTATCTGAGTACATTAAAGGCTGAAGGAGGCGAGCAGCTGGTAGATATAAATGCAGCTGGACAAAGCCCATGCATGGCCATGTGGCATAGCCATGTGGCATAGCCATGTGGCACACACTGGGCTTGTCATCCACCTCCGACAGTTATACACCCGCATGCAGGAAAAAAACTTTTATTTTAACCAAAGTCTTTTCAAGACATTTTTTTGAAATAATTGTTTATTTTCACCATCTTATTTGGATTCTTCCCAAGGTAGGAGGATACAGTGAGATTAATATAAGATTGTATTTAATTTACATTATTTCCCATTGAAGTAAAGCTACCATTAACTAACATTACTTTAAACATTTAATGTTTGATTCGTAATACGTGTATTATAAACTTTTTCACATTGTCTTTCAAGCTTGACATATGGATCTTTGTGACACCTTTGGGCTTTTCCTAACAAGCACATGGGGATTGTAATGAGTCTCATGAAAGCGGCATGTTCTACCTATAGTGCTCACCATCTTGTTGCAATTTGCCTCCTTTCATGCAAAGCCAAGGGCAAGGTAAGCAACACCAAAACCAGTGGCATAGTGAGTTGTTTAAGCAGCAGATTTTGTCATTGAATTTGACAATGAATTTGAGAGTTGCTAGAATCAAGCTCTGTTGCTGGAGAGAAAACAAACCCTTCCAGTGGAAAGAACGAGGCCCAATGTTACTAGAGAGCAAGCAAACCCTATGAGTGGAAAGAAAAAGACTCAATGAAACCAAGAAAAACTACTAGAGACAATTTTTCAAGGCAAATTCAAATTATTGTTTAAATAATGCCTCTTGTTCTATACATAATAAGAATAAGAATTTTTAGATTTTGACTTTTTTATTTTTCTAAAGAGAAAACATGTACCCTTTTTCACCCTTTTTATGCCAATTGGTTTTGCAACTGCGACTCGCTGAAGGTCCTCATAACCCTGTTCCTGGCATGCTAACTGTGGTCTGTTGAAGGTCCTTGTAACCCTACGCCTAGCGCGCTAACTGTGGCCTCTTGAAGGTTGTTGTAACCCTACACCTAGCGTGCTAACTGTGGCATGTTGAAGGCCCTTTATAACCCTGCTTTGGGGTGCTAAAACCCCACACCACTTTATCTACATGTAATAAGCACTTGCTAATATAAACGGGATAGCACAAAGATGATGCATTGACATTTTCTCCTAAATATTCAAATAATAAGATACATTGAAAATTTATATATTTTATTGAAAATTTATATATTTTATTTACCAAATAAAAATTTATCTTAAAAAAATCCAATAAACAAGATTATATTTCAAACCATTTAACCTTAATGTACTCACCTATAATCAAATATCAATATAATTTTTATATTATTATGTAGTTTTTATTCTCTTTTACAACTATACTTCTCATTTTTATTCTCTTTTACAACTATGCTTCTAGCTGGACCAACCGCCCATCGCAAGAGTTAGGCCTTCTCCCCATTCCTCACTCTCATAAGGATGATTCCAAGGTAGCACCCTCAACCATGTCATGTTTTCACAATCATAACCTACCCTACAAATATCATATTTCATCTATGTAACTGCCAAGTCGGATAACTAACTCACAACACTCTTTGTTTTGCTTAAAAATAACCCATAAACTGCTGCCATGTTGCCACTAAGAATCGGATCGCGTTATTTTCAGGCAAGAAAATATTCATTCGATATGATACTCTCTAAATCATATTGGTATTGTGTAAATCATATTAAGGGGAGAACTTACCACACTCTTTGTTTTGCTTGACAATATCCCATACATTGTTGCCATGTGGACACTTAGAATCAGATAGCGTTATTTTCAAGCAAGAATTTTTTCATTTGATATGATATTCTGTGAATCATATTCGTATTTTGTAAGTCATAAGGCAAGATCATTTTCATTTTTTGATAGGATATACTCTTAATCATATTCATATTATGTAAATCATACCAGGGTTTAAATTAAATTAAGATAGAGGTTATGATATGAATAGTTGGTATTATTTTATTTTTTTGGGTTAGATAATGTGAGTTTTAAGATGATTGTTATGTCTAACTTGTGACTTGAGTAGTTGTGATTTAAGGACATTTAAGCCATCAAAATTATTTAGAGATGACACCAGTCTTGCACTACACTAGCCCTTAGCATGATTGGATTTATGTCTATATTACAAAGTGTCTTAACAAAACACCTTGTACTCTACATCCTATGGGCTTAATGAATTATTTTTTAAAATTTATTTAAATTGTTATTATTATTATTATTTATAACTAGTATAATTATATAAATTAAATTATTGGTAAATATCATAATCATCCATTGTAATAGGTATAAAAAAAACTTAAATTGTAATATGTATAAAAAAAACTTGTGATATATTGAAGGTTACTAAAATTTAAAAAATGATGAAATTTAACTAAATTATGATTTTATTTAAATTATTTTATTATTGTTATAAATTATCAAATGAATTAATATATAAATTAAAAATTAAAACATTGTAACAAAATTTGTAATCATGAAGATTCACTTTCACTTAAATATAGAGATTTTTTATTTTAAATAAACTTTGTGACAATACTATGCCCCAATGCCATGGCTTATTAATATTTTTGTGTGAAATGTTACATGTCCATTGAAATCGAATGAATTACATGTCATGTAATATCAATAAGGATATTTTTACATGCCATTGTCAACTCTATGTTAAGTAGTGAAGGAATTACACATTTCCTTCATGCTAAAAAGTGAATTATTATTATTTTACTTTTAATTACTTTATCTCTCTACATAAAGTTTGATGTCAAATTAAAGTGGAAATTGATGGAGTGTAGAGTGCTTTTCGGGGAAATGCAATTATTATTATTATTATTATAAATAGAACTAATATATAAATTAATAATAAGGAAAAGAAGAACCAAACAACCAATAAACAAGCAAACATGTAACAATATTCTTAATCATGGAGATTCACTCACTTTGCCATGGACATTCTTAATTTTAAATAGGTTTTTTGACAATGCTATGAGACAATACTATCGCTTATCAATACAACATGCTTATTTCATATGGCACTTGTTCATATGGCATTTTTTTTAATTAATCACTTTGATTAAAAGGGGCATAATTATCTAGGAGATAAATCTCTATCTTTGATTTGTGTATACTACTAAGAATATCTTAGAATCTTTCATGGAGGTTAAATCCTTACTATCTACCTCATAATTATTGATAATTAAATTAAAATTTTGAAAATCTTATTTTGAAACAAATATCCTATCAACTTAATTATTTTCATTTAATTAAGAATTCATCTCATTGTTCTTTTACATTTCAATAATAAAATATTTCAAATTACTTAATTTTTCTTTCACAATAAGTTAAGTGTAGAACAATCAACTATAAAATGTATTGTTAATGGACTACTTATGTGAACAACTAATAATTATTATGAAATCAAATTTCTGTGAGTTGTCATGACTGAAAACAATTTTTTTTTTCGAAATAATCACATATCAATTATTTGGTGTAAGTTTCAAACCCATTACTGGAGTTCATCATCATGACAAATATGGAGGACTAGATCGAATAAAGCATAGAGATGCCCTAGATATTCCCAAATTAAATGTTATTCAATCCAAAATAAATTTAATAAGGAAAATATTGTAGAGATGCCCTAGAAATTGTCATATTCTGATGAACTCAAATAATGGATTCCAAACCTTGATACCAAATAATGATATATAATTATTCCAAAAGAATTTGTTTTCAAACTAATAATCAATACCTTCAATATAATTAACTTTAAAATTAGATTTTTTTAATTTAAATTCTGAAATAATAAGCTTAATTTTTAATATATAAAAACTTTTTTATTCAAATTTAAATGTGACCATTAATTTATAAACACTTTCTTATTCCAATTTAAATGTGACCGCCAAATTTTCAGTAACTTCTCATCATTTTAATAGACTTCGTAACCTTTTACTCTTCAATTTATAATGAGAATAATTTTATATGCAAAGGCCACATGGTGGATGGCTGCATTACACGTCTCCTAGCTTTATTGATCCTTTTAAGCTAGCTTGAGGTTTATAATGAGAATAATTTTATATGCAAAGGCCACATGGTGGATGGCTGCATTACACGTCTCCTAGCTTTATTGATCCTTTTAAGCTAGCTTGAGGTTAGTATTTGCGCAGTCAAGGCAATGTGTTTATATAGTGAATAACTTCAGTGTTTGATGTTTGCTGCACTGGACCTTCTAGAACTTGCTTCTCAGGGACAAGTTCAAATTGACCCCCCTCATTCCAATTGCATGTGTCAAGATTTAATTCTAAACCCTCAAATCCATGATTACTGCTTTTATATAGTGAATCACTTGCAGCAGTTATTGAGGAAGAAAGTGGTGAGTACTTGAGGTTTAATGTTATGTGATTATGATGACTCTGGTATCACTTTGAGGAGAGGTTGTAAGGATCAGCATTTGAGGAAGAGGTGTTATGTGATTATGATGACTCTGGTATCACTTTGAGGAGAGGTTGTAAGGATCAGTATTTGAGGAGGAGGAAAAATGAGTCTAGTATCACTTTGAGGAGAGGTTGTAAGGATGCACATTTGAGGATAGGAAAATTCTCATGTTTTATGGTGGAAGGAAAGCTCGTATAATGGTGTTATTAAATCTTACACACTTAGATCCTCTTTCACTATTATGGTTTGGTTTATCTTTTTTTTTTATATTTTTAATTTCTGGTTTCTTATTCATAGTATTTTTGGTACACACTTCTTCCTCTCTTTTGGAGGGTTCAATTATGTTTGGGTCTTGGTTTGTCCATTTCCAATCATAAGTTAAGTGGGCTTGGGCTTGTGTTTGAATTATTTTTGGAGGTGCAAGTCAAAACCTTTTTGTTTGGGTTGGGGATATGAAGGTTTTTGGTGGTTTGGTTTGTTACCAATGTTCAAGGTCTAAGTTTGTGCATCCTCTAGTGGTCAAGGTAAAATGTGGTTCTACGAGGTGTCCAATACTAGTTGTATAGGGTTTGCACCCAATGAACATGTGACATAGCATGTGCATGTTGAGAAATCTATTAGGGAAAAGATTAAAATAATTTATCTTTTCTTGATAACTACTTGTGATGTCTTTTTACTTTTCTTACTTATCAACTTCACTTATTATTATGTTTGTGTATCATCAAAAAACTACCAAAACAAGGAAAACAATAGTAGACAAGAACACATAATGTAGGTTGCAATCCAAGGCCAAAACCTCTCCTCTTGAGAGGAAAATTCTCAAATATCTTCTCTTCTTATAGATTCTTCATTTGACAAATTCCAAGACGTCTAGGCCAATACCAATACCCTCCAAGACAAAGTCCAAACCTTCTGGATGATGTGCTTCTTTTTTCCATATCAAACCCAGTCAAATATTTTCCAGTAACACAACTTCGACCTCCCAGCTACAAAATTTATGTCTCTACTACAGGTCTGAAATTTCGGTCCTCCCAACAACCACTGCTGCCACATGTGTGAGCTTATTCTAGCCTCCCAAGGCCTCCTCAGACCTTCACTTGGATTCCTCTTCCTTTTAGATCTTGAGAATGGGTTATTGTGACCTTCGATGACCTTCTTTCTCTTTCTTCTTCAGGATCAAACATGCAAAAGAAAAATCCCTAGACCAGCAGTGAAAACCCTAGCTTTCCTTCGCACGTGTGAGAGAGAAATATCCCAGAGACAAGTCTTCTCCGTCATCTTCCTCCTTCGATGCCTTCTTCTTCCTCCTCCTTCGATTGGATGAATGAGTGATGAATGTGTTCCAAGGAGGTCGAGCTTCCTCCTTTAAATAGGCTTCTCAAGGTGGATAGAGCTCCTCAAATTAGGTTGACTTGTCAGCAGCCAGGCCAACTTGGTCTAGAAGGGTATTTTGACACTTTGAAGGACAATTTTTTTTTTTTACAAGTTACAATGTGCCCGATGGGGTCTTCAACTAATGACAATGAATCTTTTGACTTCTTGACCTAGGAAAAACCCTAGAAGCACTCAATGGGTGTTTGGCCTATAAAATAAAATACCTTGAGCATGAAACCCATGCTCCAAGAATAATAATAATATTTTTTCCCTTCATTTTACAATATACAAGAATCAAAAGTACATTTAATATTTATAAAGACCGAACCTAGTTATGCATTTTTCAACACTCCCTCTTAATGAGGGAGGTATCATAAATGGTACATAGACATTCTCAATCTAAAGAGATCTCATAAGAAGAGTGGGATTGGTAACCCATATGTTTGAGCATCATATCAACCAACATTTTCATATAGCAAGGCCTTGACTAACAAATCTATCTCTCCACAAGATCAGAGCACAATGCTGGCCAGACCAATGATTTATAGACACCATTATCATTGTCTCTCAAGGTACACACCCCACCCGAGTGTTCACGGAGTATGACCTTCCTTGGACTATTCTTATCTTGGATAGCTAGTCCTCAAAGAATATTGGTCCTAGGCTACTCGTATCTTGTATTTCCTACCTCATCCTCAAAGAGTATCGGATGTCAGGTGCTTACCCAATCCTCCATTTTGTCTTCCCAAGTGAAGACAAGAATGATATTCCTATCTCTCCCTCTCAAATAGGGAGGATATATCAACCAACCAAATTGTCTCTCAAATACACAAGCTTGTTATTAGGAATATATTTTTCCAATATGTCAGCTACCTTCTCATTGGTGGATTTATATTTTAGTTGTAACACACCATCTTGTATTAGCTTCTGAATGTAGTGATACTTGTTGTTGATATGCTTTGTCTTTCCATGAAACAATGGGTCTTCAAGCAATCGTATACAACTATTGTTATCACAATGTGTCACTGTATGGTCCATTGGACCTTGAAATAGGTAAGATGTCAACTTCCTTAACCAGACAACTTCAAAACTTCCTTAACCAGACAACTTCTCTGCTTACTTCACAGGCTGCAATATACTCAAAGCAACCATATCTTGCCTTCTACTCACCCATGAGATCATGGAGGATCCCCAACTAAAAAATCCTCTTGTAGTGCTACTTCCATCATGCTCAGTGCCTCCCCAGTCAAAATATGTATATATTTAATCAATTGGACATCATTCCTCCTATCATATTTTAGGTAATAGTGGATTGTTCCTTGTAGATATCTCAATATATGTTTTTTTGTTATCCAATGATCATGCTTCAGTTCCACTTGAAATTGACTGAGAAAATTTACTGTAAAACATATGTTTGGTCGAGTATTTACCATGTATATCAATAAGCCAATCAATTTTCTATACTTGAAAGGATCCATAGGGCTCGATTCAGAACTCCTTAGTATTTTCAAGTTTGTGATCATCCAGGTTGTCATTGGTTTGCAACCATTGGTTTCAACATCTTGATCACGTACTTTCCTTGACCTAGATAGATCTCATCAGGTCCTTATCAGAATCCGAGTCCCAAATATTAGTGCATCAGCCCTAGATCCTTCATGTCAAATTCTACTTCTAGTTGTTTCTTACATTCTTCAATTCGACCTTTCACACCTGTCAAGAGAAGATCATCCAAATATAGAAGAATGAGTATCGAATCTCCCTTCACAACCTTAATATAAAGGTGTAGATCAACAAAACTTGTTGTGAAGCCTAATATTTGTAGGTATGTATCCATCCTAAAATACCATGCCATTGGTGCTTGCTTGAGGCCATATAATATTTTATTCAATCTGCAAACATATGCCTTTCTATCTTTAACTTCAAATTCAAAAGGGTTTTTATATATATACTTCCTCATCATTTGTCTCATTGAGGAATGTAGTTTTGACATCCATTTGTGGATGTTCCATCCCATCGATGATGCCAAGAAACCAACAAACAAATATTTGTATACCTTGTTGTTCAAGAAATTGTTTCTTCATAGTCAATTCCATCTTTTTTAGAGAATTCCATAGCCACAAATATTTCCTTATATTTATCAATACTTCCATCTATACTCCATTCTTCATTGTATATTGATATTCTTCATTCATGGCATCCTTCCATTCTTAGTGATTGGAAAATTCCTCAAAAGTGGATGGCTCTACTTCTATTATTTTTGTCATGTAGGTTGCATACCTAGAATACCGTTTGGGCTTATTTCTTTCCCTGAATGTACCTTGAGTTGCTCCATGAACTTCTACATCTAGTATTGTATACTTCAACCAGTTAGGTATTTTTCTGGTTTCGGGGTTACCACAGGTTGTATATATTCACAGGGACCTTCATATTCATGGTTTGATTATTCTTCTTCCCTAGTAACGTCTTCTTCAAATACCGAAATTTATTCATCATCAGAGTCCATAGGGAGATCATTTGATTTATTGAATGCAATACTTTCATCAAATATTACATCTTGGTTGACTTCTATTTAGTTTCCTTCCTTTATGTAGATCCTATAGGCCTTAGAAGAGTTATTATGGCCAACAAATGTTTCCTTCATGCCTGATGGATCCAACTTCTTTCTATTGCCCTTAGGTATATGAGTATAGACAAGACAACCAAAAATTTGGAGATGATCCATGGTTGGTTTCTTCCCAGTGAACACTTATTTGGGTGTCTTATTATCTAGTGATCTGTGGGGACTTCAAATTTATATGTATAAAATTGTCTTTATAGCTTCACTCCACAAAAATTTCGGTAAATATTGATCATGTAACATTTCTTTTACGCTTTCTTCGATGGATCGATTCTTTCATTCTGCAACTCCATTTTGTTCGATATTATATGTGTGGTAGTGTATTTGGTGCATGGGCAGATGAAATACACTTTTCTTAGTAGGGAGGCTCCTTACCAACATGCAAGTCACATGTCAAAGTGGTTTTTCAAACATTAGTGGAACAAGTTCAAGATGTAATAATCTAAGTTAAATGGAAACCTAGCGTGCTACATAAACAATGAAACAAAAACAAAACAACATGCACAATAAACACACTCAATAGAGAAAACACACTAATAACTCAACAATGGAGAGCTTTCTCCCTTTATTAGGTGTTGGTAATAGTAGAATATAGAATGCTAAATCTCTTGTAGTGGATCTCAAAGGATAGTAGATTGACATACACGTGGTGAACTCTTCTCTCTTGGATTGAGGTTTTGGATGGCAAAAAACTGAATCCTTCCAATCCTCTTACTGCTGGACAACACAAATTATTTTGCTGATGAGAAATTTGGCCAGCATAACAATGTGACTCCTATTTCTCTTCCCATGGCTGGTTTTTATAGAACATTTTCAATATTTCCCTCCTCTTGGCCCAATATGGATGGTGACACAAGGGTGGAGGTATGATTCCTTTGTGTGTTGCATTTAAGCTTGAAGGTGGCTCAAAGACGACTGTACTTGGTAGTACTGAGGAATATTCCTAACCGAGTGTTCCAAGTGGTCCCGGATGGTGACATTTCGCCATCTACAGGACTGTGTGGCTATCTACAGAATAGTCACAATGTACTATGTGGCTATCGAAGGAATAGTTGCACTGTATTGTGCGACTATCGAATGAATAGCCACACTACACGTGGCTATTGAAGGAATAGCCGCACTGTCCATAAATTTTTTCCTGAACCTTAGGAAGAATTGAATTTTTGGCTTTTCCTAATGTATTCCTTCTCTGGAAATATTTATCTATACCTTCCGCTTGACATTTTTAATGTCTTTTTCCTGTACGAGTTTCTAGTGTTAACCATTGCCCCATAATATATGAGTACTAGGAAGAAATGTATAGCCAAAATACATTATAGTTTCTTTTCTGTGTAGTCCTTTTGAGAGAGAGAGAGAGAATAACTTTCTTTAGACCTGAGTTGAGAGACCCCTTGCCGTGAGTAAAAAAGGACATCGTGCTCAATTGAAACCTGCAAGAGATAGAATGAATAAAATATTTCTACGAGGAGGGCATGTCCCATGATCGTGATGTTTTGAATATTTAAGCTAATCTGATAGATAGTGATTCTGTTTATGTCACTTTTGGTAGTGATCTGCTTCTGGTTGACGATGACGGTTGTTGACGCCCTTGAAGGAAATTTTTATTTGAAATAAGGTTGAATTTAGTTCCCACATGCATAATCTTGCTATGGCACATTTGTTGAGAACAAGTGCTCATTGTATGCATGGTATTTGACTATTGGGGACCTTCCCGTGTAAGCATTGTTGAAAGAAATGCTTATCAAGTCACAGGTCTTTGACGAAATCTCATAGTACAATGGTTATGAAGTACAATACCATCTTGACATGAAATATTATCTTGAAGTCAAATTTCATGAGGATAGATGACATCAATGGGAAATGATGATTCCCATAGTTCCATCCAGGCATGCCCCTATTGAGGTGAGGACTCATCCAAGGTGCTACCTCCTTCTTGGAAAATGTTTGTTGTAGTCGACAAGAAGGAAACATCAACAGACCGAGATGAGTACTTATGCAATGGAATAATGTTTCTGATGTAGCAGGGCATGGTGTGATGGGTTAACTAGGCATGATGATGAGAAATGGCTATAACTAATGATGGTAGTTAAGTGGCCCGAGGTCGGAGCTATAAATGCAAGTGGCGATAGTCATAACAATTTCTGGTGAGTTAATCCCTAGAGCCGGTAGGACATCCAGGGTGGGTGTACGATTGTTATGAGTGTCATCGTGGGGTGTGGTAAAAAATGCGTAGCTCTGACCAAGGGTGATTAGGGACTGTTGCCAGGTGAGAAATGTGAATGGATGGATGGGAGTGCTCTCCTAAAAAAATTGTGTACACTTGCCAAAAGAATATAAAATGGGTTTGGATGTACAAGCACGGAGATGGTTGCCCCTATAAACGTGAATTATCCTTCACTATGGTGTGAGGAGTGTGTTTTGATGATGGTGGGGGCCCCATTGGTTTGTCTCGTTGCAGGGTTGATGAGGTGGATGAAAATGTCGCAAATGGGATATGCTAATGGGGGTGTGATAGGCCAAATGTGAAACACTATGGTGTGTTTTTGTTGATCCGCTTATGAGGATTGCAGCCCAAGAAAGGGGTTTTAACATCACATGGGTAAAAATTGACTTGATGTTTGATGATGGATGGAAAAAACATGAAGTGGTTCCTGGGCCTGGGGTTTTATGGCCATGGCTCCAGACTTTTGGTGTATGGTCTACATGAGTGATGGATGCCATGGAGGGTGAGGCTCTATTGACCTGCAAGGGTATTTATCATGTGCAAGGTGGGGCGATGATAAACATGGTCGGGTAAATGAAACCTATGTTTTTATTTTTCTGAAGAAATGATGTCATGATATGAAAATATTTCTTAGGGAAGCCTACCATGCTGAGGGTATAATGATACCTACTCTTGTACCTTTATTGTTTAGGTCGTATAGTGATTTTTCATGTCTGCAATACCTACAGCTAATACCCCAAGTAAAAGCATCTTTTTCATACAAATATATCTGAAATAAATTGAATTCAAAGCAAAAAGAGAGGGCATACCTGAACTGTGTTGTGGAGGGGGTGGGTGTGGGGCCCGAAAATGATTTTGTCTGAAATATGGATTTATGAGGTCTAAATATACCATGATGAAGTGTTGATCACTATGCTTCTTGTGGTTCCGTGATCGAATGTTCTGAGCTCAAGTTTTCCCTTGGGAGTTGTTACTTGGCTGCTGGTTTTGATTCTGGTTGGGGTTGCCCCAGCTCGAGACCTAGGGGTCATTCCTAATTATTTCCCCTATCCAGGATCTCCCTTTTGTTTGTTCCTTGGATTTTTTTTGCAGCATTTGGAGGATTTTCCATATATGGTTTCTGATGATCCTGGGAAGGTTGCAGTAGATTGAAAGGCGCATTATGTTGTGGCAGTGGTCCATTCTGTGCGGGGAATGGGGGATATTGGGGATATTGGTTCCCTTGTCCCTGCACATTCTTGTATGAACATTTCTAGTTGAGTACAAGTTCCTTTGCGAGGGAGGATATGATCCTCCCTGGTGTTGATGATACGACATCGCCCTATTTTTCATGTTTTGTAGAGGTGTGGAGTGACTTTGATGATAACCAGGTTGTGATACATTCTAAGTAGAATTGTATGATTATCTTGGTACTATTTACTGATGCCTAGGTGACCTTGGGCTAAAGACCGGATCAAACTGTCTGCAGTATTCGACACACCTGGTAACTCCCTGAGTATCCTGGGTACTGATTACTATTGCCTAGGTGACCTTGGGCCAAAGACGTAATTAAACCGTTTGCAGTATTTGACGCATCTGGTAACTACCTGAGTATCTTGGGTGCTAATTATTGTTGTTTAGGTGACCTTGGGCCAAAGACCAGATCAAAGTGTTTGCAGTATTCGACGTGCTTGGTAACTCCCTGCGTATCCTGGGTACTGATTACTATTGCCTAGGTGATCTTGGTCAGAGACCCGATCAAACAGTCTGTAGTATTCAATGCACCTGGTAACTCCCTGAGTGGAAAGTTCAACAACTCAAGAGAACAAGGCAACCAAGTTTCCTTATCCCTGATTGGTGTAAGATTGTGGGGGGGTTCTCTTCCATCAACAATCCTAGTTGAGTATTGGTTCCCCTGCGAGGGAGGGTACGAGCCTACCTACTGTTGATGATATGGTGCCACCCTATTCGTCATATTTTCCAATCGTGCAGATTGAATTTGGTGGTAGCCAAGTTGCGTCACGTTCTGGGTAGAACCGTGCATCCTAGGTATTGAATATTGTTTCCTAGGTGACCTTGAGTCAAGGACTCGATAAAACTATCTGCAGTATTCGACGTGCCTGGTAACTCTCTATATGTTTGTAGGTGTGGGGTGTTTGGCAGGACATTGTAAATATATCTTGGTTGTGTGTAGATGAGTTCAAGTTGTAGGGATTTTTTAATGGCGTCCTCATCGGAAGTATTTTTTTGTGTCGCCACGTCTTTTGAGTCTCTGCTGTGAGAGTTTTCAAAAATAATTCCAGCAACACTCTATCATCGAGTTTTGCTTTACACAAACTACGACGTCAATTCCATTCATGGAGATGGTTCGATATATGGAAGGCTAGCGTTTTCCTAAAATGAGTCAGTAGTTCCATTCCCGAATCATGGTAAATGGGTAGCTAAAAATAAGTGAGGAACGTAGTAGCGAGGGCACTAAAGGTTCCATGCGAAGCAAAAGGCTGATCGACATACCATTTCATCATAGGCCTAGTTAAGGTGCATTGAAAAATTCTTAGTCAAAGTATCATCAATGATACTATTGGACGAGCACCATAGGTGGAAAGTCATAATATGATTTCCTAGGTCTTTTGCTTACTTCCCTTAAAATTTTGGTATATCCAAAGGGAGCTTCATGGGCATGGGAGGCCAATTAAGGCTATGTGAAATGGCATCATTAGTTAAATTTTTTATATCTGGAAGATTCAGTGATGCTAAAAAGGGTAAATTAGTATTGCCTGGCATTGTGTACTATGGAAACATAGGTGTCTGAGTGTGATGGTTTATGGGGGGTGCCTTGAGAATATTACCCTGAGGCGTACCCTGATGAATGTTCTGGTGACTCCCTGAAGGGATAGTGCTCCTCTGCGCTCTAGGGGTTGTGGTAGGAGTTGAGTGTGGTGACCCTGCTGGGGTTTCCACTG
Organism: Pinus albicaulis; assembly: GCA_034641835.2. Classification (NCBI taxonomy): domain Eukaryota; kingdom Viridiplantae; phylum Streptophyta; class Pinopsida; order Pinales; family Pinaceae; genus Pinus; species Pinus albicaulis. Next base: position 21,226,999 of record CM076571.1, read on the forward strand.
GTGTGGTGTTGGGTGACCCTTGGGGGTTTCCAATCACAGATGCCCCGATAAATGATGAACTAATAATGGTGGCGGTGTGTCGTCTTTGACTCCTAAATGGAAAAATACCTGACACTCCTCCCTCTAATGGGGGGAGGTCCAAAAAATTCCTAGATCGACAAGGTCCTATTGGGTCCGTTATGGTGTAGACTAACGTAAACTTGGTGATACTTTTGGTTTGCTGAGGGGAGGAATTTTTTTATCAAATAAAATACGATCAAATGCATAAAACAAAGCGAACAAATAAGAGGTAATTTTTCCTTTAATTTAATGCTATGTGATCAAGCAAGAAAAAAATATGGTTTGGTTGTTTTTCATATGATACTCAAAAGCCTAAATAGACCTAATCGTCTTTACACTCTCAATGTAATTGGGCCTTGCGAAGATGTCTTCTGATGGGTATTGGGGCTAATGTCCTGAAAGAACTGGCGACGCCTTCTAGAAGCCAAATAATCGACCAAGGTAATGGTAAGAGGATCTAGTGATGCCTTCACTATCACCTATAAGGAAGTATGCCCTAGTTTTGGCCACTAAAGTATCGTCACCCCACGTGAGTGTTCGATTCTTGAGATTCTTGGTATTCAAATACCAGTACCGAGCACTAGATGGGTCAGGTAGCCCCAAAGAGTACCACATGTACTGCTCCTAAGCTTAACCCCCTCTGAAACAGGGCTCTGGTAATGCTCGGGTATTTGTTCCATGGGCGGATAGACATATTTGAAGCTCCCTAAAAATTCAACATCTATGTTTCAAAATGTAGAATTACCATGGCAGCTTATTAGATGCCTACCCCCAATAGCCCTAACCTGAACTATAATTTATTTTGTGGCCCCTGTAGGGAGAATTTAGTGAGTTCGATTAGTGATTATTTTTAGAGAGTCTCAATTTCCTTAGGGTGTGCCTTGGTGAAGTAACTGTAAGAAGAGGATAAAGGTCCCAACACACTGGGTTCCTTTTGGTCCAATGCTTACCGATGCTTCTTGTGTGCTTTGGAATGTACAATCACAATCCTTTTCTAATTACCCTATGTGTGATTGTTCATTGCAAAAATAAATGATGTGTGGATTATGGGCTGCTTACACCTTACCTAGTTAGACTAAGTTTGCACTATAGGGAGATCACAAATTTTCTTAGGAAAGCGTTCATATGCATAGCCAGTCTCACCATAAGGTGCAAGGGTGGCAGAGATTACTTGCTTTCTTTTCGACAGTTTGGTCCTGGTCTCGATTCCTAATGCAAAAATTGAACTAATATAATGCAAAAATTGAAAAAACATGAATTAGCTACAGATGTGTGGATATATGGGCCACTTAATTTTATGCTAATTACTCTATGTGTTATGTATCTTTTATCAAAAAATCAATTTTTCGGAAATCATATGTGGATTGAAGGCCACTTACTTTCCCCTACTTAAACTATGTGTGATTTGCAAAAATAAAAAACTAAAATTAAAACTACTTAGTTGCTAAGCTAAATTCTAGAAAATAAGTGTCCTAACCAGTCATGAAATACCAGAGCACAATGATGGAAAATTTCTTATGGGTTTCCAACACCTTACAACTGCAAAAAAATGAGAAAAAACAAGTGAAAATGAGCTTGTTTCCTATCGCGCGACTTATCCATGCATAGGCGCGAAACGCACGTCTGTATAAATAGAATGCGTGCGGCCGAGTAGAAGAAAAAAATATCTCATTCTTTGGGAAAAATTTCTCACTAAGGGTGATTGAAAGTGTCGAGAGGATGCAAGAGTGATTTTGCAGCAAGCTTAGCAAGAAAAAGGACATGCATTAACAACCATTAACTCAAAAGAAAGAATCTAGTGCAGTCAACATTCATGTGGTAGTGTATTCAACGCATGGGCGGACAAAATACACTTTTCTTAGTAGGGAGGTTTCTTACCTACATGCAAGTCACAAGTCAAAGTGGTTTGTCAAAAGTTAGTTGAACAAGTTCAACATGTAATAAGCTAAGTTAAATGGAAACATAACATGCTACATAAACAATGAAACAAAAACAAAACAACATGCACAAGAAACGTGCTCAATAGAGAAAACACACTAATAACTCAACAATGGAGATTTTTCTCCCTTTATTAGGTGATGGTAGTAGTGGAAGATAGAATGTTAAATCTCTTGAAATGTGGTAGTGAGTTCTAAGAAGAGTGCTTCGTCCTTTGTCTTGGTCACTTCCTTCTTTAGAGTAAATAGGAGATTCCATACTTCTTTGATGCCCTTCTTGAAATGAATTGCTACCTTTGAACACTTCTTTAGAAATTTTTTCAGCATAGTATATATCTTCATAATTCCCTCAACCAACGTTAGCTCTAATTCCATGTTAAGAAGTCTATTAGGGAAAATATTAGAATGATTTCTCTTTTCTTGATAAGTGCTTGTGATGTCTTCTTACTTTTCTTAATTATTATATTCTTCACTTATTATTATGTTTGTGTATCATCAAACAACCACCAAAAAAAGGAAAATAATAGTAGAAAGGAACACAAAATGTAGGTTTCAAGCCATGGCCAAAACCTCTCCTCTTGAGAGGAAAAACAAAAAATATCTTCTCCTCTTATAGATTCTTCAATTGACGAATTCCAAGACCTCTAGACCAAGACCAATACCCTCCAAGACCAATTCCAACCCTTTAGAATGGTGTACTTCCTTTTTCCAAGTCAAACCAAGTCAAATCTCTTCCAATAGCACAACTTCAACCTCCCAGCTACATAATTTCGTCCTCTACTATAGGCCTGAAATTTTGGTCCTCCCAGTAGCAGTTGTTTCTACACGTGTGAGATTACTTTGGCCTCCCAAGGCTTCCTTAGACCTTTGCTTGGATTCCTCTTCCTTATGGAGCTTTAGAATATCTTATTATGACCTTCATTGACCTTCTTTCTCTTCCTTCTTCAATATTAAACTTGCATAAGAGAAAACCATAGATCAATAGCAAAAACGCTAGCCTTCCTTCGCACATGTAAGAGAGAAATATCCCAAAGACAATTCTTCTTTGTCCTCTTCCTTCTTTGTTGCCTTCTTCTTCTTCCTCCTTTTCTTGGATGAGTGAGCAATGAATGTGTTCCAAGAAGGTTGAGTTTCCTCCTTTATATAGGCTTCTCAAGGTGGACGTAGCTCCTCAAATTAGGCCAACTTTCCAGCTACCAGGACGACTTGGTATTGAAGGGTATTTTGAAACTTTTAAGGAAAAAAAAATATTTACAAGTTATAATGTGCTCGATGGGGTCTTCAACTTATTACAATGACTCTTTTGACTTCTTCACCTAGGAAAAACCCTAGAAGAACTCAATGGGTGCTTGACCTATAAAATAAAAGACATTGAGCATGAAACCCATGCTTCAAGAATAATAATAATCAAAAGTACATTTCATATTTATGAAGACTGATCCTAGTTACACATTTTTCAATAGTTCATTCATTAGATATTAAATACTAACTTTCATTTCGCTATATGTAGCTAACTACCTACCAAAATAATTTTGTTGAACCCATATCTCAATCACAAGATCTCCACTTAGTATACCTATGTTATTATTACTCAATACCCCTTTTTATACCTCCAAATACCTATAATTCCCCTCTCCCCCCCCGACGCCCCACCCCCACATCAATCCCTATAATATATTAACTATTTTTCCACAATTAAAAAAATCCCCCTTTATGAATGAATATGATAACATATTGGCCAACAAGGTGAATCCCATGTGCTCATAATACATATTTCTAATTAAAAAATAAACAAGCAAACAAACTATTGTTTCTAGATATCTCAATTTTTTATTTAATACCCATTTTCATACCCCACAATACTATCAAAACCCTTGGTACCTCACATCTCCTCCCCCATCCCAAATACCTACAATATAGTGGCTCTATTTCTTACAATTTTAAAACCCCTTTATGAATGAGTAGGAAAATATGTTGGTTGACAAGGTGACACCCTTGTGGTTAGTTGGGGATGTGACTCCCACAGTTTAGTGTGACTGAAGTCTTCATTTTTTTGTACCCAAAACTTTATATCATCCATCACTTACTCTGAGGCGAAGAACTCTCCTAATTCTAGTCATTGCGATGTTATAAAAAGAGGAAAGTCCAAAGACCAAACCGTCAAACAAGTCATGCCTCATCCATAGTGCACAAGTGCAAAGGATGCCTCCAATCAGGATATATAAAGTTTCAATCAAAACATCTCTCTAAAATTTCAACAAATCTAGAAGCTTTAGTTGAATCATACATGCATCATATAGGCAAACCCCCAAATGGAATATTAAGGAAGAATTTTAAGACTAGGTTGCACACTTAGGAATTTCCAAATACTTTGACATGAAATTATTTCATGCCATGGAATTTTATTTCCTTCTTAAAATTCTCATTACTTTATTTTCCATGGAGAATAAAGGGCAATAAGAATAAAAAAATATGGGTAGGATTCATAAACTAAAAGTTACTTCATAGTGCTATGCATGGTGGTTTTCAGACTAAGATTTATGGTTTTTGATCTGGAATCTTTGATTATCTACATAATCCAATATCTTTTCTTCAGTTGATGTTAGCATAATTACATAAAGGAGTATGTAAAAACCATATGTGCAAATACGTAAAGAAGAAGCAACAGAAAAGGATACCATAATGACAAAGCACACAAAAGTTTGATAACATAATTTGTCCAATGAGGATTACATCTCCGAGCCCCGCTTCAATAGTGGGGAGGTCGCTTCATTCATCTCATCAAAAATATAAGACGAGGACATGAAAAATACATCATTATACCTCCAATACTAGGAGTGAATTGAAATTTGACTGCTCAAATCACAAAAATCACAACACCAGTAGGTTTGTCTCGTCCTCTTGAGAATTTTGATTGTAAACATGACCTACTGCTAAAAGGCACATCGTTGTGTCGAACTTTACGCTCAACCATTTATAGCAAAGTTAAAGCTCCAATGTTCTCCAATGACCTTAGCCCTTCTCAACCTACTCCCTCTTGATTATTCCATTTGCTAGATTCATTTAGTCTTCTATCAATGTGTTTATATGTTTTTTTTGTATGATCATGCACATAAAAATATGATTTTGTATCTTTGCATATATCAACTTAAATTAGATTATTATGAACTTTTTTATTATGCTTTTAAAGAGTGGTTGATTTCCTAAATAGAAAATCTCAACCTACCATAAGAATAAATTTACTTATCTCATATTAATATACATTGCTAAGGAAGAAGAGTGTCCGGAAGATGTAGGTTTTGTTGTCCCCACACTCATTGGTATAGTCATAACTCTTCTCCTTTATGGTGATGATATTATTCTTTTGGTAAGTATCCATTATGATCTTGGAAATCAAGTAAGTATCCTCCAATATTTCTGCTTCAAGATAAGTATGACTATTAACACTGACAAAACTAAAGTCATGATAATTACAAGGATAAAGGGGGATATCATCATGATTTATTCCCATCATTATCATACCACGGGTTGGAAGTTCTATTATTATTTTTATATGATACCTCGATAGATAAATTGCTAATGTTAGTGGAAAAGATAGTAGTAAAATTTTGATTGATGTGATCAATATTTTGTAGAATAATGTCTTTCGGATTAATCACATAATAAGGATTTGGTCAACGTTTCGAACCAACTAATGTGGTTCATCCTTAGGACAAGGTGAAGAAGGAGATTGATCTCATTGAATAAATAGAAGGATGCATCATTTCCCGGTGATAGTTGTTAAAACTAGCTGTTAATTAGTTAATTAGTTAGAGAATTTAAAAGTTTTTAATAATTAAAACTTTTAAATTCTCTAACTAATTAACTAATTAATGGCTAGTTTTTAACGGCTAGTTTTAACAGCTATCACCAAGAAATGATGCATCCTTCTATTTATTCAACAAGATCAATCTCCTTCTTCACCTTGTCCTGAGGATGAACCACATTAGTTGGTTCGAAACGTCAACCAAATCCTTATTATGTGATTAATCCGAAAGGCATTATTCTACATTATGGATCACAAAAGTCTTAGATCTAACGTGATCAATATTATCATTATATGTTAAGAAACCTAAATCTCTTGTTAAATATTTTAAGAAAATATCCATTTTTCTTTTGTCAAAGTGAATGTGTCTTTGGCTCTCACTATTATTTTGCATGTGGCTAGTGTACATGTCAAGTTTAAGGGTTAATAATAGAGGTTTTTGGTCAGAGAGAGGCTCATGGTCATTTAGGAGGTCAAAATTAACAATATGCTTGAGAACCTGGGTATCAAATATTGCATAGTCATCTGGCCAGAGGTATGCCACTTATTAATCCCATTACAAATAATCAGGTCCTGGGAACTACAAAACTTGATTAGATCAATATCAAATAGATTCTCGCTAGTATCTTTAAAAATTATTTTGATTTTACTAGCTAAGTCACAATCCTCATCAAACCATATGGGGTTAAGGTTGGAGTTATTACTTAACAGAGTGGCTTGGTTAGTAGTAGTTCGAGCATTGAAGTCTCTAAGTAAAAGGATATTACCTTCGTTCCTTAGAATGTGGATATCTTGTTCTAACCTAATGAAGGGACAATTTTTATCCAGGATGTTCTTCTTATAGGAGGTAGAGTTGGTAAGAGAAAAGTAACAAATTACGAGAAAAATCCTATTGGAATAAGAGTTAGAGATTTCAATACAAACGTATTAATTGAGGGGGTCAACGTTATGAAGCTGAATGTGGGAAGCAGTGTTATTTTTTATATAACATGCTATACCACCAATGCCTCTGTGAGAGGATTTTCTATTCCAGGTGAACCAAAGAATGAATCCATCAATCTGGGGGACCCTGTATTCGTCATACTCCTAAGTTTCAACTAATAGAATAAGATCAATATCATTCAGGATCTAGCTTAATATAAGACCTTTATGCCATGGAAAACCACGTCAGTTCCAGAAGAGGATCTGAAGTGTTCCTAATTCCAATTTATCACTCTTATTTTGGCCTCTCTCTCTAATAATAGTTTTTCCATATTTAATGATTTCCCATTTTCCTTCATTTCTTGCCTCCTTTACCTTTTATACCTCTTTCTTTAGTTCAGTTTGATATTTTGGGATAAGATCTTTATTTATAAATATTCCTAACCCTTTTATTCTTGGAGATTTACTAAGTATATTATCTAATTTTTTATCATTGTAACTTACCTTAACTTAGATTAGTCTATGCTTATGCTCAAGAATCTTTCCCACCCTTTGTGCTTTTGTTAGATAAGTTGTTTGAATTTGTGAGTGAGTTTTCAGTTGTTCTTTTACTATTTCTAATGTGTCCCCATCTTTTTTCTCTTTTATACCAACAATTATAAGTTTCATGGATTTTTTGTGTCGTTCATGATCCAGTTCAATTAATTTTTTCATTTTCTCTTTTATGGGTTTGATATTTAGTTGATTCGTTGTTTTACTTAGGGTTGAATTATTATCTACTTTTTCTTTTAGTTTTTTTATCTCATATCTCAAGATGCAAATTTCTTCGGCTATAGATTGTTTTTTGTGTTCTAAATCTTGCATCCTATCTTTCATTCTTTGGATTTTAGTCTCGAATGTTGTAATTTTAACTTCTAATGATTTGTAATTATTGCTAAGCATTGTAGATAATTCAACTTTATGTTCAATAAGCATTGTAGGCAATTCTTGCTTGTGATGTTTTTCCCTTTCTTCTCTTCGTTGTTATAAAGATTCAATGTGTTTATAGAGACTCTCTAGGGTAATTTTTTTTTCCTCGCACCAAGATTACAATGCCGCAAAGAGACTCCCACTAGGATCCATAAAGAAAATCGTACAAAGATATGTTTCTGCCTTAGATCACCTTTATAGCTCTCCCCTAGTAGAGAGATTTAAGGGTTCGCCTAATCTCACTATGAAATAATTTGGGCACACCACAAAAAGTATTGATTTTCACCACAAAGATAATCCAAGTGTATGTAGAGATATGTATTATATTTAAAAATCTAGAAACAAAGTTGATATACACACACATATTTATGTACAAAGTTTATATATGCACCACAAAGAAAAGAACCACTGCACCGTAAAGAGAACCACCAAGGTTTGTATTTAGATGTGAAGTTTGTATTAGATATAAAGTTTGTTCAAATGTGAACCACCACATTGCAGAGATATGAGCCATCAAAGTCTGTATTTATAAGTGAGGTTTGTATTAGATGTGAAGTTTGTTCATATGTGAACCACCACACCACAGAGATCGCAAACAAAATTTCGATACACAAAATTATTTTGGCCACAAAAAAATATATAATTATTATATATTCATTTTTAATTATATATATATATATATATATATATATATATATATATATATATATATATATATATAAGTTAAATAATTATAAAGAAGACTATTAATTTCGAATAAAATTGATGATACTTAATAATCTTTTAAACTAAATTACTTAACCATCATTTCTTTGATTACACGATGCCCTTCCATAGGAAATTTAACTTCAATTTCATTATAGGTTAGGTCTTCAACATCCTTTTTCATTTTACATAATTTGAATATTCAATTTCATTGTAGTTTAAGTATCCAACATCCTTGTACAATCTTCATAACTTGATTATCCACATTGAATTATATGTTATATTTGAGTCCATCCAAAGTTTTATTATACATTTTCAAATCACTCAATAAGAACATTAATAATGTTTAAAGTTGATATACCCCAAAGAGATTTAAAGATTTCGGAGATCTATGAAAGTCATTTTCTAATGGCTTAAACTAATGTGGAGGTCCTCATAACATAAAGTCAAGCTATTGAATTATGAAGGTATATCATAAAGACATTTGGACTATGTTGTGTTTCAGATTCCCTTGCACATGGGAAAATCATAACCAGTTCTAAGAAATTGTTTTTGAATATGACTTTAGATATTGACATTAGTGGCGAGAATCTCCAAGTCACTAATGGATTATAATATTGTTTACAATATTAAGGGGTTAGGTAAGTTTGGATATATATTCATTTTTAACATATGAATAATATTTATATGGAAATGTCAGTAATATTTTGGAAGCTTTTGAATATAAATATTTTGTTCAGAGTGAGTATTTATTACAAGTCAGAAAGGTTAACGAAAGTTTATTTTAAATCATAAAATAAATTTTAAAGAAATAATAATTGTGAAAAGTACAATAAGTATTTTATTTACCGAAGTGATCTTCCATAGTTGTGAAATTTAAGTTTATAATATTTAAAAAAAAATAAAAAATATAAATCAAATTAAGTATTTTAAAATTAATAGCATAAACATTAAAAACTATAATTTTTTAAAATTAACTATATTTTAAAATTAATAATATTAAAATAAAAAACTATACATTATATATATGTAGAAATTAATTATTTCTTAAGATTTACCAATATTTGAGCAATTTTTCGGTTATTAAAGTTTTTTATTTAATTATTAAACGAAGTATAATTTTAATTGAAGAGAGATCTTATGTAATAAAAAACCCTTTAATATATAAATAGAAATTAATTATTTCTTAAGATTTACTAATATTTGAGCAATTTTTCGGTTATTAAATTTTTTTATTTAATTATTAAACGAAGTATAATTTTAATCGAAGAGAGATCGTATGTAATAAAAAATTGATATTAAAGAAAAAAACATTGTATTATAAAGATATTATTTTTCTTGAATAATTATAATTATAATTATAATTATAATTATATATATATATATATATATATATATATATATATATATATATATATATATATATATATATATAGATATGATTGGAGTTGTTTACGGATGTGGAGGAATTGTTTAGACTGTCAAAATTGGTAGAAATTTCTGGCAAAAAAAATTAAGAAATCTTGTAATAGCAGTGTTTGAATCATGTTTCCAAAATATTGAAGTTTGATAGTTATAACCTAGATTTACAAAAATCTCTGGGAGATTTTCTTAAAATCTTACCGGAATTTCTATGATTTTCAGGGCAAAAAAAGTAGTCCAATTAGACTACCACTATATGATTCAGTGTTATTTATAATAATAATAATAAAATATAGAAACAAAATAATCTTGAGAAAATAAAAAATAAAAACGTTTTTTTATTGCAATGCCTTATTTATATAAATATTAAATTTTAACTTTAAACAATATATATTAATAATTTTAATGAAATAAGAAAACAAAAAATATTATATATATATATATATATATATATATATATATATATATATTGAAGTTAGATACTTTGTAGTATGTCAAATAAGGATTATATAGACTAAAAATTTACGGTTATGCTTGAAGGGAAATTAGATCAATAATATAGGTTCAAAGGCTTGAGGTTTTTAAGACATCGTCTAACTAGAGCATCTTGTAAATAGAATCTTATAAAAACAAGTTGGTTGTACTAGACATTGGCATATATCGACATGAGAAGACAAAAAGAATACTAGTGCTACAAGTAAAAAACCAACGATTCATATCAACTATTGGGCAAAATCTCCAAGAATCTGCATTGGTTGGTCACTACCCTCATACGAGGAGAAGGAAATGTTGGCTAATCTCCTGGCTAGAATGGTCAGCTTGCAGTCTATATTATCATTTTTTTCCTCTATCATTCCCAATCTGATAAAATTCTCTTATTGGGTCCTCATGTACATCCTTATACGGCCTGCAATATTCGAATGATGTTTAACCTTATGCCTACTTCGTGCCATGAATGGTGAAGTGGCGTGAGCGCATACAATGTGCCAATTATAGTGGGAGCCACAACCCCCTTTCATGTGAGTTGATTATCAAGGTAGGGGGCGAATGCCCACTCCTGGGCATCCTCTTTGGGGAATAAGGTCCTTTGTAGCAAGAACTTGACAGTGAGTTCGAATGGATTCTAGAATCTCCTCACTCCAATCCAAGTCAAGGGGATGAGTTGTTATGCTAAGAAAAAAATTGGATAGCTTTTCAGTTAGTTTGTTGCCTTCTATGTAGATATGGGAGACGAGGGGAGCTATGATTTTTTCCAGACGTTTTACAATATTACCCATTCAAGCATCCAACCTCCAACTCTTAGAGACTTTGGAAGGATCTTATCCACATTGTATTTGCAAAAGATATTGATAATGGTATTGAAATCCCCTTCAATAAAAAACTTGTGAAATTGTTTACAGATAACAATTGCGAGACCCTTCTCTAGTGCACATATTTTAGCAACAATATTAGTGTTGAGGCATGTGGCACCTGAATAAACATGTAGAATCTACCCATTAGCGTTATGAGAGACTCCACCATAAATAGCTTGGCATGTATTTCCTTTTGAGGCAGTGTTGAAGTTAAGTTTGATGAAGTCCTCCGTAGGGGGGAACCAGAAGGAAGGATTAGAAGTGAAGAAATTAGGGATAGAGGGAGTCTACCATCAGGAATAAGGGGAGAATCTTGCGATGTGGATATATTGAAAAAGCTCCGAGATTGAAACTTCTAATATAAAACAGCTAGTGGAATGGTGAGATAACTATTATGTGCACCACTTGTTTTCTAATTAAGGCTTAAATCTTGATTCTTGGTCTCGGGAGCTATGTAAAAAAAAAAAATACAAAATAAATTTATATTTACAATTTGAAAATTAATTATTTACAAAAAGCCTAATATACGACACATTTGGAGAGTTATATCTTGTTACAACAATATCCTAACTCTAAATGTCTCCATAAAATAATTAAATATTATAGAATAATAATTATTAATTTAATATCTTAAATTAATAATTATTTTATTCCAACTTTATAACCTATGATAATATTTTATTTTGGGATCATCTAACATTCCCCCCTATGATCCAAAGATACATTACAACAGATACCAAGTTCATCCCTAAACTTAGTAATTTTTATTCTGCCAAGAGGTTTTGTGAAAATGTCGGAGGTCTGATCTTATGAAGGACAATAAATCGGCTTGATGACGTCCTTTGCAATAAGTGATCTGATTTGATGATACTTGGTGTCCACATGCTTTGTCTTTGAATGAAAAACTGGATTCTTGGCAAGCTTTATTGCTGACTGATTGTCGATAAATAATGAAGTAGCTTCTGCTGGAGGAATTCCCAAGTCCTGTAAAACGCGACGTAACCAAACAATCTCACATGATGCTTCCCATGCTGAAATGTATTCTTCTTCTGCCGAAGAAGTGGCCACTGTAGCTTTCTTCTTGCAACTCCAGGAAACTACAGCTGACCCCATGTTCATTAAGTAACCTGAGGTTGATGCCCTGTCATCAATACTGCCAGCAAAGTTGGCATCTAAAAATCCACCAAGTACAAAAATTTTAGTCTTTTTGTAAAGAAGACCAAAATCTTTTGTTCCTTGGATATATCGAAGAACTCTTTTGGCTGCATTCCAGTGGCTGTCTAGTGGTTCCTGCATAAAACGTGAAAGAATACTGACTGCATAAGATAGATCAGGACGAGTGGTTGTTAAATAAATAAAGCTGCCAATCAACTATCTGTAAGTAGTGTTGTCCACGTTTTCCCCCCCTTCAAATTTTGAAAGTTTCAAGTTTTGTTCCATAGGGGTAAGGACAGGCTTGCAATCTTGCATTCCAAATCGCTGAAGAATTTTTGTTGCATACTTACTCTGAGAAATGAAGATCTGATGTGGACGTTGGAATACTTCAACTCCAAGATAGTAGTGAAGTAGTCCCAAATTTGTCATCTTAAAACCTGCATGTAACTCCTTTTTCACCTGTTCAATGTGATCATCATTTTTTCCTGTGATGATCAAATCATCGACATACATAATCAAAATCACTAGATTTTTACCTTGTTGGCGTACATACAAGGTATCATCAGATTCACTGCGATGAAAACCAACTTTGCGAAGGTATTCATCCATTTTGGCATACCAAGACCGGGGAGCTTGTTTTAACCCATATAAAGCCTTTATCAGTTTGCAGACTTTATGTTCTTGTCCCTCAATTTCAAAACCTGGTGGTTGTGTCATGTATACTTCTTCTTGTAAATCTCCATTGAGAAAAGCACTTTTTACATCGATTTGATGAACTTTCCGTCCTTATTGAGTTGCTCAGGAAAGTGTGAGGTGAATGGTGTTCCAGTTAGCTGTAGGAGAAAATGTTTCCTCATAATCTATTCCTTTCTATTGCGCAAAACCTTTAGCAACAAGTCTTGCTTTATACTTGTCAATATCACCATTTTTCTTGTACTTAATTCGATAAACCCATTTGCATCCAATAGGTTTAACATGCTGAGGACAATCAACAAGTTGCCAAGTGTTGTTGTCTTGAACTACCTGATATTCATCAGCCATTTCCTGTTGCCATGCTTTATGTTTTACTACCTCTTGATAAGAAGAAGGTTCATTAAAATCATTTGCTGTCAAAGAAAAATTGCCTTCATTTTGTTTTGATCCCCTTGTTCCTGTTTTATTTTTTTCATTAGGCCTTACATCTTTCAAAAGTTGAACCGCCCATTTTGGCAATTGATGTTCACTGGTTTGAGCTTGTGAAAAATCACCATCATTAAAAAGAGGGTTGATGTAAACTGATGTCCGTTGATTAACTGCAGGTTCTAGGGGCGGAGAGTCATTGTCAGAAGAACTGCTGCTGCTAGGAGAGTTGGATGAATTGCTAGAAGACTTGGATAGCGCTGATGAAGAAGACGGACTGGATGAATCATTGTCAGATGAAGGAAATTCAAGTTCATACCAACTTGGTGAATTTGGTTGACTTTGTAAATTTCCATTTCTTTTATCAGTTTTTTTTTCTAACTTCTGAAGAAGACTTTCAACTTCTTCAGCACTCTTACTCTCATTTTCATCAAAAATCACATCTCTGCTTATAATAAATTTCCCATTTGACAAAAGTCGGTACCCTTTCTTCTCATCAGAATACCCGATCATTGTGCATTTCAAGTTTCGTGCATCAAGCTTAGTTCATTTTTCCTTTGGAACTAAGGCATAACAGACTGATCCAAAAAATTTGAGATGCTTAACTCGAGGTTTGAATCCAAACCATGCTTCATAAGGTGTGATTCCATCTAAAGAAGCTATGGGAGATCTGTTTCTCAAGTAGACAGCGGTATGAACTGCTTCAGCCCAATATGAAGGACTTAACTTTTTGAAAGTTAACATAGATTGCGTCATTCCTAACAAGGTACGATTCATTCTTTCTACTACCCCATTTTGCTATGGAGTGTAGAAATTGGTAAGATGTCGTTTTATGCCATTTTCCATGCAATACTTTTTGAATTCATTTGAAGTGAATTCTCCGCCGTTGTCAATTCGAAGAGTGCCAATCTTCTCCTTTACTTCATTTTCAATAAGCTTACGAAAAGTTTTGAACTTTTCAAATGCTTCTGACTTTTGCTTCAAGAAATATACCCATGTCATCCTGCTAAAATCGTCAATAAAAAGTAAGAAATATCTGCAACTTCCAAGTGTTGGAAATATGATGCAGAGTGTTGTCCTTGATGGCAACCTACTTGATAAAGTTGATGGAACCTGCTTGGTGAAGTTATCCTTGATGGAAATGATGTAAATCTGATGTATCTACAGATCCGTTTAGAAGTAGCAGAAGAAATAAATTCAGAAAGTGCTAGAATAATGTTGAACAAGGTATGTCACAAGGCATACACAGTTTTATTAAGGAGAAGTCGCGTATGTATGCAGAAATGAACGTGCCAAGTCGCATATGCCAATTTGCGCTCTATTTTTATAAAACCAGGGGGGCATTACCATGGTATTGGCCCAAAGTATTGAGCGCTTGATTGTCTATTTGATCTCGTCCAGGAATACCATCAATGGTTGAGTGGTTTTGACTCATGGTATTGATAAAGGCCAAATCTATTTAAGGAGAAGAAAATCATAGTGCAAGGTGGTGTGCAAGTGTCTGGGCATTAATGAATACTTCACTCTGAAGTATATCTGCATGGTTGAACTCTGTTCTTAATTGATAGATTTGAATCTATGATGCACCTATGAATATGATGAAGGTTCAAGATCTCTATATCTAGATATGATGAATCTCTAGGATGATCTGAAAAGAAGTGATGAAGACCTGGCACAAATCTGATGAAGAAATTGAAGAAATCTGGGTAAGTTCATAGATCTAATATGTTCTGCAAATTTTATCTTTTATAGATCTATACGCAGGTTCGTTTCATGAAAAGCGCGTGTATACGCGGATCTGATTCAATAAAAGCGCGTATGGGAAGTTAGGGTTTTCTGAAAAATGCACAGATGTATACGCAGGTTCGTTTCATGAAAAGCGGGTGTATACGTGGGTTTGATTAAATAAAAGTGTGTATGGTATCTGAACTAATGATTGCTCAAGGTTGAATATGTTTCTGCATATCTATTCTGAAGTCTGGTTTATCTCTGATATTCTGGTTATAGTGGTTTCACTGTTCTGTTTGAAGCATTGGGCGAAGTATATTTGTTGATAAGTGAAGGGTTGTGTTGAAGCTGTTTGATCCAGTTTGAAAATTGATGAAACGTGGTCGGCAGTAGTGCTGAGGGTTGAAGCCTTCCAAGATGTGTATTCCTTCCTGCAGAGCTGCAAACGAGAGCAAAATGTAGCTCCTCTCAGAAAGGGCTGGTAAACGAGAGAAGGTTGTAGCCTTCTGTAGGTGGGTGCTTGTGTGCTGGTATGAGTCTGCACCAGTACATGATTGTAAGAAGTTTTCTTTATATAATAAATATTGAAGACTGAGACGACGACAACGGTGGTTTTCTCCCGAATTGGGTTTCCACCTTAAATCCTGGTGTTCATGTGTGTTGCTTATGTGTGGTGATTTATTCTGTTCTTACTGCACCTGTTTACTAAACATCTGATGAATGAATGATGCAATGATCTAAGTTAAGAATTAAATGCATATTTAGATCTCTGAGCATACGCGAGTTTACTTAAG
This sequence comes from Pinus albicaulis, assembly GCA_034641835.2. Classification (NCBI taxonomy): domain Eukaryota; kingdom Viridiplantae; phylum Streptophyta; class Pinopsida; order Pinales; family Pinaceae; genus Pinus; species Pinus albicaulis. Next base: position 21,242,966 of record CM076571.1, read on the forward strand.
GATATCCGCGTGTATACGCGAGTTGTGTTCATTAAAGTAGCGTATGGGTTTAAAAGTAAGAAAAAGTTAAAAAGTTTTCAGTTAGCACTAAATACTGATTCACCCCCCCTCTCAGTATTTTTCCCAACAATTGGTTTCAGAGCAGGTCCTTCTGAAAAAGCTTAGCCGCTAGAAGGAAGATCAAGCAAGATGAGAAATCAAGATGGAACAACATCTATCAAGCCTCCGCTCTTTAATGGAAGCAATTTAATCTTCTGGAAAATAAGGATGAGATCTTATATTCAGTCTATGGGAGCAGATGTATGGGCCATTGTTGAACGAGGATATCAATATCCAGCTGCAGTACCAACAAATCCGACTGAAAAGAAGAATTATAAAACAAATGCAAAGGCAGTCAATGCTCTAACAGGAAGTCTAACTGATTTTGAATTTGTCAAAGTTATGCCGCTGAATACAGCAAAGGAGATATGGGACAAAATCATTCTAAGTTATGAAGGTGATGCAAAGGTAAAAAGTGCAAAACTTCAAACTCTCAGAATTGAATATGAAAATTTAAGAATGCATAATGATGAGAATATTGCCAGTTTCTTTCTACGTGTTGATGATGTTGTAAATCGTATGAGAAATCTGGGAGAAACAATAACCGAATCTACTTTGGTTGAGAAAATTTTAATATCGCTAACAACAAAATTTGAGTCAAAAGTTTCTACTCTTGAAGAAAAACAGGATCTTCAAAATCTTACTGTGGTACAACTTCATGGCATACTAACTGCATATGAAATGAGAAGAGGAGGATAATTTGAAGTCAAAGAGGCTGTCTTCAGAGCTTCTACAAAAGGGAAAGAAGTCCAAGAAGCAGAAGGATCAGGATATATCTCAGAAGAAGACGAGGCAAATTTTGTAAAGAAACTCCAACTTGGCACAGGACGGTTCACAGGTAAGCTTCCTTTCAAATGTTTTGAGTGTGGAAGAGTTGGTCATTATGCTGCTAAGTGTCCTAAAAAAGAAACACCTGCAAAAGGGAAGGAAGTAGCAAGAAGGAATAAGAATCGGTTTAACACTAGAAAAAGTTACTATACTCATGAAGATAGTGATGGGTTATCTGATAGTGAGGAAGAATGTGAACAAGATCTTAGACTTCTCATGGCATTTGAATCTAGAGAAGAAAAGGATACTTTTGTGGATGCTCTAGAGGACAATGATTTTCTTGAAGAAAAAAATCAACTCAAAATAAACTTAGAAGAAAGTAAAATACTCCTAGAAGAAAGGAAAATAACCATAGAGACTCTGGAAAAGAAGGTTGAAGAAGCAAAGAAACACATTGAGAAATTAGAATGTGAAGTGGTAAGTCTAAGAAAATATTTCGAGAAAGTAAAGACTATGAATCTTAGATTTTATAAAGGATCTGAAACCTTAAATGAGATTATCAAGGTACAATGTTCTCCTCTTATAAAGACAGGTCTTGGATATACTGGAGAATCTTCTCAGGCTTCAGCACCAAATTTTCTAAAAGCAGCTATAGCTGGTTTACAAAATTCTTCCACTCAGCAAGGGAATAAAGAATCATTACAGATAAAGCATGGTCATCTCAATTCAAAGAACACTAACAAGAATATCTCTCAAAGAAACACCAATCAACAGGTAAATTCAAGTAGAAGATTTCATGATCGCAAAAATTTCTTCTTTAATGGACAATGTTTCTCCTATCACAATTTTGGTCATAAATTTGTTCAATGTGTTGCATATAAAACCATCATGACTAGAGAAGCAAGAAAGAAAAGGATTGAATTTGAGAAGAATACCTATAACAACTTTTCTCCTCTTCTAAATGAAGTTGAATGTGCTTATTGCAATAACTTTGGCCATGAAGAATCTAAATGCAGGAGCAAAGTTCAGCCAAAAGAGCATGTTCCTTCAAGCTCCAAATTATGGAAAAATAAGGAATTTCAGGTTGAAAATTGTGGCATAGCGTTATTTGCAGAAGGTGAAGAAAATCAATGGTACATTGATAGCGGATGCTCAAGACACATGACAGGTGACAAAAAAAAACTTCTTACATATAATGCTCTAGAAAAGGAAAAGAAGGTTACATTTGGAAATGATACTCCTGCGGTAATTAAGGGAAAAGGGTCTGTGTTTCTAAAAGAAAAGGTGAAATCTAATGATGTCATGTATGTGGATGGATTAAGGCATAACCTGTTAAGTGTAAGTCAAATGTGTGATCAAGGAACTGAAGTTGTCTTTAGTTCAAAAGAATGTGTGGTACATGATCTTGATACAGGTAAAACAATTATAAAAGGAAAAAGAACTCCAAGCAACCTGTACGTATTGAAAAAATGAAAAGAACAATGTTACTTGAGCAAATCTTTAGAAAACTGGCTATGGCATAGAAGGTTGGGGCATCTGAGCTTCTCTCAGATCAACAAATCAAGCAGACTTAAAGTTGTCCGTGATCTTCCCAATATTACTCCACCCGAAAATATCATATGCAAATCTTGCCAATTTGGTAAGCAAACCAGAGTACAGTTTAATGCCAAGGAAGGATCATCAAGTAAGCCTCTTGAACTTATTCATAATGACATATGTGGACCCGTGAGGAAAAATTCACCATGTGGTGAAAAATACTATATCTTATTTATTGATGATTTCTCTAGAATGTGTTGGATTGGGTTGCTTAAACACAAAGATGAAGCATTTGAGAAATTTCAGACCTTCAAAGCACTAGTTGAAAATGAATTAGATTTGAAAATCAAGTGTCTTAGATCTGATCGAGGAGGAGAATATACATCAAATGAATTCATTGAATTTTGTGAACAACATGGCATAAAAAGACAATTTTCTGTAGCTAGCACTCCACAACAAAATGGCGTAGCAGAAGGAATGAACAGAACAGTTCAACAAATGGCTAGAGCTATGCTTGATGACTCCGGAACTTCTGACACTTTTTGGGGAGAAGCAACACATACAGCAGTAAATATTCTTAACAAGGCACATGTTCAAGTAAATAGTGATAAAAATCCATATGAACTCTGGTATGGTAATCCTCCCACTGTGAAGCATTTTAGAGTTTTTGGAAGCAAATGTTTTATCAAAAATAATGATGAAAAACTGGGCAAGTTTGAATCCAGAGCAGATGAAGGAATACTTCTTGGCTACTCCTCTAGGAGTAGAGCATATAAATGTTACAATAAAAGATTTCGGAAGATTTTTGAATGTATTGATGTTGTTATTGATGAGTCTCCTGCAGCCCCAAAAGAAGAAAAACAAACAAAAAATGAAGATGATGGTGACATATATCCTCCTACATCAAATAGCAATGATATAGACAATGAAACCAATGAAGAACCTGAAGATGAGTTATCTGAAAAAGCTCCATCCAGATATGTTCAAAAGAATCATCCAGAATCTCAAATTCTAGGAGATAAGGGATCATGTGTACAAACAAGAAGGACTCTTGTGGGCTCTTCTAGCTATCTGGCATTTGTATCCACTATTGAACCACACAATGTCAATCAAGCTAGCAGAGATGAATGTTGGATTCAAGCCATGAATGAAGAGCTTGATCAAATCGAAAAGAATCACACTTGGGAATTAGTACCAAGACCTCATGACAAAAATGTCATTGGAACCAAATGGATATTCAAAAACAAGTTAAATGAGAATGGGGAGGTTATAAGAAATAAAACTAGACTTGTCTGCAAGGGGTACGCTCAACAAGAAGGTATAGACTTTGAAGAAACTTTTGCTCCTGTAGCTAGACTTGAAGCCATAAGAATGTTTCTTGATTTTTCAAGCTTCCAACAAATCAAAGTTTATCAAATGGATGTTAAATCTGCTTTTCTCAATGGTGATCTAGAAGAAGAAGTTTATATAGAAAAACCAGAAGGATTCATTTTGGGAAATGATAAAAATCTTGTTTGTAGACTTAAAAAGGCTCTATATGGTCTCAAACAAGCTCCAAGGGCATGGTATTATCGTCTTGACAAATATCTTCATCAACAAGGATTTTCCAAGGGGTCTGCTGATAGCAACCTATACACAAAAACTGAAAATGACAAACTATTGATTGTGGTTGTATATGTTGATGATATCATTTTTGGAAGCAATAAAGAATCTATGAGTTAGAAATTTGCTTCAGCTATGCAGCAAGAATTTGAAATGTCTTTACTTGGGGAACTAACATTCTTTCTTGGCTTGCAAGTGCATCAAACTACAAATGGTATATTCTTATCACAAGAAAAATACCTTAAGCAAATTCTGAAGAAGTATGGCATGGAAGAGTGAAAACCTGTAAGTACACCAATGATAACCGGATGTAATCTCAGTTCTCATGATGATTCTCCCACAGTGAATCAACCAGAATACAGATCTATGATAGGAAGTCTACTTTATCTCACCGGGACTAGACCAGACATTATGCATGCAGTTGGGATTGTTGGACGATTCCAAGCTAATCCAAAAGAGTCTCACCTTTAGGCTGTCAAAAGAATATTCAAATATCTACAAGGAACTCAAGACTTTGGACTATGGTATCCAAAGAATGTTGATCTTACTCTTCATGCTTACACTGATGCAGATTGGGCTGGAAATGTTGATGATCGGAAAAGCACTAGTGGTGGTGCATTCTATATGGGGCCCCGGTTATTTTATTGGTTCAGCAAGAAGCAAAACTCTATTGCCTTATCTACAACAGAAGCAGAATATGTGGCTACCACATCATGTTGCACTCAACTTCTTTGGATGATGCAAACCTTACAAGACTTTCAAATCAAATGTTCACCTCCTATCTCCATCATGTGTGATAATACAAGCGCCATCAGCATCTCAAATAATCCTGTTATGCATTCCAATACCAAGCACATTCCCATCAAGTATGACTTTTTACGTGAACAAGTGCTTGAACAAAAGGTGAAGTTGGAGTATGTTCCCTCCAAAGAACAAGTTGTTGATATACTGACCAAACCTCTACCCAGGGAAGTGTTCAAATATCTCAGACAAAAGCTGGGAGTAGTCTCTGCCGTGCATAAAATCAGAACTGCTTAAATTTAGAAGATTAAATTGGATATGCGGGTTTCCTGAAAGACAGTCACATATATACGCGAGTTTATACAAAGAAAACCACGTGTGGTTAGTTGCTGACAAATTTTACTTGGGGTCAGCATTCTTCAGCATAGCTGCAGTGCTGTTTGGTATCTCTGGTGATGTATGGTATCTCTGATAATGTTTCAGCTCTTTTATTTTTGTTTCATTCTTTAATATTGGGTGAAGATTCCCTGATGATTGGCTGTTGAAAGTGTTCAGGTTGCACAAGCTAAGGAGGCGTTTTGGTCATATGGAAAGGATGCATTGGATGCACAGTTTCAGGGGGAGCATTAGCCTTACTGAATGTAATGCATTGTTGGCAATATGATGATTCTGAAATATGATCTCTCTTGAGTTATTTTTGATATTGGTTATAAAAATTCATATGTGTAATTTGATGAAAAGGCTATGACCTATGATGTAAATTGTAATATTCAGTCATGTAAAGGGCTTGTTCAAGTTTGTAAACCCACTTGGTTGGGTAGTTGAGTCAAAATGTGTAAACCCACTTGGTTGGGTACATGAGTCATATATGTAAATCCACTTGGTTGGATCTTTGATGTAAGTATGAGTCCTTGGTTATAGAGTCATGTACTTCATTGAAAAATATGTTTGAAGATTCAGCATGAACTCAGGGGGAGCATGGTAACTTCAATGCACATCAGATCTACAGAGCTCTTCTTTCTACATAAGAAGAAAAACCTTGTTTTGGTTTTGATTTTCCCTTTGCCCTTGATGTCAAAGGGGGAGAGTAGTATCATGTCATGGTGTTTATCATGGTGTTTGACTTGTTTATCATGGTGCTTTCATAATGATTATAATCAATGTATATATCTGTTGCGATGATCAAACACCATCATGGTTGCCATCAAGTCCAAAGGAGGAGATTGTTGGAAATATGATGCAGAGTGTTGTCCTTGATGGCAACCTACTTGATAAAGTTGATGGAACCTGCTTGATGAAGCTGTCCTTGATGGAAATGATGTAAATATGATGTATCTACAGATCCGTTCAGAAGTAGTAGAAGAAAGAAATTCAGAAAGTGCCAGAATAATGTTGAACAAGGTATGTCACAAGGCATACACGGTTTTATTAAGGAGAAGTCGCGTATGTATGCGGAAATGAATGTGCCAAGTCGCGTATGCCAATTTGCGCTCTATTTTTATAAAACTAGGGGGAATTACTATTGGCCCAAAGTATTGAGCGCTTGATTATCTATTTGATCCTGTCCAAGAATACCATCAGTGGTTGAGTGGTTTTGACTCATGGTATTGATAAAGGCCAAATCTATTTAAGGAGAAGAAAATCATAGTGCAAGGTGGTGTGCAAGTGTTTGGGCATTAATGAATACTTCACTCTGAAGTATATTTGCATGGTTGAACTCTGTTCTTAATTGATAGATCTGAATCTATGATGCACCTATGAATATGATGAAGGTTCAAGATCTCTAGTTCTAGAAATGATGAATCTCTAGGATGATCTGAAAAGAAGTGATGAAGACCTGGCACAAATCTGATAAAGAAATTGAAGAAATATGGGTAAGTTCATAGATCTGATCTGTTTTGCAAAGTTTATCTTTTATAGATCTATACGCAGGTTCATTTCATGAAAAGCGCGTGTATACGCGGATCTGATTCAATAAAAGCGCGTATGTGCAGTTAGGGTTTTCTGAAAAATGCACAGATGTATACGCGGGTTCGTTTCATGAAAAGCACGTGTATACGCGGGTCCGATTAAATAAAAGCGCATATGGTATTTGAACTAATGATTGCTCAAGGTTGAATGTGTTTTTGCATATCTATTCTGAAGTATGGGTTATCTCTGATATTCTGGTTACAGTGGTTTCACTGTTCTGTTTGAAGCATTGGGCGAAGTATATTTGTTGATAAGTGAAGGGTTGTGTTGAAGATGTTTGATCCAGTTTGAAAATTGATGAAATGTGGTCGGCAGTAGTGCTGAGGGTTGAAGCCTTCAGTAAGGGGGTAGTAGCTCCCTTCCAGTGGTAGCTGGTAAACGAGAGCAGGGGGTAGTAGTTCCCTTCCAGGAGAGGCTGGTAAACGAGAGAAGGTTGTAGCCTTCTACAGGTGGGTGCCTGCGTGCTGGTATGAGTCTGCGCCAGTACATGATTGTAAGAAGTTTTCTTTATATAATAAATATTGAAGACTGAGACGATGGCAGCGGTGGTTTTCTCTCGAATTGGGTTTCCACCTTAAATCCTGGTGTTCATGTGTGTTGCTTATGTGTGATGATTTATTCTATTCTTACTGCACCTGTTTACTAAACATCTAATGATGCAATGATCTAAGTTAAGAATTAAATGAATATTTAGATATCTGAGCATACGTGAGTTTACTTAAGGATATACGCGTATATACGCGATTTGTGTTCATTAAAGTAGCGTATGGGTGTAAAAGCAAGAAAAAGTTAAAAAAAATTCAGTCAGCACTAAATACTGATTCACCCCCCCCCCTCTCAGTATTTTTCCCAACACTAAGTGAAGTTGGGAAGGGTCCACAAATATCACTGTGAACCAACTGCAAATGCTTGTTTGCATGCCATGAACCTGTAGGAAAAGTCTCTCGATGCTGTTTTCCAAAAATGCAAGATTCACACTTTGCATTTTCCCTTTTGAAGGTTGGAAGTCCTTTAACCATGCCCTGTTTTTATAACTGAGAGAGACTGTCAAAGTTGAGATGGCCATATCTGACATGCCATAATCTGATTGGTGAAATATCGGTACTTGTTGCGCCTGCAAAGTTAGAATGTCTTGGAATAACTGTCCCTTTCATCCTTAACAATTTTCCATCTTCATAACCTGTCATTACTGTTTGCATGTTTTGTTTGACTGACTTGATTTTAATTGAGCCATATTCCATAATCACTGTATGCCCTGCTTGTCAAATTGTGACTAAGGAAAACAAATTTTGCTTGAATGTTGGGAGATACCATACATTAGAAATCATTCTTTCTCCAATGCCTGGTAAAAAAACTTTAACTGCACCTTTTCCTGAAGGAGTATGTTTGGTTTTGTCAGCAAGATAGATTGAATTTAGATGACATTCTTTGAAACTCCAGAAGAAGTCACGTAGAAATGTCATGTGTTGAGTTGTGCCTGTATCAAGAATCCATGCATCTTCATAATCACTGCGGAGAAAGCTTGAAACCTGTAAAGCTGTTGCTTTTGTGTTTGTGAAGACATATTCGGAGCTATCAGGATCATCTTCATCATTTGCAAACTATGCTAAGTTTGGATGAAACTTAGAAATTTTCTCAATATAAGTTCTACAATCTGTTGCATAATGACCAACTCTGTTACATCGCCTGCAAAAAATTTGACTCAAATCGTTGCCTCTTCCCTGAGACTGCCCTCTACCTTGAGACTTTCCTCGACCTCTGCTTTGTCCTCTGTTTTGAGTTTGTCCTCTTCCTAAACTCTTTCCTGTGCTTTGATGATATCCTCTGTTTTGATTGTTTCCTCTGCCTTGAAAAGTTGTTCTGCCTAAATTGGAGCCTCTGTTGGAATTGTTTCCTCTGTGTTGAATGCGACCATGACCTTGCACTGCTTGATTTGGATTGAAATTACCTCTTCCTCTGTTTCTAGAACTGTCAGCGGAGGATTTGCTTGAACTTGCTTCGGTGAGGAAGACATCTTCCCCAATCTGCCTCTTCTTCCTAAAATTTTCATCATGTTGTGCTAACATGTCACTCATTTCATCAAATTTGATCTTCTCTAACTTGCCAGTGACTTGCAAAGTTTCAAAAAAATGAGTATATGATGATGGAAATCCAGCAATTAAAATTGTAGTTAAGAAGCTTTCATCAACAACTTGAAAACTAGCATTGATGATTTCTTTCTTAATGTTTTTAAGTCGTGAAATGTACTCAAGGACATCACCACCTTCATTTAATTTCTGTTGAAGCAATTTTAATTGAAGATCAACCTTCTTTGATTCAGGTTGTGTATCAAAGAGATCTTTGAATGTATGTAAAGCAGCCCATGCATCAGAGGAATTCTCAATGTGTATGTACATTTCATTACTAACTAAAGCTTTTATAAGAGCTAATGCCTTGGCATCTTTTATTTCCCCTTTTGCAAGTGAAGATGGATCTGTTGGTTTATTTGACTTAATGTTGCCATCACAAATGCCATGCCATAATTCATTAAAAATAAGAGTGCTTTCAATTAGACGTTTCCATGTCTTATAGGATTTCACTCCTTCTAGCTTATCAGTTTCAAAGAACAGATTAATTAATTTTAACATTGGAGTGTTGAAGCAGTGCACCAAAAGAATCAAGCACAAAAATTGAGCAACTCGTCACACGAAACATGCTACGACACACGCCACACAAAAATTTCTCTATCGGGGCTTGGCCTTGACCCTTGTATAGTCGTTGAAATAGGAGAAAAATGACTGAGCTTTGCACTTGGCTCTAGTCAATTTGTCAAATATTTACAAGGTAACTTTCAAAATTTGACTTTTACAATGATTCTCTTGCAAAATCTGGTAAAAAAAAATGCTACCCCCCCTCAAATTAAAATTACTTTGAGTCACACTTATCTCTCCAAAAACAAATTACAAATAAAAAACTCCTTATTACTCCAAAAAATTACAAATAACCTTATTACTCCACAAATATTACAAAATCCTTATTACTCCAATAAAATATTTCAAAAAAATATATACTTTATCTCTCCAAAATAAAATATGCCTTATCTCTCTAAAAATTTACAAAATTAAAAAAATATTCCTTATCTCTCCAGAAAAGACTTTTCAGATTCATCTTTAAAAAAGAAAACACTATCAAACTGGATTTTTTTTACTTTGTCCTTCAGGCTAGTTCTTAACTGGCTGACGCTGGCTAGCTGGCTCTCACGCTGGTCGAAAAAAAAATGAACAGATGGTCTTTTTAGCAGCAGAGAGTGTATGATGTAGGTCTGTAACGAAAGAGAATGTGAACCGGTATTGCTGCAGTCGGCCTATGAAGTGTTTTAGCTTAGAAAAGACATCATCATTGTTTTAGCTTAGAACATCAAATCTCAAAGCTACCTCTAATTGAACGCAGGGAGACCCACATTCCTAAATAATCACTGCAGGCCAATTCCTCTTCAAGTAACAAATTTCAAACCATATCTCCTCTTTGAATGAACTGATATTCTGCTTTTCCAGGGTTAACGAATACAGATTACGATTTCCATGAACATTGATATGAAGTTTGAGTCATCAAAGGAAATCGTGAATTTCTCAAGAGAAATATCTTCACTTCTACACCTCGAGCTCGTTAGATGAACATAGCCATAGAAAATAAAAATTCTAGTGCACACACACACAACGCGTGGATTAGCATGAAACTATAAAATTGTTTGTTCCTCTAAAAACCAGTCTGCTTCATCCCAATGATTGGATCAACTGATATGCATGGCTCACTGTCGGTTTAAAAACAAATATAATCGCAACATGGACTTAGGGTCAAATGCTCATGTCTCCCACTGATTTGGAGATGGATTCACTAGCAAGGCACAAAAAGGCAGAGGAAGACACCAATCTTCCTATTTCATTTATATTTATGGTAATAACGTTTCTAGTTTCTACTCGGTTAGTATCAACTGAGTGGATTAGCTATATCAGACGGCTAGAACAAGTATTGTGAGAAGGGGGAGAATTACAATATCATGGATGTTTTCTTAGTAACATATACTGGTTTGTGAGATGGATTGCAAATCAGTAGCGCAACGTCCAACAAAATTTTGTGTGTATATATATATATATATATATATATATATATATATATATATATATATATATATATATATTTTTTTATATAATAAAAATGATTTTAGAATTTACAAATCTAAAATCAATAATAAAACTTCTCTTCCTTTTAAACAAAAAAACTTGACAAATTCCATACCAATCATTTGCTAATCAATTCAATGGAGTTTTCCAAGAACTTGTAGAGCTGGAATCTCCTGCTCACATCCACTGCAGCATTATTGAAGCTCTAATACCACAATAATGGCCGAAGTGTCCTCAGACATGTAATTTTATTAATTAGAAAAACAATTACATTTGGAATTATGCAAGAGTTTACACCCAAACAACAAAAACACTCTTGCAATGAACTATTTATATGCTCAACGTCCTAACTTCCACTAATTATGGATCACTTATTAAATAACAAGTGTCCACTTACATTAAATGCTATTCCAAATAACTAGCTAACAAAAAGCCTAAGATATGACACATTTGGAGAGTCATATCTTGTTACAACAATATGCTAATTCTAAATGTCTCCATAAAATAATTAAATATTCTAGAATAATAATTATTAATTTAATATCTTAAATTAATAATTATTTTATTCCAACTTTATAACCTATGATAATATTTTATTTTTGGATCATCTAACATATAAAACTTATTCATTGATCTTATGCGTGATTTGCACTTGATGTGTAGGTTCCCTTGTTGCTTATGAGTGTCAAAAGAGGAATTAACACTGAATTTTATGAGTTTTTTTGAAAATTATAAAGCATGAATTTAAAGTGTTGAAAAAAAGCAACATAAATGACAACAAACCACACAAAATAATACAATAAAACAGAGTTTTGATGAAGGCGTTCACTCCTTCTGGGCTACATTTTCTTGGTCTAGCTCCATAGCTTGGGCCTCTGTATTAGCTCAAATTTTCTCAAAATGTTGTTTACATGCATAAAATTCTCTTGGAATATATTCCAATGAGTTTAAAACATCAAAATCTATTAGAAACGACTATTTATTTACTCAATTTGGTTACCAGATGCTCTGGGCATGACCTTCCCTCCTGGTGGCCCTAGGCTTCAAAATTCCTCAAGTCGACATTAAACTATGTAGATGACCTCTTATGCCTCTACAACCTATTCCAATGGCTCCAAAACATCCAAATCTACTAAGAATTACTATCCTTTCACCCAATTTGGTCGAATATTGCCTCCATTATGGCAAAACCATTTTTCCCTACAATTTCTCCACTAAATTTGGAAAATGTCCAGCTAACTTCCCCTAAATGTGGAAGTCCGCCGAATCTGATGGGTCTGCCAAAGTCACCGCCAAGATAATTATGCGATGAATTAGGGATAAGATCGATTTTAATATTAAATTAAGTGGGTGATAAGTGGGTTAAGTGCTAAATCGCACTTATCGTTAAACTCATATTAACACAACCATAACCCATGTATTACATATTAGAACTTGGTTTAAATGCATTTAAATATTCGCAGATCGCATCGCAAACACTTATCATGGATTTCAACCCCGCTATAAATCATTCTATGTTGCCTGCTTTGTCTTGCGATTGCAATACCTCGATGTGATATATCGCAGATCGCATATCACAATTTCGCCACCTTGTTAACGCTTTATGTTTCCTGTTCCTAAAAACCCCCAATGCGATTGGTAAGATCCACGTTATCGCCACGTCACTTGCCACGCAATCACAAATCGAAAATCACAAATCGTTTGTTTTTTCCTTATTTCCTCTGCTCCTAAACTACAGATGCGAGATGGTTGAATGCAATGAATTTGACTTTCGAATCTGACCATGGCACAAACCTTTGGTTATATATATATATATATATGTTGTGGATTATATGAATTGCCATGGTATAGTTCAAACTTTTGCATAATATGTATATTGCGACCACGAACTGAAGATTATCTGCCAAATTGCTTTGGCTCTCGGCTGCACCACGTGGTCCTTCCCCATTGGCCTATAAATTCCTCCAATAAAATAATCCACCATAGTAATAATTCCAAACTTAGGAAATAGGAGAAAAAATCAACTTCCCCAAGCAACATTGGCGAATCTGGAGATGACATTTGTCACAATCTCATTGAACTAAATTTGAAGAAGATTCCCTAAATGCTGGCTGGGCTGCCATGTCATCAGCCTGTACCTGTTCTGCAATTTTTTTAATAAAAATTTGCATGTTCTGAATGACGATCAGCAGAGCATAACTCATTCATCCGAACTTGATTTTCAACGAAACGAGTTGCGTTGGATTCCTTGCAATGGGTCGGTCGGTGTCATTCTAGTTTCATTCAATTATGAGAACTTTCATTTTTGAGCTAAAATACTAAGCCTCTGATCATTCCTCCCTGCTAGAAGGCTTTTGGACCCCAAAATCTCTCTTGATTAAAGGATGAGGGTAATTTTCCCTCACCCTTCCAGTCTCTATCCATTGAGATTTTCCCAATTTCATCATTTGGATATTTTCATAAAAAGTCAACCTTTTCCTCGATTCTTGCGACCTTATTTTGCTGTCATTGATACCATCATGTTGCAATATTTCTGAATTTGCAGAACACTAATATATTTTTACATAAACTATCTTGTTCCTACCTTGGTCAACAATCAAAGGAAACTTATAAACTTTCTCACCTTGTACATTGTCACCATGGTGATTTTTAGCTGATCTCGCTTTGTACTTGCATCGACTCTTGACCAAGTATCTTCGCCATTTCCATGTACCTTTTGGAAACCATAAGCCAGCATTTGCGGAACCTATGCCTTCTTTTCCAAGATGCTTTGTCACTTTCTATTTGACCTTTGCACCCTATTGCATTGGCATCTTGTTTCCAACACTGCTCAACACCAATGTTGACTGCTGCAAATGTTTTTCACCTTCTTTCAAAGGAAACCTATTAACAACTTGAAACAATTCATTACAAGCATAAGAATCCTTTTGAAAAGTGTGATTCAATACATCCTTTTTTTTATCATCAACAATGTCAAGTTTTGACTTGCATTCACTATCCTCTTCATTTCACTTGCATGCATAAGAGACAAACATGTCTTCTTCTTATGTGCTCTAATTATGTACTCAATAACATCCTTAAACAAGTGATACTTGTTCTCATGGCGATGAAATACAACTTTCCTATCAAACAGATAAGGACTTCCCAATACAATACCTGATATCTCAAGCGACACCCCATCAAGCTCAAATTCATCAAGAAAGTTTAAGTTAATGGTGAATCTTAGTAAGAACTTCCTCGTAACCTGCGAACTTGCATTCTTGCATATCCAACCCAAAGGATATGGTCTTGGATGTCTAATAGTTTCGAGGCCTAGCTGCTTAACCAAATCTTCGGAAATCAATTTAGCTTGTGACCCACAATCAAAAAGTTTATCAATCTTGGTATTTTTAGAGACAACTCTAATATGGAAAAGTTATATTCTTGTATCTTCATGATGAGTATCATTTGAAAAATTTGAAGAACTAGTGCTTGCAACATGTTTACCTTTCAAACCCATGGCTGAAATTTTTGTCTCATCTCCTGAATCTAACCCTACGTCTTATTCAGCTATAGCAACAGTTTTTCCCTTCTCTTTGGCTTTCAGTCTATTTGGTTTCAATTCTGGATGAAGTTTCCAACAATGGTCGTCATCATGGCCAGTCTTTGAATAGTTCTTGCATGTGAGTTTTTCATTCTCTCTTTTTACAAAACTATTTCTTTTTCCTCTTCCAAAAAATTTTCCTTCCCCTTTACCCTCAATTTCACCTTTCTCATCTATGATTTATTTTCCCCTTGCCTCTAAGTGTGTGGCTTGTACACAAACTTAGTCTAAATTTCTTGGGTTAAACATAAGAATAGTATGCTTCAAATTGGAATGTATACCCCCAATGTATTTCAAGAGTGTATCTTGGGAATTCAAATTTACCCCTAACAACAAAGCTCTCTTTCTAAACTCCTGGGTATACTCTTGAACTGTTTGACCCTTAAACTGCTTAAAATTTTTCCAACTCATAATAGATTTTTGCATGTAGGCTAATCGATAAAATTGTATTTTAATGGAAGAAATAAACTCAACCAAAGAAATGGATATATTACCATGGATTCACATTTCCTCTTGAGCCTTTGCTTCCCACCAAACTAGTGTAGCTCCTTCTAGCCTTAATGAAGCCAACTAGATCTGTATGTCATCTTCATGAAGGTTTTGAATTATACAATACACCTCCAATTGAAATATCCAATTTTCAAGCCTCTCTGCATTTACCTCTCTATTTTACATAGGCAGTTCAAACTTAATGTTCATTTTGAGTAATGGAGTCTTTCCTTTTGTGGTATTTGAGTGAGTGTGAGTGGTCTTTGTGGTAGAATTGGAAGATGATGCATATGGCGATGATGAGGATGATGAATATGGTGGAGATGGAGGTGGATTTCATCCACTTCTTTTCGAACTCTTCTCTTCATCCTTCTTACCATCTGAAGATCCTACTCCATATGGAGCCTTAGAATCTCCTCCTAATATATTTACAATGAATGCATCAAACATGATTTTAACCATTCTATGAAAGTCGTTGAAGTATCTCTTGACATCCTCCTCTTTCGAATTTCCATGAGTCTCTCCAACACCTAACATAATGGCTTAGGATTCAAGGTCAACTCTAGATTCTTGTACCTGTTCAATCAAATCAGCTTCTTGTACAAATTTCAACTCTTCAATCTCAGCTTCTTGAGACAAAACTTGAGGTTCTTCAAGTGTAGCTATGAGTGGAATTTTGGGCGAGGATGATTCTATTTCAACTCTCATTCTTCTGGTCCTAATCTCAGGACTTGCAACCAACAACTTCCCTTCACCTTTCTGCAACTTTAACCTTGTCAGCATCAAAAACTTGCAACCATTAACTTGCACAAAACTTCAAGAAACTATCAAGCAAATAACCTTTCCTTTCAACCAAGCTATGATACCAACTTGATCTGAAATTGATTTTAGTTATAGTTGTGCTAATTTCATTTTCAGATGTAAAACTTATTCACTGATCTTATGCTTGATGTGCAGGTTCCCTTGTTGCTTATGAGTGTCAAAAGAGGAATTAAAACTAAATTTTATGAGTGTTTTTGAAAATCATAAAGCATAAATTTAAAGTGTTAAACAAAAGTAACATAAATGATAGCAAACCTCACAATCTGATACAATAAAACAGAGTTTTGATGAAGGAGTTCACCCCTCCTGGGCTACATCTCCTTGGTCTAGCTCCATAGCTTGGGCCTCTGTATTAGCTCAAATTTGCTCAAAATTATATTTACTTCTCTTGGAAAATGTTCCAATGATTTTAAAACATTGAAATATATTAGAAATCACTATTTTTTTACTCAATTTGGTTACCAGATGCTCTGGGCATGGTCTTCCCTCCTAGTGGCCCTGGGTTTCAAAAATATTCAAGTCAACAAAAACCTATGTATATGACCACTTACCGCGCAATCACAAATCACAAATCATTTGTTGTTGCCTTATATCCTCTGCTCCTAAACTACCGATGCGAGATGGTTGAATGCAATGAATTTGATTTTTGAATCTGACCATGGCACAAAACTTTGGTTTTTATATATATATATATATATATATATATATATATATATATATATATATATATATATATGTTGTGGATTATATGCATTGCCATGAAATATAGTTCAAACCTTTGTATAATATGTATATTGCGACCACCAACTAAAGATTATATGCCGGATTGCTTTGGCTTCGGCTGCGCCACATGGTCCTTCCCCATTGGCCTATGAATTCCACCAATAAAATAATCCATCATAGTAATAATTCCAAACTTAGGAAATAGGAGAAAAATTCAACTTCTCCAAGCAACATTGGTGAATATGGAGATGACACTTGTCACAGTCCCATTGGACTAAAACTGAAGAATATTCCCTGAATGCTGACCGGGTTTCCATGTCATTAACTTGTACCTATTCTGCAATTTTTTTAATAAAAATTTTCTTGTTTTGAACGACGATCAGCAGGGCATAACTCCTTCATCCGAACTCAGATTTCAACAAAACAAGTTGCATTGGATTTTTTTGTGACGAGCCAGTCGTTGTCATTCTAGTTTCATTCAATTTTGAGCACTTTCATTTTTTAGCTAAAATAATGAGTCTCTGATCATACCTACAATAGTAACTTGGGGTTTCCATACATCAATGGCAAGTTTCCTCGCTCTAGGCGACAGGTCTTCATCATTGGCCTTTGACTGGAATATTTTGTGTGGTGTTCAACTTCAGCTCATTTTTTCACAACATACATATTGCACTATAGTACCTTAAGATCCATTAACATCATCGGTGGTTTCTCTTGCGTCTGCTAACATCTTACATCATTTTCAATAATCAGATGGCATCTACCATGTTCGGCCTCAACTCATCTATTCGCATAGTTAGAATCATATAGTGGGCGATCGAATGAACGTGATAGAATACCCTGGATCTAGTTCCATCCATCTGGACTGTGATTTCAAGATTAATACCATATTACAAAGTATGATTGATATGATCATATAGACACTCATCTAATCATGGGTCCACTCTTTGTCATCATTGGATGAGACTTCTTGATCATTATGTTAGCTTATATATTAAACATGGGTATTCCTACCTCAGCAAAGATATCATGATGAAAATGAATTGTAAATAATGATTATCTAGACCAGTTTCTCTTAATCCAGACTTGTCACAAGTTAAATCACTTCAGTCATCAGGTAGCACTTCCGACTTTACACTTTAGGGGGTTTAAGTGTCATATGTCTAGGGATCTTGGTCATGTTAGTCTTGCTATGTATATAGATTCAAAATGTAAATATTAGTCATAATCACCTGACTATTATTTGTTTCATGAGGTCTATGTCTAGATTGTATAGATTGGGTATCATGTAAAGCCTTTCATTGTGTTAAGAGTCCAAGGCCTAAAATCATATTTTTTACTTACAAAGGGAAATCATGGAAATTCTTTGGTCACATGAAAAGGGTACACAAAATTATGTTGCAAGTCCTTGGTTACTATGAGTTGGTTGGTCCCATTCTAATTCATAGTTAGTAGGCCCCCTAAGTCTAATGTCTACATCAAAGGGAATCATGAAATGGTCTTGGCATATATTTGGAGGCTCTTTAATATTAGTTAAGATGTAATTTCAAAAGGACAATTTATGAGATCATGTAGGTGGTAACGGTCAGAAGGATAGTCATGTCTTTTCCAAATGTGCTGCACAATCATGATGCTATCTACAAACCACGATCAACATGATTCATTCCTGCTCTAGAACATGCCAGGTGATTATTTGAACCTGCCTCTTTATCCCTGATCACTAATCCTTTCACCATTTGCATCATATTGCTCGGCTGGTTATTTTCATTTCTTACGAAAGGGAGGCAGGGGCACTGCAAGTCCACACAGTGCTCAATTTCTCGCATGTCAGCGATCAAATTCCCTCACAGGTGAAAATTCAGTTTAATCGTCATCCTTCAGTCTTATAATAATTTTAAAATTACATTTATAAGCTAGCATAAACCATTTAGAGCTTGCAAATAATATTTAATTTTTGTCTTTGTGTTTCTGTAATTCGCTGTGTTTTATCATAATTCGCTTTGCTTTCATCCCGACACACTGTGAATCCACACAGTGGGTCATATCCCCTTTTTATAAATGCCAATTTGCCTCTTTTCATTGTAGAATCCCTTTCATGCAATTGTTTCCTTGGCCCAGATACTGTAAAAAAGTTTTTTCCTCGAAATTTATGCCTAAAGGTGTTTTAAAATTCAATTTTCGTATGCGCCGTGTTTCTGGATTTTTGTGCTACGACTGTCCCTAGTTTAATTTCTTGCCAACATATATAAAATTATGAGTTCTATAGGGTTTTATTGAGAGACCTTGGAGTTGTGAGTATTGATGTAATTGTTGGATTTTTTAAAACCAGAACACCTTCATTTTTTGCCTAAAAGGTTTTTCATAACCTTATCCAATTAATTGCTGCAAAAGTGAAACGATTTCAGAACCAGAGGACAAAAAACACAAAGGGGAAGCCATTGTACATTTTGAACCACTAGACATCACAGCCATCAATTTAGATCCAACCATCAGGATGGATTTTGAGCAAGTAAGGTGCATGATATTTTGTGAAATAATTCAGGGATATCATTTGCAGTTGAAAAAAGAATTTTCTAGGGGTTTGGATGGTGTGAAAGAAAAGGTGGAAAGTTTGACTTTTCTAGTCTCAGCTCAATAAATATTTTATGCCACTGAGATACCTTTGAGTGGAGAGGAATGGTTCAAAGGAATAGATTTTGATTTGTTTTCTTTCAAGGAATTTCTCAAGCCCAAACATAGGAAAGAGTATGGTTCATATGTTCCAAGGAGTTATTTACAAGATCATCATAGAAAATTGTTGGAGGTCATCCAAAGGTACTTTACATGTGAAGGGAGATTTAGTAGGGTGTATCACTATCGCATTAGGATCTTAATGCATTTTATTGGAAAGAAATATTTGAATCTTCCCTATTATCTATTTAGGAGTCCATGTAAGATGGTTGGCCAAGTACAAACAAAAAGAAGTCAGGTTGAGGCCAGTTTTCTTCATTTTGCATTAACCAAATTGTTGGTAATAAAGGAGCTTGAGAAGAAGGAGAAAACATGGAAGGATTTCTTGGTTTATTCAGGTTGGGTAGCAAAATATTAAAACACTCAAAGTACTAACAAAGACACTACTTCAAGTGTGGTTAAGGATGCTTCACTTGTAGCAGCAAGCTGAGTCAAGAAACATTTTACTAAAGGAAAATTTCTTGGTAAGAAAAGTGCTAAGAAGCTACAATTTTCCCTTGAGGTAGAAAAGGTGGCAAGGGTGCCAAGAACAAGAGATGCAGCTAAGAGATTACCTTTGGTTCCTCCATCATCACCTATTCAAGTTATGGAATCAGAGAGCACACAAAGAGAAGTGGAAATTGATGAAAATGACTAGAAAATTGGGGAGTTACAAGATCATTTGGACAAGCCCCATTTGAAAATAGCTTACTTGTTGTAGGAGAATAGAGAGCTTAGGCATAAAGTGTCTCAAGAAATTATCTAGCCTAGAAGTGAATAGTCATCAAAGGAAACAGTGCACATGATGTCAAAGGAAAAGGTAAAATGGTAATTGATGTTGAAGAGCTGAAAGGGCCAGTTCAGTATTTAATGAAACCTAATACTAGGTCTATTTTCAAGGAGAAGATGCAATAAAATGAGACTGATCAGCCTATGGTTTTTTATGATCAGAAGGAATTCGAGAAGCTATTGGAATGGCTTAAAGGAGTACAACATCAAGTGGACCAACTTGCAGAGGAATATCATAGCGACAAGATGGCCTTGTTTAAAGAGGTAGAGTTTTTTATGCGAGTACTTGACAGAGATAAGTATAAAATGAAGCAGAACTTTCCTTTGCATAGACAAGTGAAAATTTTATATGTACAAAACTTGGCCTAAAAAGAAGACTCAGGTTGGTGAAGAAGAAGATTATTGCATTCAAAGAATCTAGAAGGAAGAGGAAGAGAGGTAAGTTGATCTTACTTGCATAGGATAGTAAAAAGGCAAATATCCAACAGGAAACCTCAAACAAGCTCTGAAACTTCATTTTTGGCTCAAAATATCAGAAAAGGTAAATTTTGTCGAAAATTGCAAAAATGTAGCAAGGGGCTTGTTTCAATTTCCATATATAAAGTTTAATAATTATGGGGTAGTGAAGTTGGGATTTTTATTGTTATGAGGGAACTATATGAAGGTTCCAACATCTATTTTGATGTTTTCAACTTTCACATTTGAGGAAAAGTCACCGTGTTTTCAAGTTTTTGGGGGCGCTGCGAAAACATATAGTGTATTGTGAAAGTGGGGAATAGGTCAAAGGGATGTCTGCAGGCACTTTGAATATTTTTTAGGATGTCCAAAACCATCACAGGAGTATTTTTCGCATACCCATTTGCTTCATTTTGACAAATAGGGGCCGCAACCATATAAAGCATGGAAGCCACTTCATTTTGTTGTGAAACTACATAATTTACTGCAAGTCAAGACAGTCAGCTCCATTTTGTTTCAAACTTCAAAATTTTTACTTTAGAAGTGGTTTAGATCATGTAAATAGGTGTAAAATTATCCTATGGGTTGTTTTTAATGTTCTATTAGTCATCAATAATTTTTATTATCTATAGATGACTAAATATCAGTTTTAGATTTCTAAAAACAAGATTCCTGAATATTGTGAGTTTTAGAAATCTCACCGCCTTCATTATGCTTATACCAAATTTTTCACTATTCTACTATTTTTCCATTTCAGGTTAACCTACCACTCCTAAAAGACCCCTCATGGGCCTGTGTCACTCATCTATAGCCTATTTTCCCACCTACAACCTCAGTACTTTGTTTTGCTTTTTCCCATCACCCCACTTCCCATCTAGGGTTACCAAACAACTTTCCCTTTCCATGTCCACTTGGTTCCTCAAGCATTGGTGGTCTCAAAACTATTTATGTAGGATGTTAGATAAATCAAGTACATTGGATTTTGGATCTTCAAACATCAATTTGTCAAAAAAACTCTGCTTTTACACTTGAAAATATTTAACTAGATTTCAGTCAAAGGCCAAATCAAAGGATCCTGCCACTAGGTCATTAGGGTTTTCATTGATGTTTGAAGCTTTGCTTTTCCTGTGCTAGAGGCTGTTTCAAATGTAAGAGGAAAGCAACACATGATTTCCCAAGAAAGAGTAGAAAATCTCCAAAGAGGGCTACTTTGTCAATTTCAATTTTTGCAAAAGGTAAATGTGCTTGGTATTTCTACAGGGATGTCAAGAGGTAAATCAACTAAATTAACTAATGAGTTCCTAAAAGAAGACAGGAAGCACTGGGTCTGGAGGAGAAATCAAGGTTTCTAAGCCTGATTGGATCAACAGTATGCCAAGCAGAGATCCAATGCAGCAAAACACGTGAAGGATGGTCAAGCTCTCATTTCACTCATTTACACTCAGTGGTTAAAGGATAGAAAAACATGGTATGAGCTCCAAGGTAAAGATAAAGAAGTTTTGCAGATACTGCCACTGTGTAAATGTCTGAGGTTGTCAAAATAAAGTTAGTAGGCTTCAAAGATAAAGGGAAGAGCCACTTCAGATTTTTCATAATACCTACTAAGTGAGAAATGTTCAAGGACATAGACAAGTCAAAGGAAGTAGGCTTTGTGACTCAATCAAAATCTGCAGAAGGAGGTAAAGGTGTATCACTGGAAAAATTTTGAATTATAAATGTAGGCATTTGCAAATCAGAAGTGGCCGAGGGAGGTGAAAGGCATTGTTTAAAACTCATGGTAGTGGAAAAAGAGTGATTGTATCTAAGGTGTCAAAAGCAAACTCATCAAAGCCCCCAGCGTTACAGAAGGATGTCAAGTTCACCATATGAGCAACCTGCAGAGCAAACAGATAAAGAATGATTAGAAAGGAAAAGGTAAGAAAGGCAGATTGAATGTTAAGATGAAAAGCATAAGAAAACTTTGAAAATATTACTATTTGCATCCCTTCAAAACATAAAGTGAATATTTCAAACTCAAAGAGCAAAAGGAAAGGGCCATCTAATTTTTTTTTTTCTAGCCACCTACAACAAAAAGGGTCAAAGGGATATCAGTTAAAAGAAAGGGAGGAAAAAACATTAGCAAAGTGGGTTCTCAAAGTTTGATTTATTTTTCTAGGCTATAAAGGACCATTTTGTTCTTCACATAACTCATTGTGCACTTGCAAAGGTTATCTGAGCATCCAAGAGAGAAAAATGTGAGTTTTTGGTCAAAACTGGGCAAGTCCACCTAGCGCTGCACGTTCAGGTTGGCGCTATGCATTCAAGGTCAGGCATTGTGCGTTCAGAGGAATTCCCTGTGCAAAATTGCACTTCGCTGCGCGTTCAGAGACACACGTTGTGTGTTCGGAGGTGCACTGCGCATTCGCCTAGGAAGCCCGACAAGCCCGTGCAGAGGCATTTTAGCAGGCACAACGCGTTGGGAAGGGCATCCCGAAAGGCCCGAAATGCATGCAGGCATTGCACGTTCACAGCTCGATAGACCCGAATCTGTGTTCAAGTGCTACGGTTTCATAGCCCAACATGCTTGAATCTATGTTCAGGCACTACATTTTTTCCTGAAGCTCCTCCTTCACTTGCAAATGCCAAAAAATCTCAAAAAATTCCTCCAAGCTGCCATCAAAGGGTTTTCAAGAGAATTTCTAAAACTGGTAGGTGGATGTCATGCTTTTTCCTCGAGTGAATTTTGCTGATTTGATGTTAAGAATAAATTGAACAAACCTAAGGAGTGAAAACCCGAAATCTTCCTGCTACAAACCCTGCTTAAACCTCCGTCATCTACAAACAAGAAGATATCGGTCAAGTAGGGTATGAAGTAGTGTGGTTGCAGTGATTTGAAGTTGACCATCCATCAAAGCTTAAAAGGCTCTGTCATACACTCATGCCTTCATTTATCCCTCTCACTCGCTTGCAAAGGCTGCCTTTCACCATCATTCAAATTCACTTCTCATATCAAGTTTCACAAGAAGAACTAGGGTTTGTTTCAAAACAACAGTAATCAAAATATCAAGAGAAGGAGGAAATGGTAGTGGTGAAGAAGGCCAAGTGCCTAGGAGACATAAACACAGAGGTGGGAAGGTTAATAGGTTTGAAACCCAAGACACTATGGAGCTTAATGCCTCTCCTATGATTGTCACATGTTTCCAAAATGTATGGTGTTTTCATTTTTGTGAAAAGGTCCAACAAGTACAAAGTCACCCTGTGCTCACTAGGTTATTTATCCTTAATCTACATGAGAAACAGGTAAATCTTGCAGGGGTAAACTTTGAGCTTTCATCATATACCATTTATTTTTCCACTGGAATACCTAATGTTGGTGAAAAATGGTTCAAAATAGAAAATTTAGACATAAGCTGCTATGAGCCATTTCTTAAACCCAGATACAAAGAAGGCTACAAATCTATTTTCCATTTTTCACATTTGCTGGAGAGGTATGCGCCCTTGATGAGGGTCATCATGAAATATTTTACATGTGAGGGAAGGTACTCTAGACTTTATTCTTACCACATAAGATTTCTCATGCACTTCACTAGGGTTAAGATGTTGAATTTTCCCTACTATCTCTATAGGAGTATTCACAAGATGTCCTTCATTGTACAAAGGAGGAACTATTCCCAACAAATGCAAAGTTTGTTTCATTACTCTTTAATCAAGATGGCCGTGTTACATAAGTTGGAGAGAAAAATTATTCCATGGGAGGTGTTCATTGCCCATGAAGCGTTCACAAACCCACAACCCCATCCTCAGCCAAATGTGCCCTCATCATCCCATCCTCCTTCCTCACCTTCTCCTAATGCATAAGACAATGAGGGAAATGAAGATGAACCATCAAATGAGAATGAAGGAGAGGGCAGTGTTAAATCAAGCAATGATGAAGAAGAGGACAGTAAAGAGGAAGAAGATGAAGAGGCAGAGGTTAGCAATGAAGCAGAAGACATGGAGGTAGATGACAATGAAGATGAGGCAAATGATGAAGAAAGCAGCCAAGAAAATGATGATGATGTTGGAAACAACCCATAAGTCAGTGAGAAAAATGAAAATGCAGAAATCAATGAGGCAGGTATCAGTGAGGCTGATAATGGCAGTGACAATCATGAGAACATTCATAATGGCCATAAAGACAGTGAAGACAATGAAACAAACAACGGAAATGATGATGGTGCAAAAAGGAGTGCAAATTAAGAGGAGAGCATAAATCATGATGATCATGACATCAGTGGAGATAATGATGGTGATGAGGATGATGTTGACACTGATCAAAACAACCAAGACAACAATGGTAATATTGAACACAGTGAGGTTGATCTTGGAGACAATGAGATAAGCCAAGAAGTCAGTGAGCCAAATAATGGTGACAATCATGACAGTCAAAACAGTAAGGCTTATAACAGTAGTGAGGAGAAAAAATAAAGTGAAAACCACAGTGAAAATCACAGCAATGAGGCAAAAGGCAGTATGGAACAAGGCCATGATGAACAAGATGAAGGCATTACAAAGAATAGTGCAGAAATCAGTGAAGAGGCTGATAGTGATGAAGAAACTAATGATGAAACCTCTAATAGTGAGAACACAAATGAAGAAAAAGGTCAAGAAGGCATGGAGGTAGATGTCAATGATGATGATACAAATGAAGACACCAAAATGAGCAAAATTGAAACTCTTCCATTGACATACCAAAGAGGAGAAAGACATGTGTTTGCTGCCTCTAAAAGGCAAGGGGCCATGCCTTCCACATCTACAAAGAAGCTTGACAAAGGCAAGGAGAAGGTCATTGTTGGAGATAAGAAAGGCAAGCATCAAACTAAACAAGAGTTCCAATTCATTGACCTTGACAGTGAAAGTGAAGATGTGGAGAGGGTCACTGGCATACTGTTCCAGAGTAAGGATGCAGAGATTAGGGATCTGCAAAGAAGCCTTGGCATGGAAAGGTACATTATTAATTATTATAAGGATGAACACAAGAAACTGAAGAAGACACAAAGGGACGTTGGCCTATAGAAAAAGATGGCCAAGCACTATGCATTGAAAAATCAATTTGCAAGGGCCAAGCTCAAAAGAGCCCTTGCCGAAATTCAAACACTCAAGGAGAAAAAACACCAAGAAAACCTTGAGATCCTACCTGATGCTTCTCTACAGGCATCCCAAACCCCATGAAGAAGATATTTGCAAATTTTTGGAACTTTTTGGAAATTTTTGGTTTTTGCTGATTTGAAGGGCCGAAAGCGCATCACCCTTGGCGCTATGCTTTTCCTACAAGCATCCTCAGGAGAAAAAATTTACATTTTTGGAATCCTCAGCTCAATTACAACACTCTCACCAAATTTCAGAGCATTTGGAGCATTTTTGGTCCCTCAAAAGGCCCACAAACATGCCAATTTTCACCTTTCTGCCATGTTTTCAGGGCTGGCGCTGCGCCTTGAGCAGACTTGGGATATTTAATTTTTTAACTGGTTAATGGAGCCCAATCATAAAACCAAGGGCATTTTTCGAAAGTAGACTCAACAGGCTTTCCAACGAGCCATCACGGAGCCAATTTCGACATCGGGAAGGCATTCCAAACTTGGATGCAAGATGACTCGGTTTTCCTATGCAGGCCCTGCGCTTTTGGCTTGGAAATGCATCCTTAAATCTCAGTGCTGCGCCTTGACAGTTAAAAAGTCAACAAAGTACACTAGGGAATATTTTGGAGGCTTTGGGGAGCCTAAATGTCAATTTTTTTGCCAAAAATGGTCGAGAAGATATTTTGCATTAGATATTTTGTGCCTTGGGCCTTGCAAGGTCTCAAAGGAAAAAAGTGAAATTAATGACTAAATAATGGGTTTCTAAAGACCTAATTAGGGTTTTTGTCCTGCTTTATTGTTAAATACAACATTGAGGCCTCATTATAGTGGTTGGTTGTTGATTAGACATTTATGTTGGAAAGGTTGTCATTGATGGCAACATTGATGGCAAAGGAGGCAGCGTTGAAGCAGCAAATATAATAGAGGCAGCAAAGAAGCAAGTAAAGGCAGAGGAAACAAATATAACAGAGGCACCTATCTAGCAGAGGAAACGAATATAACAGAGGCACCTATCTGGCAGTGCCGTTATCACAGTAACAGCCGCAGAAGCAGAGGCAGAGGGAGAGTGACAGAAGCTGTTATTGTAGAGAATATAAAGGAGACAGAACCAAGCGTTACACATGAGAATATTTCGAGTGTTTTATATATATACATATAGTCGAACCAGAGTTGAAATATATATATATATATATATATATATAATTGAAATTGTAGATAGCGAAACTTCGCATCGGAGGAGAATATATATATATATATATATACATATCATTGAAATACGATGAAACGTTATATATATATATGTATAATTGAATCATGGAGGACGGAACCCCAGCGGAAACTGGAACCTGGAGGAAACTGGAACCATGAGCGGGCAGACGGAAACCTGACCGGAAACTAAACTCATAGCGGTTTTACAAAATAGGATTTCCCCATTCCGCACCGCTTTTGGTACGCAGGCGGTATTGCTGGGACGAGCAGCGATTCCATTGATCAAACAGCACGTGGCATAGGCGATATTGGATGGCCCCGTTTAATTTGCAATTCCGCGCGTTAATACATGGACCAAAAACGTTGAGTGAAATAGACAGGAGCCGTCGATCTGGTGGGACCGACATCTGACGGTGATCGATTGCAGGACCTGCACGAAGTTTAATGGAAGTGCCCGGGGGTTAACAAAGGTAAAGTGCGCACACTTTTTATTGAACTGTGGGCCCGGGGCGGAAATATATATATATAAACTATTGAGTTCTGTTAACGCTAAGATAATATATAAGTTGGAGATATGTGTAATGCATTCCGAGGGGGTCTCCTTCCCTTATCTGCTTGAGTTTTCTACCCCCGCGGAATTAAGGAATGGTTCAATTTATAATACGAGCGCTGTGATATGATTGGTATATATATATATATATATATATATATATATTATATGATAAGGCACATGAGTCTGTAATTCCGGAGGCTTTGTATATCGGTTCAAGAGTTAGTCCCGTGGAATTTGAAAGGAATGGTTAATATATCCAAAGGTTTGGATATAGTTCAAGATTTTTTTTATACATTGATATGTTACAGTACGCATAAAGAAAATCGAAACATATATGTAATAATATTGGGTTTATTACCAAATCCTGAAGATTGGGTTTATTACAAGAGCATGCGGGAACAAAAGAACTAGAGACAACAGCAGAAATATGGAACAAAAGAAAATTGAACTGAAATTATAACGTGAACTTCAAACAATTATGCTTAAACTCAAGTATGAATAGAGAATGTTGACAGGTCGCCCGAGAACAGAAATGGTAATGCACACAAGTCCAGTGAACAGTTAAATAAATACAGAGATGAACCAAGATATATAACAGCCACTCGACAGCAGTAGAAAAAGACAAAATCCAGTAAATCCAAAGTTCAGAAGTCGAGCTGGAGTTCTCATTTAAATTTGAATGTAAATGTTTTATTTAAGTTTATATTGTTGTGATGCATTGGCAAGTCTCCGAGAGAAAACAAACTCCCACTGTAATGTTAAAATTGACACCTACAGTTATAATTTCTGAGTAAGCTGATAAAAGGAGTGAGAAGGCAGAAGGCAAAGAGACATGACTTTCCATTTCGAATTCCAAGCAGAATACAAACAGTCATGCGAGGAAATCTATAAATAATATCATCTTGATACTCTGAGAGAAACTTTTTTTGCGAGAGGAGAGAGTAAATTGGGAAGCTGTGGAGAATACGAAGAGTGAAGCAGCAAAGATGCGAAAGAGCGAAAGAGAAGCTACGGAGCGGAGCTGATATCGAGAGGTAAGAGTAACAAACATTCGGTTTGTTAAATTGAGGAAGTTGGAGCTTCTATCAAGATTGAAGCTTGGTAGTTGCAGAGTTGTAAACTTCATGAATTGAGGATAGAGCCTCACATGGGTTTGGTTACTGCGCAACTTGATGGTGAGAGTGAGGTGGAGCTTGCCTTTGCATCACAACAATAATAAGATGTGGTTTTATCCCTTTGTGGGTTTCACCCACATGCTTTGTCTCTATGTGTGTGCTTCTTGTGTGTTGATATGATTATTAATTTTAATGCAACCCAATTGTGCAGTTAATTAACAAGTATGGTGTCACAATAAATTAATATTGGCTGCAAATAAGATTGTTCACATATTAAGCTGTAAATAACTCTGGTGAAAATTTAAAAGGCTAATGAATGTATTAAACTGATTCACCCCCCCTCTCAGTTTAATCAAAGATTCAACAATTGGTATCAGAGCCAAGTTCCTTTGTACAAGTCTAACAACTGAAAGGAGATCCTAGGTTCCCAAGATGGCTAGTAAAGAAGGATGCTCAACCAATAAAGCCCCTTTCTTCACTGGTGAAAATTATGCTTTTTGGAAAATCAGAATGAAGACATACATAATTTCACTAGGAGTAGAAGTCTGGGCTGCTGTGCAATTAGGATATGCCCCGAAGTCAACTGATATAGAGAAAGAAGCTAAAGAAAGCTTTGTAGCTAATGCAAAAGCCATGAATGCCATCCTGAATGGATTATGTGAATCAGAGTTTATTAAAGTAATGCACAAAGACACTGCCAAGAAAATATGGGATACTCTTGAAGACATACATGAGGGAGACCAGAAAGTAAAAACTGCCAAACTTCAAGTATATAGAGCCCAGTTTGAAAACTTAAAAATGAATGATGATGAAGATGTTGGCAGCTTCTTCTTAAAAGTTGCAGAAATTGTTAACAATATGAAAGCTCTTAGAGAAACCATACCAGAAAGTATAGTTGTGCAAAAGATTCTAAGATCACTCCCATCCAGATTTAATCCCAAGGTATCTGCAATAGAAGAGACAACGGATTGGGAGACTCTGACCATGAACCGGATACTTGGAAATCTAACAGCCTATGAAATGAGGCTCCCACAGAAGAAGCCAAGTACAAGGGAAGCAACATTCAAAACAGAAAAGAAGAAATAAGAAAAGGAAGAAATATGCTCTTGCTCTGATGAAGAAGAGGCTAAATTTGTCAAGAAATTGGATAGAGGCTCAGGTAGATACAAAGGTAAACTTCCCTTCAAATGCTTTAACTGTGGAAGAGTTGGACATTATGTTGCTAAATGTCCTCACAAGAAAGTAAGAAATCAAGGTCAAGAATCAGAGAAAGACACATCAAAGTTCTGGCAGAAAGGAAAGAAATTCAGCAGAAAATCCTTCTATGCTCAGCAAGACAGCAGTGCATCTGAAGACTCAGATGAACCCTCAAGTGAAGAAGAAACCTCAGAATTTTTATTGATGGCCATAGAAGATCTTGAGGGACTCCTACTAGAAGATGAAGAAGAAGAAGGGGAAGTAGACCTTGAGGGGGAGCTAAGAAGTGCTCTGGAAGAGATTGACAGACTCAAACTAAAATGCAGAAAACAAAAAGAGATTCTCCTAAAAAGTGTGAAAGAAGAACAAAATTCAGAAGTCCTCATGCAGCTAAAGGTAAAGCTTGAAGAAGCCAAGAAGATAGAAGATATGTTACTTCAACAAATCAAAGATAAATCTCGAGAACAAGAGAAGATGGAAGAAGAAATTCTGTGTCTGAGAAAGAAATTATAAAATGCTCAACAGAAAGTTTCTATATACCCTTCTCAAACAACAAGCTCTATTAAGTTGAATGAAATTTTGGTTGCTCAAAGATCCCCTATGATAAAGACTGGAATAGGCTACGAAGGAGAATCAAGTAAAGGAAAAGAAAAGGTTGACAGAGAGATTACTTTTGTAAAAGCAAAGAAGGATGAGGAAGTAGCTCAAATAATTCCTACAATAGAAGATATCTGCAATAAGAGAGACAGAGAGTAGAAGAAACCTCTAGTAACAAAGAATATAATGAATACTAAGATGGCAGAAAAAGAATCATATGCCCCTAAGTATATCAAATTTGGAAATCATCAGAGGAAATTCTTCCCTCCTATGAAGAATGCCATCTGCTATGTCTGCCACAAGCCGGGACACATTGCTGCATATTGTCATGCAAGGAGGAATGATTCAAACCAGAAAAATATGCAAGCATGGAAGAGACAACCTTACATCAGGTATGCAAGTAATTTCTATGGTTATTGTTTTTATTGTAAGGATTTTGGCCATAGAATTATTGAATGTAGAAATTATGGACAAAGACTGATGTTCAATACCTCAAGGAGGTTTATGAGTCAAAGCAATTTTGTTCATTCTCACAATTCTGCAAAAACTATAATCAAATGTTGTATATGCAATCAAATTGGGCATATATCTTCCAAGTGTTCTCTAAAGGGATATAATTCATCACCTCACAAAAGATACCAAACAAAAGGGGGCCTCCAGTGGATAAAGAAGGTGAATAAATGTGACTTGGCTTTAACTGCTCAAGATTTGAAGAGTCAATGGTATTTGGACAGTGGTTGCTCTAAACACATGACAGGAGATAAAAACAAGTTTTTAACTCTTGACGAAAAGAAATCGGGCAATGTCACTTTTGGAAATGACAAATCAGGAAAGATCAAGGGAAAAGGATCAGTCAGCATAGACAATGGTAGAGGAAAGGCCCAAGATGTATTATATGTAGATGGACTGAAAGCAAATTTACTGAGCGTCAGTCAGATGTGTGATAAAGGTTGTGAAGTTCTCTTTAGAGCACAAGATTGTGTAATCAGATCAAGAACAACAGGAAAAAATCTACTCAAAGGTGTTCGAACAGAGAGTAATGTGTACATAGTGAGAGAGGAGTATGAATCCTGCCATCTTAGCAAACTCAAGGAGTCATGGTTATGGCATAAGAGATTGGGACATCTCAGCTTTGACCATATCATTAGACTGAGAAAGAAGAAAGCTGTCAGAGATATGCCAGAAATAAAAAGGCCCTCAAACACAATATGCAAATCTTGTCAGTTGGGGAAACAAACTTGCACATCCTTTAAATCTAAAGAAGAGTTATCAACAAGAAGACCACTGCAACTTGTGCACATGGATTTGTGTGGACCTGCAAGAACTAAAACACCAAGTGGAGAGTCCTACTTTATGCTGATAATAGATGATTTCTCCAGAATGACATGGGTTGCTTTTCTCAAGAATAAATCGGAAGCTATGGACAAATTCAAAACATTTAAAGCATTAGCAGAAAATCAGATAGGATGCAAGATGAAATGCATCAGATCAGACAGAGGAGGTGAATTCACTGATTATGACTTTACAGACCTATGTAATGAACATGGAATAAAGCAACAATTTACTATTGCAGGGACACCTCAGCAGAATGGAGTAGCAGAGAGACAAAATAGGTCTGTACAACAAATAGCCAGAGCTATGATGCAAGAGAATAATATTTCTCAAACCTTCTGGGCAGAAGCAGTACACACAGCAGTACATATCCTTAATAAAGCTCACTTAAGGCCAAGCAGTGACAAGACTCCATATGAACTATGGCATGGAAAGCCAGCTTCAATAGAACATTTCAGAGTCTTTGGTAGCAAGTGTTACATAAAGAATAATGATGAAAACCTTGGGAAATTTGATGCAAGAGCAGATGAAGGGATTTTTCTAGGATATACTTCCAAAAGTAAAGGGTACAGGTGCTACAACAAGACTCTTCGGAAAATAGTTGAAAGTATTGATGTGAGATTTGATGAAGAATTTCCAAACAATACAAGAAATACAGACTGCTGCAGTCCATCAGATAATCATGAAGAAGAAGACCAGAATGATGATGAAACCAGCAAGACAATAGAAGATGCAGAGCTGAGCTCAAAAACCCCCTCAAGATACACTCAGAAGAATCATCCTGAAGATCAGATCATAGGAGACAAGAAAGCAGTATTCCAGACAAGAAGGCAGCTAACAGAACAAACAGAAGAAGTATACATAGCCATGTAATCACAAATAGAGCCAAAGAAATTTGAAGAAGCCAGCAAGGACAAGTATTGGATAAAAGCAATGAATGAAGAATTGGACCAAATTGAGAAGAACAATACCTGGGAACTGGTTCCTAGACCTATTGAGAAAAATATCATTGGTTCAAAATGGGTATTCAAAAACAAAATGAATGAGCAAGGACAAGTAATCAGGAATAAAGCAAGGCTGGTCTGCAAAGGATACTCACAAATAGAAGGACTTGATTATGATGAAGCATTTGCCCCTGTAGCTAGAATGGAAGCTATCAGAATGTTCCTGGCATTTGCATGCTATCAAGACTTCAAGGTATATCAAATGGATGTAAAGTCTGCTTTTCTTAATGGAGATCTAGAAGAAGAAGTGTACATGGAACAACCAAAAGGCTTCTCATTGACAGAAAAAGAAGACTATGTGTGCAGACTGAAGAAGGCCCTATATGGATTGAAACAGGCTCCTCGTGCTTGGTACTCAAGACTGGACAAATATTTGCAAAAACAGGGTTTTAAGAGAGGTGGAGTAGACAACAATCCATACATAAAAGCGCATGAAAATGAACTCTGAATTGTTGTTGTATATGTTGATGAAATTATGTTTGGAAGCAACAAATATGAACTAGCAAAAGGGTTTGCTGATGAGATGAAAACAGAGTTTGAAATGTATATGATTGGAGAACTTAGTTTCTACTTGGGACTGCAAATTCAGAAAAAGAACACAGGCACATTCATTTCTCAAGAAAAATACTTAAAAGAAATGCTGAAAAAATTCAAAATGGAGGACTGCAAACCTGTGTCAACTCCCATGACCACAGGTTGCAGCATTTGTGTGTTGATGATGGGTCTGCAGATGTAGATCAAAAACTCTACAGATCCATGATAGGAAGTCTGTTATATTTGACAGCATCAAGACCAGACATCATGCTAGCAGTTGGACTAGTGGCTAGATATCAAGCAGCACCCAAACAAAATCATCTTCTTGCAGTAAAAATAATATTCAGATATCTACAAGGAACAACACGGTATGGGCTTTGGTATCCTAAAAGAAAAAGCTTCACTTTAAAAGCATACACAGATGCAGATTGGGCTAGCTGTGTAGATGACAGGAAAAGCACAAGTGGAGGTGCTTTCTATCTAGGAGAAAGTCTGGTAACATGGTTAAGCAAGAAACAAACATCCATCTCTCTGTTAACAGCTGAAGCAGAATATATAGCAGCAGCAGCCTGTTGTACACAAGTCATGTGGATGAAGCAGACTCTTCAAGATATGAAGGTGAGAATTAATGAACCTATCTCAATAAAATGTGATAATACAATTGCCATAAGTATATCTAAAAATCCTGTGCTTCATTCAAAAACTAAACATATACCAATCAAATATCATTTTCTCCTAGAACAAGTGGCTCAGAAAATAGTTAAACTAGACTATGTACCAACAAAAGAACAGATAGCAGATATATTTACTAAACCACTTGCCAGAGAACCATTCAAATACTTGAGAGACAGACTAGGGGTAGTATCTGTAGATACTACTCTCTAATATAAAGAGAAAGCATAGTCTCAGGGGGAGAGCATAAACGAAAATATCTTTCCTAAAGGAAATCAGAAAGCAAGGGAAGCATAAAACAGGTCCACAGGATCAGCATTATCAGTATTATCAGCACATTCTCAGTATTATCAGCATTCAACATGAAAAAAAGAGGATTAAATGCATCATCGCCTGTCTGGAATCTAGCACAGATTACAGGCACTACATATGAAACACAGTGGTGCTTTCAATGAGAGATGAACATATATATATATCGACTCACTATATCAAACAGAGACAAAACGCATAATCAAGTTCGATAATCCTCAAAGTTTTCTCTCAACAAGTCTTATACATCACTCTGGAGCAGCATGGTACAAAGTCAGCAGAGAAATGCAATGACAGAGTCCATACGGAGAAATGAGGCGTCACCCTTTGCCATTGATGTCAAAGGGGGAGGAAGAACAGGAGAAAGAGCAGGCAAACAAAGAAAATGTATTGCCATCAATGCCAAAGGGGGAGACTATTGGAAAGGTTGTCATTGATGGCAACATTGATGGCAAAGGAGGCAGCGTTGAAGCAGCAAATATAATAGAGGTAGCAAAGAAGCAAGTAAAGGCAGAGGAAACAAATATAACAGAGGCACCTATCTGGCAGAGGAAACGAATATAACAGAGGCACCTATCTGGTAGTGCCGTTATCACAGTAACAGCCACAGAAGCAGAGGCAGAGGCAGAGTGACAAAAGCTGTTATTGTAGAGAATATAAAGGAGACAGAACCAAGCGTTACACATGAGAATATTTCGAGTGTTTTATATATATACATATTGTCGAACCAGAGTTGAAATATATATATATATAACTGAAATTGCAGATAGCGAAACTTCGCATCGGAGGTGAATATATATATATATATATATATCATTGAAATACGATGAAACGTTATATATATATGTATAATTGAATCATGGAGTACGGAACCCGAGCGGAAACTGGAACCTGGAGGAAACTGGAACCATGAGCGGGGAGACGGAAACCTGACCGGAAACTAAACTCATAGCGGTTTTACAAAATAGGATTTCCCCATTCCGCACCGCTTTTGGTACGCAGGTGGTATTGCTGGGACGAGCAGCGATTCCATTGATCAAACAGCACGTGGCATAGGCGATATTGGAGGGCCCCGTTTAATTTGCAATTCCGCGCGTTAATACATGGACCACAAACGCCGAGCGAAATAGACAGGTGTCATCGATCTGGTGGGACTGACATCTGACGGTGATCGATTGCAGGACCTGCACGAAGTTTAATGGAAGTGCCCGGGGGTTAACAAAGGTAAAGTGCGCACGCTTTTTATTGAACTGTGGGCCCGGGGCGGAAATATATATATATAAACTATTGAGTTCTGTTAACGCTAAGATAATATAGAAGTTGGAGATATGTGTAATGCATTCCGAGGGGGTCTCCTTCCCTTATCTGCTTGAGTTTGCTACCCTCGCGAAATTAAGGAATGGTTCAATTTATAATACGAGCGCTGTGATATGATTGGTATATATATATATATATATATATATTATATGATAAGGCGCATGAGTCTGTAATTCCGGAGGCTTCGTATATCGGTTCAAGAGTTAGTCTGATGGAATTTGAATGAGATAGTTAATATATCCAAGGTATGGATATAGTTAAGATTTTTATACATTGATATGCTATGTTCTGATCGCATAAAAAAATGAAACACTATGTAATAATATTGAGTTTTATTACAAAAGCCTGAAGATTGGGTTTATTACAAGAGCATGCGGGAACAAAAGAACTAGAGACAGCAGCAGAAATATGGAACAAAAGAAAATTGAACTGAAATTATAACGTGAACTTCAAACAATTATGCTTAAACTCAAGTATGAACAGAGAATGTTGACAGGTCGCCCGAGAACAGAAATGGTAATGCACACAAGTCCAGTGAATAGTTAAATAAATACAGAGATGAACCAAGATATATAACAGCCACTCGACAGCAGTAGAAAAAGACAAAATCCAGTAAAGCCAAAGTTCAGAAGTTGAGCTGGAGTTCTCATTTAAATTTTAATGTAAATGTTTTATTTAAATTTATATTGTTTTGATGCATTGGCAAGTCTCCGAGAGAAAACAAACTCCCACTGTAATGTTAAAATTGACACCTACAGTTATAATTTCTGAGTAAGCTGATAAAAGGAGTGAGAAGGCAGAAGGCAAAGAGACATGACTTTCCATTTCGAATTCCAAGCAGAATACAAACAGTCATGTGAAGAAATCTATAAATAATATCATCTTGATATGCGAGAGTTTTTTTTACTTGGGAGAGAGTAAAAACTTTTAAATAGAGAAATGTGGAACAGAAAGGTAGACGAGAGAAGATGAGGAAAAGAAAGAGCGAAAGAAAGCTCTGAGAATAGAGCGATATCGCGGGGAGTAGATTTGCAAACATTACGGTTTGTTACAATACGGAAGTTGGAGCTTCCCTATCAAGTTGAAGCAGTGTTATGGGTTAGCAAATGGCGAGGTTGGAGCCTCCTGTAGGTTGGTGCCTGCAGAAAATTGAAGGGAGTTGGTGCTTCCGTGCAAGTTGTAGCTTGCAGAATTGAGGATAGAGCCTCCTGTAGGTTGGTGCCTGCAGAAAACAGTGGTGAGAGGGAGTTGGAGCTTGCCTTTGCATCACAACAATAATAAGATGTGGTTTTCTCCCTTTATGGGTTTCCACTTACATCTGCTGTCTCTATGTGTTGATGTGATTATTTCAATCTGCTTAATTGCTTGCTGCTTTCAACTTAAGTATGGTGTCACAATAAATTAATATTGGCTGCAAATAATATTGTTCACATATTAAGCTGTAAATAACTCTGGTGAAAATTTAAAAGGCTAATGAATGTATTAAACTGATTCACCCCCCCTCTCAGTTTAATCGAAGATTCAACAGTATATTCAAATTCGGTAATCCTCAAAGTGTTCTCTCAACAAGTCTTATACACCACTGTGGAGCAACATGGTACAAAGTCAGCAGAAGAGGGCCTAAACATAACTCAGAAGAGAGGAAATGCAAAAATCACCCCTTTTCCATTGATGTCAAAGGGGGAGGAAGAGCAAACAATAGGAGGAAGAGAAGGCAAATAGGAAGAGCAAGCAACAGGAGAAAGAGCAAGCGAATAGAGAAAAATATTGCCATCAATGCCAAAGGGGGAGACTGTTGGAAATGTTGTCATTGATGGCAAAGGAGGTAGCAGATGCAAAAACAGGAACAGTTACAAGGAGATAAAAGACAGACAATGGAGGCAGCAAAGAGCGACAGAAGAGGTAGAGGCATAGAAAGCGAATATAATAAGAGGCAGAACTGTTATCAGAAGCAGAGGCAGAGGTAGAGTGACAGAAGCAGCAGAGGCAGAGGCAGAGGCAGAGCAGTTATAAAATTCCAAGCCGGGCATTATTTATATATATATAAATAAAGTCTGAGAATCATATCCCCCACTGGAGCTATAATACAGTGAATTTATTCATACCACAAACAGAGAAAACTAACCGAAGGAATAATCAAATTCACATGGAGATTCGGACGGAACCTAGTGGAAATAAGACGGAACCATCACATGTTTGATTTTGACCGGAGTTAGTGTTAATGCAAAGAAATTAGTGTTAAAGCGGTGTATTGAACTATACGACGGAACCTTGCGTGGAATGAAGCGGAACCGTGACCCATATGAACAGTGACGGTGGTTTGGCGCTGGATGGTTGTATTCATCGCACCACTCTTATACGGAAGATGGTATTCGAGGAGTTGCGAGCGATTCCATACAGGAATCGACACGTGGCCTATGGACCCATTACAAAACCGCTTGTTAAACTGTGCCATCGCACGTTATTCTTCATACCAAGATGCCGAGTGAAATTAACATACATTGTTGATCTGGAGGCTCGATATCTAACGGTGGTTGCTCTTTGGAATTGGCCGAAGTTTAATGAAAGAGCCCGGAAGATAGCCAGGTATGGGTGCGCGCGTTTGGTTGGTTATTGACATATAGGTGGGGCCAGAGTATAATGAATTTGTTAATTAAACAATTGGCGGAAAATATA
Source organism: Pinus albicaulis (assembly GCA_034641835.2). NCBI lineage: Eukaryota > Viridiplantae > Streptophyta > Pinopsida > Pinales > Pinaceae > Pinus > Pinus albicaulis. The sequence goes on from CM076571.1 coordinate 21,281,025, forward strand.
TAATAAAAGGACGTTGTTTATGTTATTTATCAAATTCTTCGAATTTGATAAATAAATCGAAGATGTACTAAGGGTCATGAATTAATAAAAGTATTCCGATATACGTGGGATTCCGTCAATAATTGAAGAACAACGAAATAGATATATGGATATATTACATGGGTTGATATATGTACCTGCCGAGGGTCAATTTACATGGTTTAAATAGCCCAGCCTTATTTAATTGAATTTTCCAGCGTGGAATTAAAGAGAAGTGGGAGATTGCACAGATTGGGAAAATTATTGCGCAATGAAATTTTAGGATGCATTTACACACAGTTAAGTGAAATATTGAAAAGTACTGGGAATATGGTTGATTTATTAACACTTCAGATTTAAGCATTGAAACTGCCAGTGTAGAACAAAGCAGAGATTGTGAGATTTCCCGGACTTGGGAAATGATTGGGCATGAAACTTGAATGCAATTATGGAAAAGGAAAAAGAAGAGGACAGCATGCAGAGATACAAAAATATTACAGGTTTGACAGGAATATGTATAGGAATGAGTTGGACAGGTGAATAAGCACAGAAAACAGGGAATATGCAGATGACAGTGAACAAAGAGTATGCAGAACAGGTTCTTAATAGCAGCAGGAAAAGACAAATCCAGAAAAGGAGCTGAGAAAAATTGAAATATGTAATTAAAAATGTGAATGTAAATGTTGTAATTAATTTTTTATTGTTTGTGATGCAAAGGCAAGTATCCTAAGGAAAAGACAAAATCCCACTGTAGCATGGAAATTTGTACATATTGTAGTGATTCTAAAAATGAGTTGGAAAAAGGAATAAGAAGCCAAAATTCAGAAAAGGAGCTGAGTGAAATTGAAATATGTAATTAAAATGTAAATGTTGTAATTAATTTTTTTTAATTATTTGTGATGCAAAGGCAAGTATCCTAAAGAAAAGAAAATCCCACTGTAGCATGAAAATTTGTACATATTGTTATAATTTTAAAATTGAGTTGGATAAAGGAATAAGAAGACAGAAGCCAAAGAGTCATGACTGTTCACTCCAAATTCCTTGAGAAATACAAACAGTCATGTGAGAATCTCTATATATAATATCAATTTGATATGCACAAAAAAGTGAGAGAAAAGAAAGAGAAGGCAGAATACAGAAGAGTGAAGCAGAGAAGATCAAGAAAATAAGAGCAGAAAGAGAAGCTACAGAATAGAGCTAACATCAGAGGTAAATCAGCAAACATTCAGTTTGTTAAATTGAGGAAGTTGGAGCTTCCCTATCAAGTTGAAGCTTGATAGCTGTCAGTTGTAGCTGACTGAGGTTGGAGCCTCCTGTAGGTTGGTGCCTGCAGAAAATTGAAGGGAGTTGGTGCTTCCTTGCAAGTTGTAGCTTGCAGAATTGAGGATAGAGCCTCTTGTAGGTTGGTGCCTGTAGAAAACAGTGGTGAGAGGGAGTTGGAGCTTGCCTTTGCATCACAACAATAATAAGATGTGGTTTTCTCCCTTTATGGGTTTCCACTTACATCTGTTGTCTCTATGTGTGCTTCTTATGTGTTGATGTGATTATTCCAATCTTCTTAATTGCTTGTTGCTTTCAACTTAAGTATGGTGTCACAATAAATTAATATTGGCTGCAAATAAGATTGTTCACATATTAAGCTGTAAATAAGTCTGGTGAAAATTTAAAAGGCTAATGCATGTATTAAACTGATTCACCCCCCCCTCTCAGTTTAATCAAAGATTCAACAGAGATGAGATGTCCCCAACCCGACACGAATGCAGACAAGTTCCATGTTCAAGAGCAACATACTACCGACACGACAACGATACTGGTTCCATTTCCCCCCACCATTTCTGGCGAGTACCCAAATTATTTTTGATAACAAGCTTGAAGGGGATAGCATATGCTTGTAATATAAGTCCGCCCTTCGGGTGAATCCATCCTAGTACATTTAACGAGCCCTAGGAAGGAGTGACTCGAATAACATCATTTTGACTGAATCCAATGTCATAAGGGTTTAACAAGTCTGAAAAAGGAAGAACTCAGTGTATTTTCATATTTAGAGAGCTTGAAAAGATAGCATAAAAGAAACTCCAGCGGTCCCTTTTCTTAGATAGTTCCCTGGACCCGAAAAGGTAGAAAACAATATCCGAGAAAACCTCTTATTCGCGATAGGCTAGGGTATTCCTTTTTCGTAAATAATCCATCCCAGCCCAAAAAAGGGGTAAACGTATACTGGGTAGATGTCGATTCGTGTCCACTTTAACGAGATCGAAATGACAAGGGCCTCGGCAATCTTCTCATGTTTAGAGATTCAGAAAAGAGCTGAAAGATGACTCCGGAGTGACTTTTTCGTGTATTTACCGAGTCCGAAAAAGTATAAAATACAACTCGTTTCACCGTTTCAGTTGTGTGAAAGACCCGTTGCTGCATAAAAAGGCAAGTGTAAAACCCATTTTCGACACAAATACATTAAAATATTCAGAAAAAATAACTTTCAAAACCTATTTTGAGTTCAAAAAGTTATAAATATGTCAAATGGTAAAAATAGAATTACTTTTTACTATTTACCTCACTGAAGAGCAGCAGTGGTCCAGTTTGGTGTGCGAACTTCTGACAGTGATTACGACCGATCCGGGCTACCATTCAGAGTTCCGTCAGTTCTAGGTAAGAGGCGCTTCTTTGTACTCCATTTCAATCCATTTTTTAATAGTTTTCCATCATGCATTAGACTTCTGAGGCCAATTTTTAAATTTTCAGGGCTCCGCTTATTGGCGCGGGTATCAGGCACGGACCCATGCCAATGGGCTTTTATATGCAAAGGGTTCGCGCCAGCGGCAGAACCTCAATTTCCGCCTAAAAATTCGAGATTTTAATCAATTTTAATGAAATTTGAAGCTCATCAGAGATCTAATTAAGGGTTGTGACCATGTTGATGCAGTGAACCGAGAAAAATGGTGATTGAGTGGAAAGAAAGGGAGCACGGTGAAGAGGATAAACAAGCCATGGAAAATGAAGTTTGCGTGAACACCCTCAGGAACTGTGGGCTAAAAAAGTTCTTCCTAACACCTTTTTTATGAGCTCAGCCCGAGCTTCTACAGTACTTGATCAATATGTGGGATGCAGATGAACAAGTATTCAAGCTACGGGATCAAGTGTTAGAACTGGAGGTTGCTGACGTGTACTTTATAACTAGATTATCGCGCAGAGGTCCGGTGCCCATACTGATAGGGAGCAGACCCTCTGGTGAGAAAATGGAGCAAGTGATGGCACGAGTGTGTCGAGGGGCACAACTGGGATCCGGAAGTGGAAAGGTGGACATCCATACCATTCTTGATCTGGCACCGAGAGTGGTGCTGCATACCATCAGGCGGGCTACGGGGTCGCAGGCACCGCACAAGGCCACAAAGGCCCAACTTTTGTTGGCCTCAGAGTGTATGACTCCTCTATTGTTCAACTGGGCCACAACAGTGACGATAAACATAAAGAGGCAACTGACCAAATGCAAACAAGCCAAGCTGAAATAGTTCGGCTATGGTTCTATCCTGGTATCGTTCATTCCAGAACGATTACCAATCTTCCAGGGCTAAGGGGCCATAGTAGCTAAGCCTATTCCACGAGAGCCAAGAATGGCTTGTTGGGCAGCATTGATGCCCAGAGCTGGAGGGGGCCAACAGATGTCCTGGAGGCCAAATTTTTTTGGGTGGTTGCGGCATCAGTTGATCGTAGTGGAAGACTGGCCATATCCCGGTACCGATTTCACTGGTGATCCAGATCTCCCACTGCCGAAGGGAGATGATTGGGACGAGGAGTTGGGTATGACCCCTTCTCTTTTTGATTTTATATTTTATGATTTTTTTTGTTAATACATGTTCTTCCTGACACATTTTATATGCATGTAGACATGGGTCCAGAGAGACCAGCCGGTATGTCTCCTATCGCACGGAGGAATCTTCCCGCACCTGATATATAGTTGTATGCACTGGATTTTATGCTTGCGTTTGTGTTGTTTCTTGCATGTGCAGGTGTCCGATCACGGAGATCGTGAGGATTGTGATCTGCCAGGGCAAAGGAACAGGAGCACCACCTCTTCTACAAATGATATCGTTGGATTCCAGGTAAGCCTTCTTCGCAAGTCGGTTTATTTACAATTAGAAACCTGCACTGTAGCATGTTTGATTGTTGCTAGACCCGATTTGGGCTAGTAGGGATCGCCTCTATCCGCGGAGGGGATTTACCTCCTCAACAATTTGGCGACTCCGTTGGGGAGTGCTGCGTCGAAGCTATGGTTGTATTCTTCTTTTGACTCTTTAATGATAAGCGAGTATCAGTTATGGTTCCACTCTTGTTCCTGATCATGTTCATGAGTTACGTCCTCTTCGACTGATATATAGTTGTATGCACTGGATTTTATGCTTGTGTTTGTGTTGTTTCTTGCATGTGCAGGTGTCCAGTCACAGAGATCGTGAGGATTGTGATCTGCCAGGGCAAAGAAATGGGAGCACCACCTCTTCTACAGACGATAGCATTGGATTCCAGGTAAGCCTTCTTCGCAAGTCGGTTTATTTACAATTAGGAACCTGCATTGTAGCATGTTTGATTGTTGCTAGACCCGATCTGGGCTAGTAGGGATCGCCTCTGTCTGCAGAGGGGATTCGCCTCTGTCATAGAGCCGCACTCGCGCCAACCATATTAAGAGGTGTTTTAAAAAAATAAAAGGTGGAAGTTTCATCCTAACAAATTGCTGGGATAATTTCTATCTTGAGTTGGGAGGTTTGGCTACGGATTTCCATAGAGAGGAAGTGGTTTGCCACCTCTCATGGAAGCTTCCTTGATGATAGGGCCAATCCCATAATTATAGGGATCCCAACTCCCCTTCCTCCTTCTATAAAAGCTTGCCCATTTCCATTTGCAAGCTAGTTCAAAAGAGTGGCAGAATTTCTAAGTTCCCAAGAGCTTTCATGCTGCAAAAGCCTTCTTGATTCCCTAAGGCCAAATCCAAGCAAGGAGACTATTGCCAAGTATCCGGAGAGAGAGGCTTGTCCCATCCCTGACAGGCTTTACCGAGACATGTTGTGCTGACGACCCGCTAAAGGAGAGTGCTGCGTTGAAGCTATGGTTGTATTCTTCTTTTGACTCTTTAATGATAAGCGACTATCGGTTATGGTTCCACTCTTGTTCTTGATCATGTTCATGAGTTATGTCCTCTTCGACTGATATATAGTTTTATGCACTGGATTTTATGCTTGCGTTTGTGTTGTTTCTTGCATGTGCAGGTGTCCGATCATGGAGATCGTGAGGATTGTGATCTGCCAGGGCAAAGGAACGGGAGCACCACCTCTTCTGCAGACGATAGCGTTGGATTCCAGGTAAGCCTTCCTCGCAAGTCGGTTTATTTACAATTAGGAACCTGCAATGTAGTGTGTTTGATTGTTGCTAGACCCGATCTGGGCTAGTAGGGATCGCCTCTATCCACAGAGGGGATTTACCTCCTCAACAGCGGGTTACACTCACGCTAGACTGATGTGGGATGCCTTAATGCCTTCCTTCCAGCAGATCTTTTCCCATCAACTCTAACTCATTGCTCTGGTAATAAGGTCTAGAGTATTTTTGTCAGTACCTTAGGGTTTGCAGTCATCAGTGGCAGACTCTTCACTATCGACAGTGGGGATTCATCATTGCCTCCTGATTGGTAGATTCTTCCAAGTTTTTGACTTCAACTCATTCATTCACACATGTTAGATTGTATTGGGGCACCTTGACACTCATTTTCTATTAGGTCCCTATATTACTAGTATAGTCCCTTATTGTTGCTAGTGTAACCCCCTTATTGTATTATTGTACCCTTGTAACCCCCATTTTGTTATTATTGTGCCCTTAAATTATTATTGTTAGGTCGGTTAGGATTACATTGTGGCCCACTAGGATTACATTATGGCCCCATGGACTCCTATATATAGAAAGGAGGTTTTGTAAATTGTATCATCCAAGAATTCTTAATTTATGTAATGTATTGGAGGTTTCCCCCTCGAAGTGGCTTATTTCTAAGGCGTTTATATCTTTTTTCTTCTATTTTTGGAGCTGGTTACACAACATTTGGTATCAGAGCTTTGGATTCTAGGGTTTCGCTGCTCCAAGTAGGTCATCGTGGAATTTTCGCTATAGCTTTTTTTCTATGAAGGTGCAGAAGCTGAAATTTTTAGGGTTCAAATCTGAAATCCTGAGGAAGATTGTCTAAAATTTTTAGAGCTTGGTTCGCAATATTTTCAGAGATATCATCTGTGGAAGTTAGGTATTTTTTCAAGCTCCTAAACAGGTCATCGTGGAATTTTCACTATAAATTTTTTTCTACGAAGTTTCAGAATCTCAAATTTGTATGGTACGAAGCTAAAAGCCTGAGGAAAGTTTTCAAAAAATTTCAGATCTTGGTTCGCAATATTTTGGGAGATATGATCTGTGGAAGGTAGTGCTTTTTCAGGCTCCTGAATTTCATCTCAAAGAGGTGATCGTGGGAAAAGTTCAATAAATATCTCTCTGGGTAGTGGATTTGAGTGCCGTAAAATGTGTTCACAAGCACACGGACTTTAGTTTCTTGGCTATCAATTTCAGAGACAAAGGATGTAACAGTGACACGTGGCAAGTCCTACAAGTTTGCTCTACTGAACCAAACCAGAATTAGGTCATTGTGGGAGATTGGACACAACTCTGCCTTGGAGAATCAAAATTAGATCAGACCTGTGGCATTTGAAAGAAGCTTTAGAGGGCTACTACAGGGCTGAATTTCAGATATTGAAGATTTTCAATTACAGAGATAATTCAATTTCAATATCGAGCTCCTCAAAGCAAGTAAAAGGTATCAATATTGGATTCTAAAATGGCGCCTAAAAAGAATTCAACACCCATTAAGCCTTCAGAAGGCTCTACCATGACTCATGAAGATGAATAATTGCAACATTATCTATCAAAATTACAAGAGCAAGTGCAACAAATTTCACTCTCGCAAAGAGCAACAAAAAATGAAATGGAAGTTTTGAAGAAAGGCGTGGAAGTGAAGATGGACAGTTTGAAGAAAGGCATGGAAGCTAAGATGGATGGCGTGGAAGTGAAGATGGACGGTTTGAAGAAAGGCGTGAAAGCTAAGATGGATGGCATGGAAGCTGGCATGGAAGCTAAGATGGATGATCTAAAATCAAACATCGAAGATTTGACAAAGTTGATACAAGAAATGTTTCCTAATGGTGAAAAGATAGTAGAAGAACCTCATGATGAGAACAAAATAAATGTTAATCGGGATTTCATAATCTCTAATGTTGGCGGGAAGAACCACCATATTCCAAAAATGGATATGAGGAAGTTTGATGGAAAGGATCCTGTAACATGGATACTACAGATGGAGCAATATTTGATCTCCATAATGTGCAAAACACACAAAAGGTACGCATTGCAACTTTACATTTAGAACAAAATACATTTGTATGGTATCGATGGCTTTGCTCCCGTAAAAAAATTGTCACTTGGTCAATTTTTTACGGAGGAAATGATAGCACATTATGAGGATACAAAGAGCAACACCTTCTTTAGCCAATTGATAAATCTCAAACAAAAGGGTTTAGTGGGGCAGCACATTGAGGACTTCCAAAATTGAATATAAGGGTAACTGATATTCCAGAGGAACACAGGATTGATCTCTTCATAGGCACTTTAAAGGATAACATCCAACATGAAGTTCACGTTCTAGAACCTGATTCATTGGAGAAGGCATTCAGGTTGGCAAGAAAAGTTGAATGTAAAATTATGGCGACAAGGAAGCCTACCACTCAATTCTATAAAGAAGGAAGTGTTGCTACGCCTAGATTTCCACAACCTACAAGGTTGACACCACAACAATTGGAAGAAAAAAGAGAAAAAGGGCTTTGCTATAGTTGTGATAGCAAGTACACTAAAGGTCATAAGTGTGCTGAGAAGAAATTATTTTACATAGATTGTGAAGAGGAAGAAGAAAATGAACAAGAAGAGGATATACACCAGGAACCAGCCCCATAAGAGGAAGAAATGAATCCGACCATATCGTGTAATGCACTGGCAGGAATTACCACTCCTCAAACTCTCAAGATAAAAGGACAAATCAAGAAGAAAAAGGTAATAGTGTTGATTGATTCAGGTAGCATCCATAATTTTATTCATTGTAAGGTAGCCAAGGAATTAAATTGTTTCCTATACCCAGCACCAGAATGTCAAGTGATGGTTGCAAATGGAGGAACTATAAATTGCTCTGGAAAATGCCATAATATCAAGCTAACCATGGGGGAATATGTGTTGACTAGTTCAATGCTTTCCATTCCTATGGGAGGTGTTGATGTTGTACTAGGAGTACAATGGTTACAATCTTTGGGGACGGTAGCTTTTAATTTTCAAGAACTTTTCTTGAAATTTTTTTCAGAAGGAAAGGAAGTCGAATTACAGGGTATTGAAGGGAAGTCGGGAAGGATAATAAGCTCTAATGGCATGACAAAGCTTCTAAAGAAAGAACAACGAGGCGTAATTGCACAATTATGCTCACTAGAAGTTCCAACATCAAAATCATCTATTTCTGCAGATCTCCAACAAGTCTTGGACAATCATTCCAAGGTGTTTGAAACCCCCAAAGGACTCCCACCTATTCATGATCATGATCATGCTATTCATTTGATTCCAGGAAGTGTTCCTCCAAACATCAGGCCTTATAGATATCCTTACTTCCAAAAGAGCGAAATTGAACGTATAATTGCAGAAATGTTAGAGGCGGGTATAATTCAACCTAGTCAAAGTTCTTTCTCTACTCCTTTAGTATTGGTATACAAGAAGGATGGATCATGGCACGTGTCCGGATTATAGGGAGCTCAATAAGCTCACCATTAAATATAAATTTCCCATTCCGGTGATTGATGAATTATTGGATGAATTACATGGAGCAATTTATTTTACCAAGTTGGATCTTCGTTCAGGATATCATCAAATTAGAATGAAGACTGAAGATATTCCAAAAACAAAATTTCGGACTCATGAGGGTCATTATGAATTTTTGGTCATGCCTTTTGGCCTTACCAATGCACCTTCTACATTTCAAGGGTTGATGAATTCCATTTTCAAACCCTTCCTTAGAAAATTTGTGCTAGTATTTTTTGATGGTATACTAATCTACAGCAGGTCTTGGAAGGATCATGTTGAACATGTTGACAGGGTGCTCAAACTATTGCAGGAGAAACAATTATATGCAAAAATATCCAAATGTTTCTTTCGAGTACAAGAGGTGGAATATCTGGGTCATATTATATCTCACGAGGGTGTTAAAGTAGACCCTAACAAAATTAAAGCCATTAAGGAATGGAAATTCCCCAAGACAATAAAGCAGTTGCGAGGATTTCTCGGGTTAACAGGCTATTATCGCAAGTTTTTTAAGAATTATGGGAGAATAGCAGCACCTATAACAACATTATTGAAGAAATATGCATTTTCATGGACTCCTGAAGCAACTAAGGTGTTTTAACATCTTAAAGAGGCGATGTGCCTAGCACCGGTCTTAGCTACGCTAGACTTCACAAAAACCTTTATTGTGGAATGTGATGCCTCAGGAAATGGAATTGGTGCAGTTTTAATGTAGGAAGGAAGACCCATTGCTTTTGAAAGTCGTCCAATCAAATGAAAGTATTTACATAAACCTATTTATGAGAAGGAGATGTTAGCAATACTGCATGCACTAAAGAAATGGCGAACTTACCTAATGGGAAGACACTTCAAGGTAAAAACTGATCATGATAGTCTTAAACACTTTTTGGAACAAAGACTATCTTTAGAAGAGTAGCGAAAATGGGTCACAAAGATGTTGGGTTATGACTTTGAAATAATCTACAAAAAAGGAAAGCTTAATGTTGTTGCAGATGCACTCTCAAGAAAAAATGAAGAGGTGGAAGCATTGCTTTGTGCCATTTCTATTATCCAACCAGATTGGATAACTGAAGCAAGAGATGAATGGAAGAAGGACAAAGATGTATGGACACTCATTCAAAAGTTGCAGCAAGATCCTAGTACATCCGATACATTTAGTTGGAAAAATGATTCCTTATGGTACAAAGATCGCTTATATCTTTGTAAGAATTCCCAACTAAAACAAAAGATTCTTCTGGAATTGTACACTTCTCCTTTAGGAGGACACTCAGGATTTTTAAAAACTTACCACAGGGTGAAGAAAGAATTTTTTTGGGATGGCCTTAAATCTGATATTCAAAAGTTTGTGATGGAATGTTTGGTTTTCCAGCAGAATAAAGTCGAGACAATTAAGACCCCGGGACTTCTACAACCTTTATCCATTCCAAGTCAACGTTGGGAGGAGATTTCAATGGATTTTATCACAGGTTTACTGAAGTCCAAAGGCAAGAATGTCATCATGGTGGTAGTTGATAGACTTACCAAGTATGCACACTTTTGTGCATTATCTCATCCATTTAAAGCAAGTACAGTTGCTACTACATTTGTGGACAGAATTCAAAAGCTACATGGAAGCGCAAGGGTTATTGTGAGCGATAGAGATCCCATTTTTATGGGAAATTTTTGGACGGAGTTATTTTCTCGTTTGGGTACTCAATTAGCTCATAGCTCATCTTATCATCCTCAATCTGATGGTCAAACAGAGATAGTAAATAAATGTTTGGACGGTTATCTTCATTTTTTTGTATCTGATAAACAAACACAATGGGTCAAGTGGTTACCTCTCGCTGAATGGTGGTATAACACTTCCTTCCATACTGTAGCAAAAATGACCCCATTTATGGCTCTTTATGGATATCATCCACCATCGATCACATTATATTTAAGGGAAAATTCGAAGGTTCAAGAAATGGAAGATCACATTGAGCATCAGCAAGAAGTTCTCCAACTCTTAAAGGATAACCTGAATTTGGCACAAAATCGAATGAAACAACAGGCAGATCAACATCACGGTGAGAGAAGTTTTTATGTAGGATATTGGGTATTTTTACGGCTACCACCATATAAACAAATGTCCCTCAAGCAAGCTAAGAAGGATAATAAATTATCGCCAAAGTACTGTGGTCCTTAAAAGGTGTTGCAAAATATTGGTACTATGGCATACAAATTTGAGCTTCCTGCTTCTTCGTGAGTACATCCAGTTTTCCATGTTTCGTGCTTAAAGAAGGTTATAGGTGAAAATCTTCCAGTTCAAACAATATTTCCAGAACTTGATGAGGAAGGAAAAATAATATTGGAACCGGAAGCGGTCACGGAAACAAGAACTCGACAACTATGGAATCGATCAATTTCAGAGTATTTCATCAAGTGGAAGAACTTACCCACTGAAGATTCTACACGGGAGGATGAGAATTTTATACAAAATCACCCAGAGCTACTCAAGCGTTGAGGACAACACTTTTTTTGAAGGAGAGGGGCATGTTAGGTCCCTATATTACTAGTATAGTCCCTTATTGTTGTTAGTGTAACCCCCTTATTGGTATTATTGTACCCTTGTAACCCCCATTTTGTTATTATTGTGCCCTTAAATTATTATTGTTAGGTCGGCTAGGATTACATTGTGGCCCACTAGGATTACATTATGGCCCCATGGACTCCTATATATAGAAAGGATGTTTTGTAAATTGTATCATCCAAGAATTGTTCATTTATCTAATGTATTGGAGGTTTCCCCCTCGAAGTGGCTTATTTCTAAGGCGTTGATATCTTTTTTATTCTATTTTTGGAGCTGGTTACACAACATTTTCATTATTGGTGGGTTGTCTCGCGTTGGTTAATGGTTTACATTATTGAGTGGTAATCCAACGATTTCTCACATGGTCGACTTCAGCTCATTTATTCCCATTGTGTAGAATTGTGCCGCCGAGATCGGTGAAGACCTCGGGTTGGATTAGCATCTTTCGGTTCACTTTTGACAGTCCATTCAGTTTCTGTCAGTGATGCCGTCCACCCTTATATGTTGCAGTGTCAGTACAACAACATCCTATATGTTGCTTCCAAGTTGCGTGATTGTACCATGTGTTCCACCCCTTATGATTTGGTACTTGGAGATTCAGTTACTTTTATGATCAGACATCCAGTTTCAGCATCATTGATTAGCTTTCTATATGTGATACTTGGACATTGATTCCGACTTGTACTTCCAGGCCCTGCTCAGATGATTCCTTATGTACTTTCAGTTTAGCTATACTTGTATACATTCTAGATTCATCATGTACTTTCTATATGATATATTTTTTATTGAGCATGGGTATTCCCACCTCAGCATGAGTTGACTCTCTGTTTTCTTTCATTGGCTTTTGGCAGGCTGAAATATGGTGAAGTCCTCTCTTGTCCTTGCGAAGTTCTTTCTATGTGAAAAATACATTTCGTCCATCATGTACCCCTTCTGACCTCATATATTAGGGGGCATATATTATAGCATCATTTTTCACCCTCATGTGATTCATGATTGTCTCTTTGGCCTTGGGCACCCATTCCCACAGACTTGAACAAAGTTCATAAAAAATAGTGTTAAAAATCCCATACGCGGGTATGCCTAGACTTTTCCGCGTGTATACACTAGTCCATACACACTTTTTCGCGTATGCTATTAAAATCATTAAAAAATATATAAAATTCCCTGTTTTCGGGCTGGGTTGATGGTTACTCCAGTATTTCAACCACCCCAGCACGTGGCCAACTGTTTCCAGTAGATTGAAACTACTTTGAGGGAGTATAAAAGCCCCTCACAGGCATGGTTCAGTCTAGACTGAATCGTTAAAAGCCTTCTCTAACAAAGTGATATTGAACATCAATGTGCTTTGTTTTTGAATGATAAGCAGGGTTCTTAGCCAATAAAATTTCACTTTGCCTATCAATATCTGTCCTTATAGATTGTTGTACCAACCCCATAATTGAACATAATCTCTGCAACCAAACTTCTTCCTTGCTTGCATGAGTGGCTTCTATGTATTCTGCCTGTATAGTTGAAAGAGCCACTACAGACTATCTTTTACTCATCCAACTGACTGCGCCTCCAAATAGGCTAAACACATACCCACTTGTAGATCTCCTTTGGTCCAGATATGTAGCCCAGTCTGCATCAACAAAACCATGAATGTCCAACATTCTTTCCAATCTTGGTCTTCCCTGGTAGCACAAGCCATAATCACTAGTGCCACATAAATATCTGAAAACCCCCTTCACTGTTGTCCAATGCTCCTTCCCTGGGTTTGACATAAACCTACTCAATACTCCCACTGCATGTGCAATGTCTGGTCTAGTATAGACCATTGCATACATCAGGCTACCCACTGCACTTGCATATGGAACAAGGGACATATTCTCCTCTTCTTCTTGTGTCTTGGGACACTGTTCAGTAGAAAAATTTACACCTACAGGAATAGGAACATTCACTGGTTTACTATATTGCATATTGAACCTCTCCAATATTGTCTCGACATACTTCCTCTGGTTTAATCAAAGCTTCCTCTTTTCCCGATCTCTCTTAATTTCCTTGCCCAAAATATAGTTTGCATCACCAATATCCTTCATGTCGAATTTGGAGAACAGTTGGGTCTTCAAATATTGGATAATTTATTTGTCATTTCCAATCAACAACATATCATCCACATACAAGACCAAATAAATAACACGGTCACCAATTAATTTAAAATAAACACAGTGATCCTCCTTGCTTCTGGTGAAGCCAAGTCCCTGTATATAGGTATCAAATTTCTGATAGCACATCCTTGGTGACTGTTTTAACCCATACAGAGACTTCTTCAACCTGCATACCAGTTCTTTCTTACCCTTCAACATAAATCCTTCATGTTGCTTCATGTAGATCTCCTCTTCTAGATCCCCGTGAAGAAATGTTGTATTCACATCCATCTGTTCTATCTCAAACTCAAATTCAGCAACAACAGATAAAAGTAATCTAATAGAAGTAACTTTGGCAACAAGAGAAAAAATATCACCAAAATCAATTCCCGGCACCTGGGAATAACCTTTTGCTACCAACCGAGCTTTGTATTTCTCCACCTTGCCTTCTACATTCATCTTCTTTTTAAACACCCATTTTCTGCCGATGAGCTTCCTTCTAGTCGGCAACTCCACTAGATCCCATGCATCATTTTTGTGCAAGGATGCCATTTCATCAATCATGGCCTCCTTCCAAAGTTTTCCATCCTCTGAATCTACTGCCTCCCTAACAATTCTGGGATCATCATCAGTTATAGTTAAGGAAAAACCTAAACAAAAAGCAGATGGACTATACCTTTTTGGTTTCGTTCTTTCCCAAAATGATCTTCTAATAGATGGAGTTTGTGGCTCTTCATCTTCTGAGTCTTCTTCTGTTGTAGAGTCTGATTCATCCTCCTTCAGCTCAAACTCTATCTTCTCAGGTTCCTTTGGTAGGAATTCATGTTTAAAAACATCTTTCACTTCTCTAAACACCACATCTCAGTTGTACACAACCTTCCTTCTTTCTGAGTTCCAAATCTTGTAACCTTTTAAGCCATCCTTATACCCAATAAAGATGCTCCTTTCAGATTTATTATCCAACTTGGTCCTTTTCTGATTTGGAACATGTATATATGCATCACATACAAATACCCTTAGATGTGAAAGAGAGGGTTTCTTACCAGTCCATACCTCATGTGGAGTCTTATCCTCCAACAATGATGAAGGTGATCTGTTAACCAGATAACATGCAGTCTCTACTGCCTCTACCCATAATTCTTGTCCTAACCAAGTACCACTGAGCATGCTTCTTGCCTTTTCCATCAGTGTTCTGTTCATTCTTTCTGCAACTCCTTTTTGCTAAGGTGTGTATGGAGTAGTCTTCTGTCATGCTATTCCACACTTCTTACAGAACTCTTCAAATTCCTTCTTGCAGAACTCTCCACCATTATCTATCCTCAGTGCCTTTATCTTCTTCTCTGTCTGGTTTTCAACTAGAGCCTTTAATTCTTTAAATCTGTCAAAGAATTCAGATTTCTTCCTCAAGAAATATATACATGTATTCCTTGAGAATTCATATATGAATGAAACATAGTACACAGACTTCCCCAGTGATGGAACTGACATAGGTCGAAACACATCACTGTGCACAAGTTCTAATTTCTTGTTCGCCCTCTTAGCACCAGAAGAAAAGCTCACCCAATTCTGCTTCCCATATACACAATGTTCATAGAAATCGAAATCTAGAGAGTAATTAGACATGCCTTCTACCATACCATTTCTATGTAGTATCCGAAGGCCCTTCTCTCTAATATGTCCAAGCCTTTGATGCCATAGCATGGTCTTTTCTCCAGAGATAACTAGGCTTTCCACTCCACCTTCAGGAACCATAGAACTGTTACACCCATCAATAACAGTGCTACCTTGTATCTTGTATAGATTTCCAGTATGAACTCCCCGCATTAATACCAGTGCTCCCCGAACCATCTTGCAGGCATCTTTCTCGAACAATGTTTTTACACCTACATCATCCATCTTGCTTACAGAAATCAGATTTCTGGCCAATGCAGTAATATGCAGAACACTAGGAAGTGTTCTAATCCTTCCACCTTGTAGCTTCAGCTTGACCTTTCCACGTCCGAATATTCTGGCCTTCCTATCATCCCCTAGGAAGACATCACCACCATCATATTTCTCATACTCGCAGAACCACTCCCTATGGGGAGTGAGGTTAAAGCATGCACTTGATTCAATCAACCATGACTCAGGATATACATGTGTATTTGAAGACGAAGCCAAATACACATCCCCACCTTCATCCGAGGTGGTTTTTTCCTCTACAGAAGGAGCATCATCAGATCCCTTTCCTTTCTCAAGAGCTTTAGATCTGCAGTCCATTTTGTAGTGTCCTTCCTTTTCGCATTTCCAACACACCTTTACAAACTTTCCAGGAGCTTTAGATCTCCCTCTAGATTTAGATCTCCCACTCAAAACCTTATTCTTGTTTCTATTTTGGGACCTTCCTCGTACAGATAAGGCATCTCCATTCTAACCCTCCATATTTCTCCATCTCATTTCCTTTGATAGCAAGGCTGAGACAATGTCATCAAAATTCAAGGTAGTTGTATTGCTACCTATTGCAATAACCAGATTGTCCCACGAGTTTGGTAGAGAACACAACAAACTGATGCACTTATCTTCATCTGAGATTTTAATATCAACAGATGACAACTGACTTACCACGGTATTGAAGGCGTTCAGATGCTCTGTCACCGAGTCTCCATCCTTCATCCTCAGGTTATACATATTTTTCCTCAGGAACAATTTATTCACCAGAGACTTATATTGGTACAAATTCCCTAGCTTTCCCCATAAGGTCTTCACCGTAGCTTCCCCAAATACATTCAAAAATACTGAATCTGAGACACACGACATATTGTGCTCTTTGCCTTCTGATCCAGCTTCTTCCAGTCTTCATCTAACATTGCCATTGGTTTAGTACCGGGATCTACCGTGATCCATTGATCTTTATCCACTAGCAGATCCTCCATCTTATGCTTCCACAGCTCAAAACTCTGACCATTAAATTTCTCGATCTCTATCTTTTCGCTACTTGCCATCTTCTTTCACCACAAGAATCGATCTCGCGGATCTCCCACTGAACAGGGTCTACCACAGGCCCGAGAAAAAAACCCTCGGCAACAAAGGCATCCCCTTGAAGCCGAAACTGCTCTGATACCAAATGTAGGTTTTAACCCTGAACAGAAATTATCTACACATGAATCTTATAACAGAAAATAAACAATAGAGAGAGCATAAAACGTAAAACAGATAAACACAGATATTTTCCTCTGGATCACAAATCGGGATGACCAGCTTTATTTTTCATTATATTCCTTTTATTATTACAACACATATATATGCATGACGAAGCATACATAAACTCCAATCCATTAACCCTGGATTAGAACATAATCGTAGTTCCCTTGACCGGATCTACAAAAAATACCAGGGGACGAAAACCATCGTACCTCGAAACCATGTGCTTTTAACCATGCACAAAACCATGGGTGCGGACCACCCATCAGAAATTAAGGACCAAAAATTTTCATCAGGGCACTGCCCCAGACCCTGACAGGGGGGGCTATCTCCTCCCCTCTTACCCCCCCGTGCGTGCTTAGTCATGGAAAGAATATAACACATACCCAACAAACCTTCGGCCCCAAAACCTAACTAGGGCTCTAAATCCAGCTCTAAATCCTCTGATATAAATCTACAAGACAAGCAACAAGGAATGAAGAAGAAAGATAAGCAAAAGGAGATCTTGCAGTCTACTTCCATACAGATCCAAGAACCTCCTTTCGAGCCACCCTCCAACACGGAGGAGGATATCCAGGGAATCCCTTTACAGTATGATGTTCAAGATAACGGGAACAAGCAAACCCTGGTAATCTTTATGGAAGAAGATCCAGACATAGACTTCAGCGTGCTTGACATCAGTGGCCTTGAAATCGCTTGCAACACTAAAGAGTATCACACCATACCGTCCCGACAAATAGACAACCTAGAGGAAGCTCTATTCAAAGATCGATAACTTAAAGTAAGCACGTAATTAGGCATCCAGGGAGAAATTATCCCTCAAGAAACAATCAATATCTTGAGAAAATCCAGAAAGAGAGGTATACCCACAAACTTGAAACATTTCATTATCTTCGGGGATCATCTTGTCAAATCAGGACGATACCCCAAGTTGACCAAGTTCTATAAGGTACTCACCCACCAGTCTTAATGATGAAGCTCACATCATGGAATATGTTAGGGTCTTATAATAATAGGGATCATAATTTTGAATTGACTATGTTAAGTCTTGTAATATTGTACATACCTTTGATTTCTGCAAATTTTTTCCATATTAAAAATTGAAAAAAGTGTATCTCCTAAAAGAATAATCAAAGGACCAAAATAAATAAAGATATTAAATATGAACCCCATAAAAAGAAACAAATTAAATAAATTATGAAAGTGTTGCACATTCAAATTCCACTACTCTTAGTTTACTTTACCTTTGCAAAATAAAATTGCGTGCAGCTTGTCCAAAATCCAATAATTCATGATGATCATACAATTTAATCTTGACTCATTCATGCCTTTAAATTTTATGTTATGATAGTTAGTGAATAAAGATCTTACCAAACCATTTAATCTTGGCAGATCTGAAGTTAACTAGAGAATAAAATGAGCTCATAAGTTTAATCTAAGCCATTGGAAAACATAAGGTTAGGAATAAGTTAGTTTGTTTATCAAAATAAAATGAAAGGGTTAGCAAGCTCAAATGCACACAATAAAGGAAATAAAAAATGTTAGGATGAATAAAAAGGGTAGGTAGAGCACTTTTAGATGATTATATAAGCCTCATTTTGCTTATCCATGATCAAAAACATTTTCTAACACCTTTCCCTTGTCCTGAACCCTTTTTCCTCTCTTAGAAACACCTTTCCCTTATCCTAACCCTTCCCATTTTCCTAAAAACCGTTTTCCTTTTGAAAATTCCATTCCCCTTACTAAAATTCCCTTTCCCTTGTTAGAACCTCCTTTCACTTAAATAAATGTTATGTTTTCAATAAAATAAATAAAACCCACTTTTTGATAGTTTAAAGTGCCAAATATTAAATCGGGCCCACTTTTCTTTTAGCCCCACCCCCCGCTATCATTTTAACCCATCACAAATATATTCCCTGACCCCATTTCATATTAAAACTTCTCTTATTACCTACCCAACTCCACCTCTTTCAAAACCCGCATATCCATCTACCGCCCAATCACAACCAATCAGATCTAATGGCCTCTGAACCCTTTCACACTCCTCGTTGTTCGAAGTTTAAAACAATGGGGTTGGGAAACGGGTGGTTTAATTCCCCTGCTCCCTTGCCATGATGCACCACCATGTTTTATCTCACCCCCCAGTCCCAAAATGCCAAACAACCTTGCGTCGTGTGATAAACAACTCGGGCTGTGAAATAAACCACTCGACTTTCAAAAAATAATAAAAAATTGAACCCCCATGCCATGCGATAAAGCCTCAGTTTTGGAAAATAAATAAACCTCGCCCTATACCATTATTTCACTATCTGATTTGAATTGTGAAAAAGACCAAAATCCCTCGCCAAACGGAATTAAAGCCCCTTCTACCGTCTGAACCCTTCTGCAGACCAAATTCACGACACTCTAGGTAATTATTAGTACCTCAAACCATCAATTAAGCTTATTAAATCCATAATTGAAACAAATTAGTGGCTTCCCAAAGTGTCCAGACTGTAAACCCTTTGCAACTACAACTATTAGAGGTCGACCACACCTGTTTAGCTGATAAAGAATTTAAAATTATTGACACTGTGACTCATAGCAACCTTCTAGAGCTCCATTGTTGGAGCCATGATAAATTTGTTGATCGGTCAGATGATATTCATATGTGGGACTCTAACCTACTCAAATATGCATTTCCACAAATCTATCAATTCCCTCAAATCATTAGAATTTGCCAAATCAACTATTTTCCAAATGAAAGAGCTATAGTTACCCCTAACCAATAAATCCTATTTACCATCACTGCTCAATCCATCAATCAAATACTGAAGATTCAACCACAACCAGAGGGACTGCCTTTCTCGATTGAAACCCTTACTTAGCTTTACTTAAAGCTGGACTTAGCTAAAAGGTCTCAAATCTTTCAAACTTTCCTCCTTCCATCAGTATTAAATTATAAAAACAATCCTCCATACACAGCTACCATGTTTTCAGAAATAAATAGACAAATTGTGACCATGATGTCTTGTATTTTAGGATATTTCACTGATGAGCATGTAGATGAATCTATTTTTGGTTTCCTATCCATCTTTTTCCCAGGTCATCTTCTAGCTACAACTTTCAATTTTTCCCAATACTTGGCAGATTCCATTCATGATCAACTGATCAAATTTCCAGAAGAAGGAGTGTTCAAATACTCCTCAATGTATTCCATTTGTTCATTTATTTTCAATCAGAAGGGTTTGCAGTTAACCTATAAAAACTGGACACAGAGGGTAATCCCAATCTGTTGTCTTTTGGACATCCTTGATTAGAAAGGATTCCACTAAATTCAGTTTCAACTGATTTGTTGATTATTTATATATCCAATAGTTAATGGGCTTAGTAGTAGCATTCAACCTAGAATCAGTGAAGAAATTAGAAAGGTTCTGTTAGCCCCATATAAATTTTTGACAAGCAAACAGGGGGCTAAAATGTTTTTGAGCCTTCAAAGAATGCATTCCCTCTGAAAACACAACATCCTTGAAGCCTCTTTGTGCCTTTTGTCATTTGAGAAAATCCCCTCTGCTAATTCCCATTATAAAGCCTCTCTGATTGCAAAAAAAGGTGCTCCAAAAGGCCTACATTTGCCCCGTGTATCCCTATAGAATGCCCCATTTTAACCCTTTTTTCCCCTTTGTCAAAATTCCCCTCTTGCAGTCTAAATCTTCCCAAAATCCCCTTTACATCCTACACACACCCCTAGCTTAGCCTAGTTTCCCTTTCTTTCCCACATCGTTACCCTTTATTGGCCTTAAAATGCATTAAGAATGGGCCAAAAACCATGTTTTACATATAGATGGGCTTAGCACCTTTCGACACTAGCTCCCTTATCTTTTCCACCACGTGACCTCGGCGCTAGAACCAGGCACCAAGGCGGAAAGTGTTTACCGCAATTATATATCGCGAGCAGTTTAAACAGTCGATCTGTACAGATCGCATGGTCGTCGCAGATCAACACCGCGCCCGTGGTCCATTCATTTCACCGCCTGATCGCATAATCCACCGTTCATTTAACCTACTAATCCGACAGTCAATATTTCGTCCGCCCCGGTGGTCCCCACGCCAACACTGTTCAAAACCAGTCAGTTTCTATTGCACCGCCATTGGAGGATGGGTGGTTTTTCTCATTTCGGAGCGATGCCATTCACCGCAGGACACATGTCCCACGAACTGTTCAAAAACGGCCCCCCCATCGGGTGTTAACGTTCAGCATTTGACTTGGCGTGATATGAACATACACCGTCCGATCTACGACCATCCATCCAACGGCAATCGAGCCCCAAAGATGCGTGGACGATAACCAAGCTGGGCATAGCCCCTAGCCCACTATCCATCGCTCCCCGATGCATTTTCAGCCAACGATCTCCTCCTGAGATTGGACGGTCCAGATTTAAAGTCATCCCGGCCATCGCTCAGTCCCGCCACGTCACCACTCCACCTGTTTTCATCACTCTTTTCATCCATCCCCTATATAATTCTTTCAAAGGTCAAATTTAAATGATTTACGTTAAAATTTCCACCTCTCCATCCTCCACTATTCGCTGCGTTTTCCGCCATCAACCTACAACTATTCCACCATTTGCCCAACTTGCATGGCCATTCCCATTATCCTCGCTGCATTCAACATCCCCAATGCATGGTTTTCTTAATTTGTTTTCGTGTTTTGCATGGTTACAGGTAGGTGGGCAACCGCCATGATTCATATGTGCTATTGTAGTGGCACAGTACACAAAGGAAGCTGAATTTAGAGCCTGATATTACAGGAAAATGTCCAGAGAGGTGTATGCAACATAAATTTCATCAAAGGACAGAGTTCAAACTCTGTAAAACCTCTCCGGCACCATTAAAGGTCAGATTGCATAAACAAAGACAATCCTGGAGCAGTAGAGAGTTCAAGGCACATAATAGAAGATTTTTGAGCCTTTTTCATGGATTTAGAAGGAAAAGGTACCAGTTCAAATAGATCATGTATCGCATGGAAGGCCCAGTGCATAGAAAACAATACTATCAGGGTTTCACATCAGAAGGATGTCCTTTCCACAAAAGACAAAGTGCCCATACTATCTCCATTCTATACCGTGTCCCTGAGGAAATTCCAGCCCTGACAACAGTCCTATGCTATCAAAAGCATTTGATTACACAGTATGGTAGACCTTAGCATCATTATTCTACCTTTTTGTTTAGTTCACCATGGGCCTACTAAAAATGCATTTAATTTAATAATGGGCCTCGCCATCTTTCTTTCTTTTCCTCTTCTGAGTTTTAATGCTGCATTTAATTTTCCATCTACCTTATTTTCTCCACTTGAGCTATAAATTTCATGGAGAAGCTCATTGTAAAGGTTGTTGATCAGTTATCAGAGAATTGCAAGCTGTTTCTTTTTGAGACATAGTCTCTGTGTAAAGTTGTAAGATAGGCTGAGGAAGATGTTTTCAGATTGAATACTTGACTGGTATTGCTTTTTAATATGACAAGCACATTTCTTTGGATCCTGATCTAAAGCAGCGATGATGTTTTTCTATATCTATATTTGTTATTAACTTGCAGTTCATTTCATTTCATTTCTATTGGCTCACATCAGAAATCTGGCATAGGATTTACCCTTGTTAGATACCCTATGTTTCTGCTCTCCTTGCCTTTAATGTTTTCTACTAAATGTGTTATCTAAGGGTTGATTTCAATTGATTTAACCAGTGTAGTGGATGTCATTTCCTGCTAGCTGATGTATGAATTAAATGAATCTGTTCTTAGATGTTCTTGTTAGGATTTAATTGAACGAATTGGGAACACTGGGAGGTCTAGAACTCTGTCTCTATCTCACTAGGATCATTTTCAATTAATTGAACCTTTCTAAGATCCCTCAAGCTGGAGGCTGGAGCATTGAGAGTTCAAAGTCTCTCTCTGATCTCAGGTCTTTAACTTTGTGTTCTAAATCTTTATTGTTTCCTCTTCTCTTACCGTTCCATGCCACACTATCATCTTTAAGATCCAATGCTTTAGATGACTAGCCCAACTGAAACCCTGCACATTGAATAGCAAGTAAACCCTTTCCCAACTCCATTTCCCAATGGTCTTGAATGTTCCCTGGAATATCTCTCCTCTGCCTAACTCCTCTTTGCTCACCCTTGTCTTATACTGAGCCCTTCTTTCCTGAAAACCAGCAACCAAACAAACAATCAAACAAACAAACTCTGAGCCTTATAACTAGCCTAACATCTTAATTTTGAGCTTCAAAGATATAAAACCTTGCTTATATAGAGATATCCCTCTCTAGACCTAGGAGGGCTAGATCCTGAGGTCTGAAAGTGGTTTTTATGTTGTCTCATCTTTTGGTCTTGCCAATCTGGCCAAAACATGGGAACCCCAACATAATGGCGACTCCGCTGGGGAGATTCTGAGTATTTTTCACCTACTACATCATAAGAACCTCAGAAACCTATAATCTCTGGTTAGGTTGGCAGTTAAACACTCCTATTCACAGATCAACCTCTATACCATTTGTTGTTTTTCTCCCACACTCTTAGACAGAGTCTCAAAGGCAGAAGCCTGATCTCATGCTCTTTCAGAGACACATCCGCATATATATCCAAATAATCTCTCGGTTAGAGTTTGCCGTTTTTTGGAAAATATCCTGGAAAGGATATCTCATGCTAATCGTGTGACAGCAGTACCTGAGAAGTATCCTAAACCCTCCACCCGGCGACCCATAACTCCTAAACGATTTAAAGACTCCATCAGATCATTAGGCCTGCTGATTATCTCGGGGTTCACATAAGACCTATCAGACCCGCATCCCATTACAACATTAGCTACAATAGAAGGAACAAGTAGGGTTAAGCTGCTTTGTTGGAAGATAGCGTTCTGGCTTTTAGAACCATTCACACAAGAGCTTATCCTAACCCAAACCCCCCTAAGATAGTTGACAACCCTGAGAGCATCCTCATGAGATCTCCTACACCTAATAAATCAACTATTTCTAGCCACATCCATAGAGCTAACTCTACACTAGAAGACCTTACAGCTCTACTAGTCCCACCTTTCGACCTAGACCTACCAAGTAGATTACTAAGAACTATGTCATTCAGTGTTCTAGACTAGCCAGGCCTTGAGCCTTCAGGTTCACCACCTCATAGTGG
Source organism: Pinus albicaulis (assembly GCA_034641835.2). NCBI lineage: Eukaryota > Viridiplantae > Streptophyta > Pinopsida > Pinales > Pinaceae > Pinus > Pinus albicaulis. The sequence goes on from CM076571.1 coordinate 21,304,976, forward strand.
TGAACACCTTTGGGATAGAAAAACCCCTCCATCCACAACCCCTGATATTCACTTCATTCAAAACTTGGGACTCAGTCATCCTAGATCTACTCATCAGTCTTCTGCTGATCATAATGTCCCTATCACCCATATACCAAATGCTCAAAATAACCCCTTACCTCCACAAAACATCATCATGGCAGCCTGGTATGCACCTCTGGTTTTACCCCAGGCTCTAGTACCCTTACTCAATTATTATCAATCAAAGATCCCACACTTCACTACAAAAGATTCCACCATAGCTCAACACCATGTAGATAGGATGGAAGATTCTTTTGACTACATGGAGATAGATGATGATACAGTCAAAATGAGAATTTTTTCCCAGAGCTTAGGAGGTGATGTGAAAAAATGGTTTAAAGGCCTACCTCCTAATAGTATCCAAGACCTTCCTGCCTTATACCAGATTTTCATAAACAAATGGGAAGTTAAGGTCAACCCTCTCCAAATACTAGCAGAATACAAGAATATTAAGAGAAATGTAGGGGAGAGTGTCCATGACTACTCTACAAGGTTTAATAGTGTTTATAACGCTCTTCCTCCGCACATGAAACCTCCCCAAGGTATGGTCCTAGTGAAATACCCTGAAGGCTTGGATGCTGATATGGCCTACCAGCTTAGGGAGAGGGATTACAACACATTGAAAGACATGCAAAAGGGAGCAGTGAGTGTAGAGGCTAATCTGATTGAGAAGAAAGCAAGATTGAGAGCTAAGAAAAGGGTAACATATAGAGATGACAATGTAGCTTCCACATCTGACCCCAATTATGACCGCATATCCAAAAACATGGAAAAGCTACAGAAAATGATGGAAAAAATGGCTTTCACAGTTAGAAATCAGAACAAAAACTAGAATCATGACTAGAACTAAAACTTTAGAAGAAACAACACCACTCCCAATAGAAAAAGAGAATCAGATCAACAAGTTATTCCCCCCTTTCAAGAGAACTTTCTTGATGAAGATGAGTGAATCATGGAAGAGTCTGAGGGGACCACCATAAATAGGTTTGAAATAGAAGATTCAATCCACAATTGTTACATAGAATAATATCAGCCCTCACTCTCATATTGGGATGAGGAAAGATTAGAATATGAGGATTATAGACTTGGATTTGAAGATGCCATCATGCAGGTCAGACAATAGGAAATTAGGAGCAAGAAAAGCCTAGATAATTCCAAACCCAAAGCTTCTGAGATTACCATCAAGAAAATACCTAAGAAATATTCTAAAGCAATTGTTGAACGTAAAAAATCAACAGCTGAGAGTTCTGGGAAGAAAAAAGAAAAGGACAACCAAAACACTGATAAACAAAGTCAACCAACTAGTAGCACTAGCACTGCAGTTAGTGCTCCTGATAAAATAGTTTCTAACACTGTGCATAGTGAGAATCAACCCACTGATTCTGCCACCAAGGTGGTGGCTAACAAAACAGAGTTAAACATTCCAAAGAGTCAGTCCACTTTCAATTTGGAGAGTGAGATTGCAAAAATTAAAATCTTTGTCCCTCTCTTTGAGCTAGCCACTCAGGATGTATATAAAGGAAATTTTTTGAAAGCATTAAATTTAGGTGAGAAAATTGACACTGTAAATCTGAGTGATGATCAACCAGCCCTTCTGTTTGGTCCAAAGATAGAAGGAAAGTTTCAGGAAGGGGTAGTGCCACCTTTTTATATCAGTCTTTATATCCATGAAAAGATCCTTCACAATGCAATGTATGATTCTGGGGCATCTCACAACCTAATGCCTAAGGTGGTTATGGAAAAACTAGGCCTAGAGATAACCCACCCCTATAAAGATTTATATTCATTTGACTCTAGCAGAGTAAAATGTCTGGGCCTAATCAAAGACCTGTGTGTAAGCCTTTAACCCAGATCCCTACAAAATGTACGGTCATGGATGTTGTGGTGGCAGATGTGCCACCCAAGTATGGCATGTTATTATCGAGATCATGGGGAGCCAAGCTGCAAGGAACAATGCAGATGGATGGGGCTTATGCCACAATTCTTGTTTTTAGCCAACTTAGAAGACTGTACAGGGAGCCACAAATGAAATTGTTGGTCAGCAGCCCCGAAAAACCTAAAAATTCGCCTTTATACTCTGTACACACGAATCTTGACTCCTTCATCCTTTGCAATGATTAATCTGTGGAGGTGTTAGGATTCAAAAACAAAGATACACACAATGAAACAGAGCCTATGGACTTTAACATAATGGCTACTGTAGACTCGGAGGAAAAAGACGTAGAAAACTTTGAACAGTGCACTGAAACAAAAACTCAGAGTAAACCAGAAATAGAATGCAGTCAACTGATTAGTTACTCTCTGCAAGCTCATACACCACATCAAGAAAAAAACAATGGTAAACCCGAGAACGAACCTTTATGGGAAATGAATTTCGATGGGTCATGCACCAAGAGAACTGTAGGAGTAGGAGTGTGGGTGCATAACACAGAGAGTGACTACATAGAAAGCCATGCATGTAACCTGCACTTCAAATGTACAAACAATATCGCAGAATATGAGGCTCTGATCCTAGGCTTAACTCTATTGAAAAAATTAGGAGCCCGTAGGATAACTGTGCATGGAGACTCTGAGCTGATCATTAAACAGGTGAATGGTGAATACACAGCAAAACATCCCAGGCTAAGAGCATACAGGAATGACACTCTGGATTTATTGAAAACCTTTCTAGAATACGAACTGGTGTTTGTCCCTAGGAGTCAGAATGCAATTGCAATTGGATTAGCCTGCGTGGCTAGTTCATATCACAAGCCTCCCAGTGACCAACATATCATCATTCAGACCAAATTCAGACCTGCAGTGCTAGATAATGAAAAATATTGGGAGGTCTTTGAGGGCGATAAACAGATTGAAGATTTCCTGGTAGGCGGGAATGAGTTTGAATTTTATGACTCAGACTCTACATCTGACAATAGCTGCCTAAGTGAAGAATCCTTAGATGAAGAAGAACCACCCTGTAACATAGAAATAACCACTTTGGACAAACAGATTGGAAATCCAAACAAAAAAATTGAAAACGCAGATAGTGAAGAAATATAGGTGCTGCAGGCCAAAGATAAGAACATACCTCGAGGTCTGGCACCTTTAGAGGACCTTTTTGACTTTTATGATGTATCAAGAAAGCCCACTATAGAACACTCAGATTCTAAGGTGGAGGAATGCAACATAGGCACTGAAAATAAACCCAAGATGATCAAATTGGCTAAGTCCCTGCCTGTGAACATGAAAAAGAAATACATCGACCTATTCAAGGAATTCATTGATGTGTTTTCTTGTAACTATGAGGACTTAAAGGCCTATGATGCTAACATCATACAGCACAAAATACCTTTGAAAGAGAATCAGAAGCCCTTCAGACAAAAACTTTACAGAATAAACCCAAAACAATTGCCTGCAGTGGAAAAAGAGATTAAGAAAATGTATGAGGTAGCCATAATTGTGCCTATGAGGTTCTCTGATTGGGTATCAAACCTAGTGGTTGTGAGAAAGAAAATAGGGGAGATCAGGCTTTGTATTGATTTCAGGAATCTTAATAGAGCCTCACTCAAAGACAATTACCCTTTGCCTAAAATGGAACACATCCTTCAGAGGGTAGTAGGCTCAAAAAGGATCTCCCTGCTAGATGGGTTTTCAGGTTACAACCAAGTTTTATTACTCCCATAAGACCAACTCAAGACTGCTTTTACCACTCCATGGGGCACTTTTATGTATGTAAAGATGCCTTTTGGACTAATGAACGTTGGTGCAACCTTCCAAAGAGAAATGGACATAGATTTTTCATATGAAACATGACACTTCACTTTCATCTATCTGGATGACATAATAGTCTATTCCAAGACTGAGGAAGAACACCTCTAACACCGGAGAAGAGTGTTTGAAAAATGTAGAAGGTTCGGTCTATCATTGAATCCTAAAAAGACTATATTTGGGCTACAAGAAGGGAAACTTCTTGGCCACATCATTTATGAGAAGGGGATTAGGATAGAGCCATAGAGAGTTGAGGGAACACTACAAATCACACACCCGAGAAACATCAAGGAGTTACAGTCCTTCATTGGGAAAAATAACTTCCTGAGGAGGTTTATTCACAACTTAGCTGAACACCTTAGGAATATGAAAACATGTTAAGGAAAGGTGTAGGATTTAAATGGAATGTTGAAGCTAAGAAATCTTTTGAATCAGTTAAACTTGCACTCACCCGGGCTCCTGTCCTAATCAGCCTAGATTTCTCAAAAGATATCCTGATATTTCAATTTGCCTCCGAGCATACAGTAGTTGCAGTTCTGCTACAGAAAAATCTAGAGGGAATCGAACAACCCATTTCTTTCTTCAGCAAAGCACTCAGAGATGCACCCTTGAAACACAACATAATGGAAAAACAGGCCTAGGCTTTGGTTAAGGCCTTGAAAGAATTTAGGGTGTACATACTGCATTCCCACACCATAGCCTATGTGCCAAATATAATGGTTAAAGACATCTTGTCCCAAGACATAGATGGGAAGAGGGGAAAATGGATTGCTGTGATCTTAGAGTATGACCTTGAGATAAAACCCACCAAACTGATTAAAGGTCAGGGCTTAGCTCAACTAATGGCTGAATCAAATCTACAAGCCCTTGACATTAACATGGTAGATGCCTTGAATGAGCAGCAGGGATTGCCTGATCCCACTGTTGAGGAGAAGTTTCAGAGCTCTCCTTGGTATTCAGACATTCTGTATGTGCTTACTCACCTCAATGCCCCTCCTGAACTATCAAAGACCAAGACCAGATTCTTAAAGCTAAAAGCTAGAAGCTATTGCATAATGAATGAATGTTTATACTAAAAAAATGCAAATGGCCTATTGCTTAAATGTTTGGTCCTCATCTGTTGTCTGCACTGACAAAACCCTATTTCTATAATATTGTCTTTGTGATTCTGTTATATCTATTATGGTAATTATTGATCTGTTTAAGCCTTTGATGTGTTGTGATTTGGATCGGCTTCTATGTTGTTTATCTATGCTAAAGTGATAACACTTATGTGGTATTATGTTTACATTTGTGCAGTCTCTGTGCGCGCATTTGTTTAGGTTTGTTGTGGGCTTTTGCGAGGGGCCACTCATCAATCCCTCCCTTAGGGTGCGGAAACCCGGTTCCAACACCCCCTCATACTGCTTCGGGTGAGACTTTTTTCTACGCGATAAAATCATTACCGAAAGGGTAGTAGTTAGAGGGTTTTTTGGTTTACCTATAACTCTGAACCTGGGTCAGGACCCCTTAAGCCAATAGTAGGTAAATTAAAATTAAGAACTAGCAACAATGCCAACTACAGAACTTGCACCAATACCATCATTAGAAACATTTTCAGCGAATACACATAGCTAATACATAAAAACATCACCCCCATAATAAATGTAGCAAGAAGTAGGGACAATTTTGAGTGCTTGGTGACGACTACGAGGATGTCGACGACCCAGTTGCATCGAGCTTTCGAAACTCACAAGCGCCATAGCATAAGCATCTTTGCGCTATAGTGGAGGCCATGGCTCAGGTACTTCTAGACGAGAAACTTCCGCCTTCCGCTTGAGCCTGAACCAAATTTGTTTGTAAATAAATATTGTTACATAGAGCTAGATCCTTACATGGTTTCTTCCCAAAACACAAAAACCAAACTGACTCAGCTCCTTTTGCCTTGACTAATTCAGTTCGAATGCATTACAGTCAACTCTAAGGCCTTTTTTTCTTTATAAGGTCTCATGTTTTTCTTTACTCATTCTTCCTATCAGACTCATTTGTTTTTTTTGTGGGTAGTTTTTTTCTCTGTTTTCTTGAGTATCTTTGTTGTTTTCTTGCTCCTAATATGTTCTTTTTAAAAATCTTACTGCAATGTTTTTATTTGTTTTTGGTTGTATCCTTTTGTTTTGATTGATAATGGAAGATTTTTTTTTTTTTTGAAATACCAAAAATGAAATTAGGAAACTTATTTTTTACCATGGCACACTACTATTACCCTAATTTCTTCAAAGTTCTCTTTTCATGTAAGATAAATTATGAATATAATTTAAAGAATTTAAATTAAATAGGTAAAACTAAAAATGAATATTGAAGATCATATGAAGGGTAGATTAAAAATAACATCGTCATACAAAAATTTCATGAGGGGTAGGGTGATCCTTGAAATTTAACCCCCGCATATATCCATAACATACTAATCAAAAGCATAGATGGCTCATGGTATTGATAAACCATGGTATTAGCCATGGTATGATGATTTTCTTCCCTCCTCTCCCTCCCTCTCTCTATCTTTATTTTATTAATTAAATTTAAAGATGCTTATGTAATCATCAATTTAATTTATATGCTAAAATGTATGTTAATTTATAAGCAGTATTTATATGTTATATATTTTAATGTTTCGTGTATATTAGAATTTAAAGATAGTTATGCAACCATTATTGTATTTTAATTTATATGGTAAAAATGATTATTATTTATATGCTATATATTTTTATGTGATATGTGTATTATATTTTCTTTTATCTTAAAAAAACTATTAGTAATTTTATTAATAAAAAACAAAATTACAATATAAAAAAATTGAATTTAAAAATACCTCATATTGCAAATATCACACCTAACACTCACCCATCTATCCTAACGCTCACCACCTCTAGATGCAATGATTAACATTCAATAATGCATATTCAAACAAGAAATATATTGACCAAAATCGTGATTAAAAAATTGCAAGCTAATAAATCTATTATTTTCTTAATATATATTTAGACGGCAAACAAACATTGATCAAAGAGAAAAATCAACAATATAACATTTATTATTCTTAAATAAAAAATAATCTCTATTTTAAAAAAGATAAAATATAATAAATGTATTTAAAATAGAAAATTCTAATTAAAAAAATCCAAATAACATAACACATTGCCCAATAAAATATGAGAAAAAATTATATATTAATGGCTGAGTTTTAGTTTTAGAAATCTAAATAATTAGATATCCAACGTATATGTATTATTAAATGGGTATAAAATTATAGAATATCTTTCTAAACGTAAATAAATTATAAATTAAAATAAATTTTTTAATTTATAATAGTTTTTTTAAGTATTAAATAATTAAAAAATACATATTTAAATTAATTAAACATTAAATGTTTATTTTTTAATATTTTATGATTTAAGAACTTCTAATTAAGATATCAAAATTATTTAGATTACATAAATTTTTTTAGATATATGTTCAACTACCCAAGTATCCTTCAACATTTTTACCAAAGAAAACCAAAAAAGTCAAACATATCGTAATCAGCATTTTTACCAAAGAAAACCCAAAAGGTCAAACATATCAAGAATAGTAATCACAAGTAACTACTAAATTAAACTATGTTTCACGCAATGCATTGATGCACTTCTTGATCCGTCGGATGTGGGACACTTACCCATCAGGCATAAGTGTAATTCTACCATTATACAAAATCTCTCTCTCCCCCATCACACAAACTCTCTTTCTCCACCATCCAATGTTGTGAATATCTCTCTCTCTCCTTCTCGCTCTCCCTCTCTGTAGCCCATCCATATAAAAGTATTCTCATTTTTAATTTATTAAAACCTCCATTTTTTTATTAAAACCCGTTTTAATTTCTTTGGGAATATTTTTAGTAGTAGTGAGGATGAAGGGTTTATATATACCTAAAAGTAGTTATAACTTTTTCTCTTTCATATTTAATTAAAAATTTTATAAAATTAAATTAAAATAAAGTATTTATAGTTTTTTTAAAATTTTGAAATAAGTTATGATTCTTGGGTATGTGGTATTGATAAGCCATGGTATGAGTCCATGGTATTGTAACATAATAATTAAAAGCCTAGATCCATAACATAATACTCAAAATCATAGATGGCCCATGTTATTGATAAACCATGGTATTAGCCCAAGGTATTATGATTTTCTTCTCTCCTCTCCATCTCTCTATCTTTTTCTTATTACTTAAATTTAAAGATGGTTATGCAATCATTATTTTAATCTATATAATAAAATGGATGCTAATTTATAAATGCTATTTATATGTTATAGATTTTAAAGTGATATGTATATTATAACTTAAAGATGATTATCCAATCATTGTTTTAATTTATATGGTAAAAAGATGTTAATTTAAAATTACTATTTATATGTTATATATTTAAATGTGATATGTATATTATATTTTTTTTTATCTAAAAAATAGTTAGTAATTTTATTAATAAAAATCAAAGTTACAATATCTCACATCTCAGATATCACCCCTAACACTCACTCATCTAACTCACATATCACCCCTAACACTCACTCATCTAACATTGATACTCACACTCACCCATCTAACCCCATCCACCCTAAAATCTTGTAGCTCTCAACACAATGATTAACGTTCAATATGCATAATCAAACAAGAAATATATTGACCAAAATCATGATTAAGGAGTTGCAAGCAAATAAATCTATTATTTCCTTAATATATATTTAGAGTACAAACAAACATTGATCAAAGAGAAAAATCAATAATATAATATTTATTATATTTAAATAAAAAATAATATCTCTATTTAAAAATTTTTAAATAATGTATTTGAGAAATGTTATCAAGATATCAAAATTATTCAAACCACATAGAATTTTTAGATATATCCTCAACTACCGAAGTTTCCTTCAGCGCTTTTACCAAAGAAAACCCAAAAGGTCAAACATATCAAGAATAGTAATCACAAGTAATTACTAAATTAGCTTATGTTTCACGCAATGCATTGATGCACTTCTTGATCCGTGGGATGTGGGACACTTACCCATCAAGCATAAGTGTAATTCTACGTTTTGCTTAAAGCACGTGAGCCTTGTGGGCAGGTCGGCTCTTCATTATATATTAAATACGGCTGGTTTATCACGATATTTATAATGCTCGGGTATTGTGTTGATTACCATCATCGTTGATTAGCATTGTGACTTATATTGTTTGGTGTCGAGTTTGGGCTGTGACTTACATTGGTGCGAGTTTCTGGCTTATTACAGCATAATGTCGTATTCAAAGGATTCTCACTACAGCGAGGTATTGGGTAACTCATATTTATTTTAATAAATGACATGACATCACCAATTGATCTAGGAAGTCTACTCATTTCAGAATTGTTTGAGCTCAACGACTATTATTTTTTCATCATAAGCCAACTATAACGAGGTACTAACGGTCTATGCCACTATTTTTCATGCTTAGGTTGCTCGTTTGGCTTCCAAAAATGGTAATGATATCCTGGCTATGTACACGTTATTTAGCAGTTTGGATGTGAATGATGATATGACCAGAAATTTTGGTCTCGGAGAACTGTATCAAAAGGTACTGAAGAATTTATATTTCTGTTTACGTTAGAGCAGAGTAAATGACATTTAATTGAAATCTCTATTGTATTGCAGAGCTTTAACACTAACTTTTGAATTCATGTTTGAGAAAGATGGGATTACTTTATAGCAGAATTATGATATGGAGTTATGAGGTTGATGAAGTCATTTTTGTTTCAGAATTGTCATGATTATGAACTCCTTAGAAGCACGCCAAATATGGAATTTAGGAAGAAGTTCTGCATCCAATTTGTTCGATTGGTTTATAGTTTGTCAAATTTCCAAAGGTAATAGACGTGGGCTTTTTATTGGTTTCAAATTCCCCTAATATTAATTCTATTGGAAAATTTCTTTGACTACATTGATAATTATTGTATGCCTTGTGATAAATCAGCTTGGAGGGTTTAGATGAAGAGTGGTCTTCGGTGGCGAATAGTATCGAAGAATTCGTGACATCAAAGAGCACAACAGAATCAGACGTATTGCGAATCATTTCGATTTTAATATTTGTTGTTCATTTTCATAAGAGGATGGCAGTGCAACCTGGATTCCACACAAATGCGGTTTTAGTTGCATTTGAATTTGCGGCGCGCCTCTTGCAAATATGTGCATCTGTCAATGACGTCTTTTCAACGGCTTTGTTGCCTGCTTTACTAGCTTTTGTAGAGTGGTATGTGTACAGCCCTGACATGATTACAGAGAAAGTTGAAGCTTCTGTCGTTATAAACCAGGATGAAGGAGAGTCGATAAGCAGGGCAAGATTGATGTTCTGGAGATGCTGTCAAAATTTTCTATCGACCACCTTGTCAGGAAAAAACATGCAGGGCCACGGTGGTATCTTGAGTTCTTGCAGAAATAACGGTGAATTAGTGGATCGTGTTGCCCTATGGGAGGATAGAGTGCTTCAAGTATACGCTCCGTTTGATCCAGTTCACCGTATGCTGAATTTGACAAGATCGCTTTCGTGCGGAGCTGAAGAAAACAAGAATCGTATGGCAAGAATAATCGATGCCGTTCGAAAGGCTGTGCCACCGAATTTTGAAACATCACAATTACAAGGTGATCCAAAAAGAAAAGAAAGTAATCAAACAGGGGATGTACAGAGCAGTTCTACTGGACCTTCTGGTACGAAGGACTAGAGTCGATTTTAGGTGTTATTTAACTAGATTAGATTTAAGTTGTTAGTTGAGAATTGACATGAATTAATTAGGAGGATTATGAACTAGTTAATGTTAAATATTTGCGATATGTCTTATGATATGAGATTCTACTGGACCTTCTGGTACGAAGGACTAGAGTTGATATATGAGATTCTACTCGACCTTCTGGTACGTAGGACTGGAGTCTATTTTAGGTGTTATTCAATTAGATTTAAGTTTGTTGGTTGAGAATTGATATTAATTATGAGGATTATGAACTATCTAATGTTAAATATTCTGATATGTTTAATGATATGAGAATATTTAAATGTACTTGAAATAAGGATTTGGTATCCAAAAAAATGTGCGAGGACGGATTCTCGTTGATTCTAGGTATTATTCAACTAGCTTTAATTTACGTAGTGACAATTGATAGCAATTAGAAGGGTTATCAATAGTAGTTAATGTTAACTATTTATGGTTAGTGGTAAATGTATTGAGTGGTAATTTTGATTTTTATTAAGGGTAAATGTATTTAGCTTTTTTTCTTTGAAGTTTGATATCTTTTAATGGTAAAATTCCCGTTAATATTATTATAGGACAAATATTCGATTATATTGTTTTGTAATAAAGTATGGTTTGTAAAGTAGGTTTTTAGTAGTTAATGTTAAATATTTGTGATTAGTGGTAATTTTGATATCTATTAATGGTAAATATACTTGATTATTATTATATAGGATAAGTATTGGATTATGAGAAAATATTCATACACATTATTATTAAATTGGACAAGTGTGGATTATATTGTTTTGTAATAAAGTATGGTTTTTTGAAGTGATTAATGAATATTAGGTTGTGTTCCTTCATATAAAGGATTTTTTTTTCTCAATAATTTTTGTTTAAGTTTGATATCTTTTAATGGTAAATCCACATTATTATTATTATAGGACAATTATTGGATTATATTGTTTTGTAAGAAAGTATGGTTTGTAAAGTGATTTTTTAGTAGTTAATGTTAAATGTTTGTGGTTAGTGGTAAATGTATTTAGTAGTAATTTTGATATTTAATAATGGTAAATACACATGATTATTATTATATATATAAGTATTGGATTATATTGTTTTGTAATAAAGTATTGTTTGTAAGATGACTTCTTTTATAATGAGTAATGGGTAGTGTTTCTTAGTTTTTTTTTATTGGCAGTGGAAAATGTATTTTTTGTTTTTCTTCAAAGTGTTTCCATGAATTATTTTTTATAACTAGAAGAATGTTTGGTAGTGTTATTCTATTTTAAGGTTTTTTTTTTTTTTCTCTCAATATTTTTGGTATTGTTAATTATAAATGTATTCAATGTTTCTCTTTCAAGTTTAGTGTTTGTAAATAGTTACATGTATTATACTAATTTGGTTGATATTGCAGATGAGATATCCTCCCATTCACTATACTCAGATATGTCGATTATGTTATATCTGGATAATGGTTAAATTGATGTTATGTTGATGCGATTATGATTATACATGTATGATGCTAATCTAGTTGATCTTGCAGATGAGATATCCTCCCATCAACTATACTCAAGTATGTTGACTCAATGATCCCTCCCCATCCTTCTACCTATGCCAGGATCCACGCACGTAGCCAAAGCTCTTCCAGAATCCGTAAGTCTCTGTCATGATGACATTGAATAGATCCAATCTACAAATTACGACCATATTCCTTTCCATTGCCAAAAAATCCACAAGCATGGCCATATTTACAGAGATTTCCCTCTCAATATACCCCCGAAGCCCTACCCTTCCACTGAGACCTTTGACCCTAATGGCTTCGCTAAGGTTTCCTCTCGCAAAATACATGCACTCCTTAGCCATGCTTTAGCACTCATTTCGTCACAATTATCCTTTACTTTTTTTGACGACTTGGGAATCCAATCAAGTCCTTGGATACTACAGTTCATGTGACAATATTCAGTGGCTTCAACCGCATCAACTTGACCAATTTCACCTACTACAAGTGGATTGTGCCTTTTTCACCTAATAATTGCTTATAACTCATATTATGCCACTCATGTCCAAGCTCAACTTGTCCCACTTAAATAGTTACCAATACAAGGATCACATGATCTAGCCATGGCCATATAAAAACTAAGAAACATAGCTTACACAGACAATATTTCACATGTATGTTCAGTTCATTTAAACAATAGAACATTAAATGATAGTTTGCAAGAGCCACAAGATGCACAATGCACACAAGATATAAGTTGACACAAGACAATTTCCCCAAAAATTATACACAACAATGTACAATATGCAATTATCTAGAATATTTTAAATCATGAACATGTAGCCAAAGTGTGGCACATCTCATATAAAAAAAAAAGCTAAAGGAAAACCAATGTTGTGCGTAGCACAAAGTGATCTCCCTTTGTCTAAAATTACTATGTTGAGCCCTGTATAATAACTGTATGCTTCCATCTTATAGATCCTATTTTGAACTTCTCCTAACTCACTTCGTCCTTAGCACATTTGAATTCTTTGGAACTCCCTGGCACACACTCTTATTCGTTCCTTTCTATGCATTTTGACCTATTTATCCTTTCATATGACTCGACACTCCCTAACACTCTAGTTCAAAATTCATTGATATTGTTCGACATGTGTTATCATGCCTTTTTTTCCTTTGCAAGCCCTGACCCTCCCTAGATATCATTCCCTCACAACTACCCTTACTTAATTTGCAACTTGGGAAACCAACCAAACCCTCGCTTGACTACAAGAGATTGAACAAGTTACGGTTACTACAAGTAGACTATGTTGTTGAATTGTGTAGCTTGGGAGGTACTCCACAAGCATAGTGAGATGGATTTGTGTGAGTTTGGTCACAAAAGGATTTGTAGGCTATGAAGCCAAGAAAAGGTATTTTGGACCCAAGACGAGGTTTAAATTCTAAAAGAAAATTAAAAAGGAAAATTAATATTTCCTAAGGTCTAAGTGGATAAAACCTGTAATTTCTAGAGGGTAACTAATAGGTCTAGGAAAAGCTATTTAAGGAGGCCTTAGGATGAAGGAAAGAACATCAAGTGGAAAGGATCTCCTTTGATCAAGGGGGTGAAGAGAGATGTAGTCCTAGAGAGACCATGATCATTAGCATGTCTAGCATTCATTAATATGTATCGATATGCTTTGGCATGATTTAATATTAAAGTTATTTGAGATTGATTATTGGAAAGTAGAAGAGAAGTAATAGAGGATGATTTGGCACTTATAATGCACTAACACTTGGAACTTGGCACTTATTTCCACCTAGTGTTGGTGTGCATAATATGTCCCTCCAAGAAAATGTAAATTGATGACTTATTAGGCCTATGATGTGTTCATTTCCTTTTAGTTTAACTTGTTTATCCTTTTTTTTGCCTTGATAGTCCCTTGTATGTATTGTCCCACCCTTGCACATTTTTCCATGCCTTAGCACTTGACACATCTTAGAATATTTGACATGCCTTCGAACTATCTGGCACATGTTAGCATTCCCTAGCATTAATGCACACTCATCCCTCAAAACTAGCCTTACATTTTAACACGACTTGGGAACTCGATAAATTCCTTAGCTATTGCAGTTCATGTCACGATATTGGTCTACTTTAGCCATAAAAACTTGATCTATTGCACTTACTACAAGTAGATTGTTCCTTGTTCACCTAATAACTTCATATACCTCATCTTAGGCCACTCATGTCTAAGTTGAACTTTACCCACTTAAGAACTTACTAAGACAAGGATCACATCTATCCATGGTCTTTAAAAAACTAAGCAACATATATTACATAGGCAATATTTCAGATGTATTTCTAGTTCATATAAACAATAGAGCATTAAATGAGAGTTTGCAAGAACCACAAGATACATAAGGAAAACAAGATATAAGTTGGCACAAGCTGAGTGCCCCAAAAATTATACACAACAATGTACAATATGCAATTTTATAAAACAGTTTAAAACATTAGCATTCGGCCAAAGTGTGCCACATGTCATATAAAAATAATAGATAGAAAGAAAAATTGCATTGTGCCCAACATAGAGCCTCCCTTTGTCTAAAATTTATTTTTCTAGTGCCTTATCGCAATCGTAGGCTTGCTTCTTGCAAATCCTATTATGACTTCTTCTAACACACTTCATCCTTGGCACACCTGACTTCATTGACACTCCTTGGCACACACTCTTATTTGTTCATTTCCATGCATTTTGACCTAGTTCTCCCTTGTGATGCCTCAACACTCCTTAACACTCTCACCATGCATTTAAATTTTATAGCATGTGTTAGCACACATTTTCATTCCTTGGCATGCCCAAACCCCCCCTAATTATGATTCCCTTACAACTACCCTTACTTAATTTTCAACTTGGGAACCCAACCAAGTCCTCGCTTGACTATAGGAGCCTGACCAAGTTACAATTACTACAACTAGACTATGTTGTTAAATTGTGTATTTTGGGAGGTACTCCACGTGCCTAGTAACATGGGTTTGTGTGAGTATGACCATAAAATTATTTGTGGGAAAATAACCCAAGGATAGGGGCTTTGGACCTGATATGGGTTTTAAAATCTAAAAGAAAATTAAAAAGAAAAAATAGTATTTCCTAAGGTCTGAATGGGTAAATTTTGTAAGTTATAGAGCATTCTTAAGAGGCATGGATAGAAAAATATATTCAAGGAGGCCTTCGTATGAAGGCAAGGACATCAAGTGAGAAGGAGATCATTTGATCAAGCATGCTAGGAGAGATGTAGTCCTAAAGTAGGTCGAGTTAGTGTTCTGAGTAAGTGTTGCTAAAGGGAGGCCATGATCATCCACTAAGAGTGAGATCATCATGTGATGGATCAAAAGAACTTCACATATCTTAATGGGTTTAAGATAGGAAGTAGGATGGAATATTGTTGGTTCTCTTATGGTAGATCAAGCTCAAGAGAGGCAGCTCTTGATAATTTGGGCATGTGATTTCAGTGGTGTTTCTGTGTGAAGGCCACATCAAATTTTGAAATAGTATAGGGGTTTGAGACCATACATTGTGGTGGTTAGTGGGTTGCAATGTTTGTGATAAATACCAACACAAATGGTGGAGGGTCTACACTAGAATTTAGGGCCATAACACAAGTAGTCATAGGCGTAATATTGACTAAGGTAATCATAGTTTGAAGGTAAAAGAGATCTAAAGTTTTGGTCAAGATTCAGTCACATAAATGTCCAGAATATATGGATCCATATGTGCTAGGCCGAGTCTCTTACGAGGAAAGAGTTGTCGTTTTTTCTATTGGTGGATAGGGTTTGTTCTAAAGAAAATAAAATAGAAGTATAATCCATATTTAGGGATGTTTCGTAGCATGTTCAATCCATAATTTATGCCATTAAGACAATGACAGATCTGCATAGAAGAAGAGGGGTTGTGACCCTTAGAGAGAGGTTGATCTCTGCAATATATACAACAAATTTGGAAGATGGTTTGCAGAAGTATGTGCGGAGATATAAAATCCAAAGGAAGGTGGAACCTGAGTAGAAGATGGAGAAAAAAATTGTGCCATATGAGGAGTAGATTGACATGAAGAGGAATTTATTTTTGTGGACTATCCATAGATTTCTAGAAAGAGATATGAATCAAGATATAAGCAGTTAGTCAATGGACTATTATTGGATGATTTTTTACCCTAGTTCATTCGTCTACAAATTGTTAGAAGGATGATAAGATTAGTAGTTCATATTTTTTCATAGATTGGACAACAAAGAAATTGGTACATGAGAATATTGATTTTGAGAGGACTCAAATAACTATTAGGTGGCATATTTGAAGAGCCCTATATGAGGGTTGTGTTATGGGCATTAGATCAATAAAATAATTTTCTGTGGTTGGGAAAATTGTTGGAAATCCAAGTACAATTAGAGGGTTTCTAGGTGACTATTAAATAATAGCTCTAAGTCCTGTACTTGTGAAGGAAGACAATATGGATAGAAGGGTAGGCATATTGGGCCTAAGGACATGCAGACTTTGAAGGACTAAAGTAGCAGTCAAGTGGGCTAGCCAACTAGCCCTATTTTACTGTATTGTAGAGGATTGCATCATTGAGAAAACACGAAACCTCCATATCCTTGGACTTGTCATATTGGAGTAGCAGTATGGAAAAATTGGGTAGACCAAAGAGTTTTTCACAATGAAGTTGTGAACAACTGAAATAAAACCCTAAGTGTTGCAAACCTTAAAGGAAAAAAGAGGTAGATAGAGGGAAAAGTTTTTTGAGATGAGTTAAGTAACCTAAATGAGTTGAGTTCATTTATAGAGGTAGATTGAGGAGTTGCATAATGGGAGGAAAGAGGACCTACCAGATGTATTCAAGACATATGGATTGAAATATCTATATGTGGCCACCATCAAAAAGTGGGCCAAGTTTTGTCTTGTTCAAGGTAGATTGGTTGTCAAAGGAGTAACACCAAGCCCTAGTTGTATTCCTTGTATCAATGTGATTGTAAGGGGCTATGATCCCTGGTATGAGAGATATATCCTATTCTATTATAGTTTGTAATTTAATGAAGAACAGTTTGAAAAAGTTAAAATTTTTCAAGTGTTGATCCCTTGATGTGTGTAGATTTCGTTGTGCAAAGCAGATGCATTGCGGCACTTGAGTGTGTTTTCATCAATGATTCTAAGACCAAACCCAGATTCTCATGTGTCGTGGAAATTCAACATATGCATTGTTCACCTAAGAACTAAATTTAGTTCATCTTAGACTACTCATGTCCAATCTCAACTAATCCCACTTAAAAAGTTACAAAGAAAAGGCTCATCACATCCACCTATGGTCGTAAAACAACTAAGAAACATGATTTACATCTTGACATACCATAACACTTGACATGTCTTGAATGCCTTGGCATTATGTGGCATGTGCTACCATCAACTACATTCCTTGAAATTATTTTACATTATCTAACACACCTTAGCACTTCCTGACGTGCCTTGGTAGTTTAACATACCTTGGCACTTCCTAGCATATAACCTTGTCACTCCCTCCTTAACACACATAGAACTCACTAACACTCCTTATCACACTCCCTTATTCATTTATTTCCACACATTTTTATCTAGTGCTTCCTTGTATTTACCTGACACTCCCTAACACTCCCTAGCACACATTGACAAACCCTAACACTTGGCTCATCTTCGCATGCTACCCTAGCACTCTAGTATTCCTTGCCACTACCTAGCATACCTTGTCGCTCTCTCGTTAGGACACCTAGAGCTCATTGAAACTCCTAGTCACAAACTTTTATTCATTCATTTCCATGCATTTTTACCTAGTTCTCCCTTGTGTTTCCATAACTTACTTAACACTCCTTCCCACGTGTTGGTACACCATAGCACCTAAGACATCTTGGCATGTCACCTTGGCCTCTAGCATGCCTTAACACTGCCTAGCATACCTTGTCACTCCCTCCTTAGCACAGCTGGAACTAATTGACACTTCCAATAAAAAACTCTTATTTGATCATTTCCATGCATCTTGATGTAGTGCTCCCTTGTGTTTCCCTGTAACTCCTAGTTAACACTTCCGTGCACGGGTTGGCACATCTTGGCCGCATGCCGCCCTAGCACTCTAGCATTCCTTATCACTGCCAATCATGCCTATTCACACCTCCTTAGCACACTTGGAACTCATTGAAAATCCTTGTTACAGATTCTTATTCATTCATTTCCATGCATTATTACATAGTGATCCCTTTTTGTTTCTCTAACACTCCCTAACACTCCTTGGCACACATTGGCATACCCTGGAACTTGGCACATCTTGGCATGATTTCCTTGCACTCTATCATGCCTTGGAATTGCCTAGCATACCTTTTTACTCCCTCCTTATCACACCTATAATTTTCTAACACTCCCTATCACACACTCTTATTCAATCACTTCAATGCAATTGAAACTAGTCCTCCATTACAGTATATTGGAATTAAGTAACATGCTTCCAAATTTCTAGCATGAGTTAACAATGCCTAGGATTCCCTACACATTAGCATGTTGTGTTGTCATGCTGCTTGTAGATAAACCAAGTCATTAAAAAAATAGTATTGTGTCCTAGCACGAAGTCTCCCTTTGTTTGAAAATGTTTTATCCTATTTTATTGCAATAATAGGTTTGCCTCTGTAGAGTCATATTATGAAATTATCCTAACACACTTCATCCATGGGACACCTAGAATTCCTTGGCATTCCCTCACAAACACTCTTATTAATTCGTTTCCATACGGTTTGAACTAGTTCTCCTTGTGATGCCCTGCCTCTCCCAAACACTCCTCGTCATTCATTAACACTAAATGGCATGTCTTACCACACATTTTAATTCCTTGGGACACCCTTGAACTCCTTAACTATCGTTTCCTCATGACTACCCTTACTGTATTTAGACTTGGGAACCCAATCAAGTCCTGCCTCGGCTACAACAACTTGACCAAGTTTCATTTACTACAACTATACTATGCCTTGTTCAACTAAGAATGGATTGTAACGAATTATAGGATACTGATGGAAAATATTAACTCATCCCACTTAACACGTTACCAATTCAAGGCTCGTGTCCAATCGTGGCCATAAAAAATCTGAGAAACATAGTTTACATCTTGACATGCCATAACACCTGGAACGTCTAACAATCCTTTGGCACTATGTGGCACATTTTAGCATCCCTTGCATTCCTTGATATGCTTTGGAACTCCCTAACACAGCCTACCATTCCTTCACATGCCCTGGATCTCTAGCATGCCTTAGCATTGCCTATCATATAACCTTGTCATTTCATCCTTATCACAGTTGGAAATTGTTGACACTCTCTATCACACACTCTATATTCATTCATTTCCATGAATTTTGAACTAGTTCTCCCTTATATTTCCTTGGTACTCCCTAACACTCCCTGACACACATTGGCACACCCTCTAACTTGCCACAATTGGCATGTCGCCCTGACACTATCATTCCTTAGCACTACCTAACATACATTTTCATTCCCTCCTTAGCACACCTAGAATTTTCTAACAATCCATGTCACACACTCTTATTCATTAATTTCCATGCATTTAAAACTATTCTTCCCTTGTTTTCCCCTAGAATTCTATAACACTCCCTGACATATATTGGAACACCCTAGCACCTGGCACATCTTGGCATGTTTCCCTAACCTCTAACATACCTTAGCACTACCTAGCATACATTTTCACTCCCTCCTTAGCACACTTGGAACTTATTGATACTTCCTGTCAGATTATCTTAATTTTTCATTTGCATGCATTATTTTCACCTAGTGCTCCCTTGTGTGTTGCTATGACTCCCTAACACTTCCTAGAATGTGTTGGCACACCTTGGCACCGGGCACATCTTGGCCACATGCCACTCTGGCAAACTAGCATGACTTAGCACTGCCTAACATAACATGTCACTCCCTCCTTAACACACCTGGAACTCGTTGATACTTCCTGTCACACACTCTTATTCATTCATTTCCATGCATTTTTACATAGTTCTCCCTTTTGTTTCCTTGGAACTCGCTAACACTCAACACACATTGGCACTTGGCACATATTAGTATCCTTGTATGCTTTCCTAGCACTCTAGCATGCCTTAGAAATATCTATCATACCTTAACACTCCCTCCTTAGCAAACCTGGAACTCCATAGAATGCCCTATAACTCCCTGACAAATATTGGTTCTTGGCACTTAGTGGCACTTGAAAATTCCTGCCATGTTTTTGGATGCCCTGGAATTCCTTGGCATGGTTTAATGTAAAGTTTATTTGAGATCAATTATTCACAATTAATAAAGAAGTAATAAAATATGATTTGGAATTTAAGACACACTAAAAATTAGCCCTTGCCATGTATTTTCACTAGTGTTGGTATGCCTATAATACCTCTCTTGAAAAGGTAAGGTCATGAATTATTAACCCTCATATGTGTTCATTTATTTCATTTTAACTTGGTGTTCCATTTTGTCACCTTACACCCCTTGATACGCGTTCGCATACCATAACAGTTGGCACATATAATCATGCCTTAACACATGGCATGTCTTGGCATGCATTGGCATGCCTTCGCATTATCTGGCACATGTTAGCACAACCTAGCACTTCTTTAAATGCCATAGCATTTTGTAGCATGCCTTGTCACTCCCCCCTTGGCATCCCTGACACTCGCTGACACTCCCCAACACACCCTCTTATTCATTCATTTCCATTCATTTTCACTCAATGATTTATGTTTTATGGGGTGCATGTCTATAAAGAGTTCCTATAAGAGAATAAAAAAATGATCACACCATTACTAACATAAGTAATTTCGATATTCTACTTGAATGGAATTAGGAAACTACACAAGAGATTTTGAGAATGACATTTTTAGGGTTTTCGTTATGGTGTGGGACTGGTAGGAAGTGAGTGGTCAATACAGTGTGTGAATGCTTAGAATATATTCTCACTCCCTCCTTGGCATGATAGCTAGCACTAATTACCACTCCCTAACACACCCTCATATTCATTCACTTCCACGAATTTTGACCTAGTGCTCCCTTGTGGTGTCCTAGTACTCCCTAACACTCCTGAACATGCATTGACACTCTCTATTTAGCACATTTTGACATGCCCTGCCACTTCATAGCATGCATAAAACTCCCTAACACACATTATCTCTTGGAACATGTTAACACTTGGAAAGTCTTAGCTTGCATGACATGCATTGAGATGACTTGGTATGCTTTGGCATGGTTTAATATTAAATTTATTTGGGATCAATTATTGGAAAGTAGATGAGAAGAAATAGAGGAAGATTTGGCATGAAGAATGCACTAATACTTGGCACTTGGCACTTATTCACACCTAGTGTTGGTGTGCCTAGCATGACCCACACGCAAAAGGTAAATTCATGATGAATTAACCCTGTTATCTGTTCATCTCATTATAGTTTAACTTGTTTCTGTATTTTGTTTCCTTGACCATCCCTAACATGCATTGTCACACCCTTGCACATATTGGCACATTGACTTAAAAATTGGAACATATTAGCATTTTTTACATGCCTTCACACTATTTGTCACATATTATCATTCCCAAGCATGCCTTGGCACTCATGCACTGACAAATAGCCTTACTTGGGAACCTTACATTAGCCAAAACACCTTGACACTGCCTAGCTGTCATACCCTCATAGATAGCCTTAATTTTTTTGCAAAATGGGAACCCAACCAAGTCATTAACAAAACAATATTGTGCCCAACCCAAATTTTCCCTTTCTCTTAAATTAATTCTTCCACACCTTATCACAACCATAGGCTTCCCTCTTGCAAGTCTTATTCTGAACTTGTATAATTGTATTTGTATAATTTCTTGATGACCCAATGAATGAAGTAATGTCTAAATAAGAAAACATATATAATAAATTATCATGTTAAGAAATTATATTATGTATTTTTATTTCAACATTGTATTAGAGTTAGGAACAAGGTTCAAATTTGTCTCTAAAATCTAGTCAATATTATGAAGGACATATTCACCAGTAGTCGAGCTTGTAAGAATAGCTTTCTATGTTTGGAAACAGACTTCCTATTGAAAATAAGACCTAAGGTAAGTATAAAATTATCTCTATTCTATTGGGTCAGAATATATCTGTTATAAGAGAAGGACCAAGGGTCTTGGTTTATTACTAAAAGCCTCAAACAGGCCGAGATTAGGAAAATCCTAATTTTGGGAACAAATATGAATTTAAGACAATATGATCGAGTTTGACGATTTTTCACTCGAGTTTCTTGCTAGTTCGGCTTTGTTAGTTGGAAATTAGTTGGAATGTTGTGAAGTTTCACAACCACATTTTTTCAATGGTGATGGAAATTGTTTGTGTGTGCATAGAGTGTGACTCTATAATGAGTTAGAAGTTGGGTTCACCTCAAAATTGGCCATGGGTCAATTATGGGGTGGTCGATTGTCAGTTTTCTTGGTTGTCACACATGGTAACACATGAGTAGTTTGTTGGATCAAGGACACCTTAGTGGGAGGAAATTTGAACGAAAACTTGTTTTGGGGATCGATGCGGCTCCCTCGTAGGGGCTTTTCCTTTGTATGGTTTCGAGGATATTGGATCCATGGTGGATGGGTGGAATTGTTAGTTTGTGTGAATGGTAATGCAGTATAAGATTAGTTTTTCAAACCCATTTGAAGATTGACTAAGGGCCATTTGTAGGGTGATCAACTCCTATTTTGTCTATACTAGGCCCAAGTCTCTTTGAAGGGGGAACTTGATAGGGTGACTAACCTATCATAGCAATACCATGTGACATCGTCGACGAGTCAGGTTGTTTGGGAATGTAACCCTAATTGGGTGGTAAATTTAGTACAAGGCTAAATATGGACAAGATACTGATAACGAACAAGTATTGTGAGGAAAAGATGAAAAGGGCTTTGAAAAGAGATTTATAGTGCTTGATTGTTGGTATTGGTATTGTAAGTAGAATTTCAGTGCCAATTCTCTAGAATAACGTTATCTATAATGAGAATTTTTCTTCCTAAGAGGGTTGTGAGGAAAATTTAAAACATAACACATAAAGGGCCACTATTCAAAGCCCAATTTGCACCCCATGTTTCTTGCATTGGTTTCCATGTATTGAGGTTTCCCTAAAGAGACGTGAAACACAAACCTGTTATATAAACTTGTAACCCTTGCATAATATAATTGCAGTAATCAATGTAGTCTAGACAATGGGAAATTAATTAACTTTGTAAAGTACCCACCTATTTTAGGTTGCATCTCCATTTTTGAATTCAAGAAGGAGCTTGCTCTAGAAAGCACTTGAGCCCTCATTAACGTGGAAGGAAATATTCACAAGGCACCCTGTATTGCTCAAAATGGTCATCTATAAAAAGAAGCATTATAAAATAAAATAAAATACTGCAAACCATTTTTGAAATTCATCTATTTTTCTCATCTTCAATCCGGAGAAGATAAATTCCTTCGAAATAATGTAGACATGACTCTAACATTGAGCATATCTATACCACTACGAGGATCAGATGCCATACCTTGGAAGGTAGTTCTGCTGAGAACAAACTGTGCTTTCCTAGATGATTCACCAATGACCAAAATAGTAACTTAGCCCATAGTTAGTTTCCTCATCCAATTAGAGTTGGAAAACAAAGGAAAGACAATTTTTCATCTCATTGTTCAAGAAACGTTGAATGTTAATAGAGCTTTAAAAAATCACCACCAAAAATATAAAATATATTCATGAAATGGTCTCCGCACTTGTCTACATATTGAATTGCAACCATACACTGGCTTGACATCATTAAAACCTAGACTAAATTAAAATTATTGTGCTGGAAATGATATTTTTTTTATTATGGAGGAAATGCATTTATTTTTTCTTAAGTTCATTCTTTTTAAATATTTTTTTTGAAATTAAAGTTCATCTTTAAATAACAAGCGGTCATTTCAATACACATGGTTGGAAAGCGATGGTATATAGTTAGGTTTTCTGTAAGAGTTCTGCTAAACTCTGCCGCTACCAAGCCTGTGGATCAGGGTAGCACAGAACCAGAAAGGTTTTCTTGCGGTGCTGTTTCTGACCTGATCGCATTAGATCCAAACAGGGTGAGAGAGGTCATTTTGCTGCTGCTTCTTGGTTTTGAATGCGGGATTCGCGCCCCATGGGAGGAAAATCACAGAATAAAAGCTATGCTTCCAGTCCTAAAGCCATCAGCTGGCGATCTGCCCCAATCAAGGGCATTCTGCTACCAAACCCTTTTGGATCGGTTCACATCGTGTACAGAAGACGTTGTCACAGTGTTTCCTCACGGACTTTTTAAGGCAGGTAGGGAGATGTGGCCATTATGGTCAAGACAGGCTGATGAACACCACAACAAAGCGCAAGGGTTCTCGCTTCTCTGTGCGGGATAAGCAATAAGCCCTGGTCCGAAACCCAGTTTTCTGATAAGCTTCTTGACTGATTTTGGCAGGGAGATTCGATTAAGATGTACGCTTTTACCACTGCAAATGGTGAGAGAGAGGCATCCAAGCCTGATTTGCAGAACTTCTTGCCGAATTAGAAAAAAGGAGAGGCAGAGTCGATGAGGGATCGACAACAGCAAGGAGCGCATTTTTCCCTATCTCCACCAACCAAATCGTTCTCAGAAACCCAATCAATAGGTAATCTCTCATTCCAGCTGAGCCCTATCCCCTTTCAAATTTTTATCAGACCCCCTGTGGGTAAGTCTCGTTTAGTTTGGGTAAACGAAGACACCTCTGTTCAGCAACTTAAGCATAAAATATGGGGACTGATGGGGTACCCAATACCAATCCAACATCTAGTCAATGGGCACAAATATCTCCAGGATTGCACGCTCATGAAGGATTACACCATAAAGGCACATATGACTACTGCCCTAAATTTGCGTCTGCGAGGGGGTGCTGTAAACCAGAGCATGCCAAGATCTGTAGGGGGAGACAAAGGGGAAATGCCCATCAGCCAACAACAAACAAATGGAGGGCCTTCATACAAAAACATCCTACAGGGGAAAAAAGCAGTAGACTCACCTCCAGAACAAGCTGGAAATGCTCTGAGGCCCTACATAGTAGAACAGCAAGAACAAACCCCAGCACTAAAAATCAATAATTTAGCAACAGAGGAGCACATAAAGACATACGAAGCCCAAGCATTAATATGCCGCTTCAACTGTTTCTGGCCCAAGCCCATGGACCTTTTCCATTGGATTTTCACCCAATGGTCCTTTGATTGTGAAATACACCTTTGTTCCAAGGGGTTTTTTATCATGAAATTTCAAACCTATGAGTAAAGAGATATTATCATCAGAGAGTGGCCTTGGTTTTGGGGGTCCACGAGGCTTTTTATCACTCCATGGCTTCCAGAATTTGACCCCAACACTATCACAGTTTCTAGATTACCTGTATGAGTGAGATTACACAAACTTCCTCTACATTTCTGGAACGATCAGGTACTCGAGAGCATTGGGAATAGTCTTGGGCGGTATATTAAAATAGACATGGAAAGATTAGAACAAAGAATCTTCACCTTCGCCTGGATCTGCGTAGAAGTAGATTTAAGCAAAGGATTACCAGATAACATTATGCTGATTTATAAGCAGCAAAACTGGTTGCAATCACTAGATTATGAGAATACTGTGTTCAGATGCAGGAATTGTAGGATGACAAGACACCTACAGAATACATACCCAGAAGCTAATAAATCAAACAACAAAAAGAATCCGAAAAGGAAGCAAAGGAAAGGTTGGCAGTTTCCCCTTCCCGACTCAGAGGAGGATGAGTTAGAAGAAGAAGAGGAACTAGTTCCAATAGAAAGCAAGCAGCCTACACAAGAACCAGAGGTACAAACAGAGGATACGACTGTGCTCATGGATCCACACCTTCAGACGAAACAAACAGAAAGGAATGTCGTGGACATGGGTAGTGGAGGGATCAAACGACACCATACATCAGAAACTTCAGATTCGAACAAGGATTCAGGAACCCAAAATGCAGAAAATCAGATTGCCCTTGCCACTTGTGTGACATCTCAAGGTGAGTGGCACAAGGTTGAGAAGAAGAAAGGGAGAAAAACCTGATTTGTGGGACTTTTTCCCACGATCTAGTGGCTTTTAGTTTTTCTGCCTCCTTCTCTCTACCCTTTTACTCTTTCTTTTTCTTTTGTTGCACACGAATAGGTTGGGTGCGAGCACATGAGCCAGTGGGAAATTTCTAAAAATTCTTCAATGCATATGCCTGTACTTAACCTTTCAATTCTATAAATAAAAGTCAACTTTGGTTTTTTATTTTGTGGAAAAAAAAAAAACAAGTGGTCATTTCTAATAACATACATTTTT